>CP136058.1:342959638-343318684 GCA_032464435.1 Aegilops umbellulata | reverse complement strand
GCATGCTCAACTCAACACCCCTCTTCATGTATGCTCTCTTCATGCATGCTTCTAGTGTATTTGTGCTAATCTAGTGTGGACTCATGCACCCTCCATACACTCTACCAAACACCAAAAAATGGGTCGAGAAGGGAACTCTTGGGATCATGCACCCTTCATACACCCTACCAAACACACCAGGCATGTGTTTGGTTCATTGCTACACTTGTGGCTTGCCACACTTTTCTAGCTACATGGTCCACATGTCATAGACTCAACTTCTTGCCAAATCTTGCCACACTTGTGGTGGCCATTTTGTTAGCCACATTTTTTGTTTCAGACACACTTTGCCTAAGCTTAGTTGTGGCAAAGTTAGTCATGAATGAAGTTCAACCATGGAGTCTTCTAGATTCTACATGTGGCAGAATCTGGTGGAATGTAGATGATATCCAACGGCCAGTAGTGCTCGGATTTGCCATATTTGTACCGTCGGATTGGCTTCATCCAACGACCAACTTTCAAAGTTATTCACACACTATATAGGGGGTATAGATATAGATGTGTCGGCCCGTTGCAATGGATCCAAAGTATATTTGTTTAGTGGAGTGCACTCTAAACACATTATCTATTTATTTTTCTCTAACCTTTCGTAGCCATGCAACCAAGACACATAAGCTTCATGGGTGCCCTCCACATCATATTATTCATACTACATTACAGAAAAAAGATAAATCAACCAAAACAAGATCTTCCCGTTTTGTGTTCCTACGATGTTGTGTCGTGCACGTACCTACTAGTTGTATAGTGGTAGTACTAGTTGTATAGTACAAACTTGGTACGAGTAGGAGCAGAGTAGTACGGAATGCTCCTACTCTATCAATGAGCCCCATCTTACACCAAATTTCTTGGCTTCCATGCTACAGCTAGATCTTCCCTCGTTTCTGTTTTCCAACCCGGCAGCGGGCGGGGCGCGGTTTGCCAATAGTCGGTTTGCTGAACGACGGTCCCACATGAAAGTGAAAATGCTAGGCAACACACCTTCCCTAAGCTATGTGTCATGCCGAACGGGCCGTGGAGTACTCCCGATTCCCGAGCGTGTGGGGGGGAGTGCGACGCGAATGCAGCAGGCCTTTTCCTTTTACTAGCAATGTGCCTGTGCGTTGCGACGGATCCAAAGTAGTAGAATAGTAGTACTTGTTCACAATCTTGAAAGAAAACACTCTTGTTTTGATATACTCCTAATATATTACTCCCTCCGTTCCTAAATATTTGACTTTTTAGAGATTTCAAATGGACTATCACATACGGATTATATAGACATATTTTGAAGTGTAGATTCACTCATTTTGCTCCGTATGTAGTCACTTATTGAAAAATCTCTAGAAAGACAAATATTTAGGAATGGAGGGAGTACTTTTCACTCAAAATATATTTCTCAGGCTGTTTTGATGAGGTGAGGGAGGGATGTGGTTGCTTTCAAGTTAATAAGGGGTTTTCTGCAAATTGGAGCAGAGAAGTGGGCTATTGTTGCCAAAATGTCACAACTTACCTCACAGTCGTTAGATACAGATCTAATGGTCAGAAACGACGTATGGCAGACACACCACCATCACCAACTGAGTCTTTTATAGGAGTATATATTTCTCAGGCTATTTTGATGAGGTGAGGGAGGGATGTGGTTGCTTTCAAGATAATAAGGGGTTTTCTGCAATTTGGAGCAGAGAAGTGGGCTATTGTTGCAAAAATGCCACAACTTACCTCACAACTGTTAGATGCAGATCTAATGGTCAGAAACGACGTATGGCAGACACACCACCATCACCAACTGAGTCTTTTATAGGAGTATATATTTCTCAGGCTATTTTGATGAGGTGAGGGAGGGATGTGGTTGCTTTCAAGATAATAAGGGGTTTTCTGCAATTTGGAGCAGAGAAGTGGGCTATTGTTGCAAAAATGCCACAACTTACCTCACAACCGTTAGATGCAGATCTAATGGTCAGAAACGACGGATGGTAGACACACCACCATCACCAATTGAGTCTTTTATAGGAGTAGGCGTAGAGAAACATGTATAAATTGTAACATATTGGTTCTGCTCCTTGGCACGATCGATAGATAGAAATAACGATTGTAAACGCTAGGGCGGGGCTATTTCCGCCAGATAAGCAGGGTACGTAGTAGCTAGGTTGGCGCATCGTCGGTTTGGTCACACGCGGTCCGACAGGTTCTAGTGTTTCTAGCAAGATTCCCGCGCGTTGCACGAAGTTGATGGAAAAGGTAAGCACAACTTATAAATTGACGGATGGAGTACTAGTTACAGTGATGCATGTAATTAAGCAAAGGGATCGCACATGTCGGTATTGACTGGAATGAGAGTGCAACACCACAATAAGAATTAAGGCCACGATGATGATGCAATCACAGTGGTGGTTATAGAAGGCAAGAAGAAAGATGCATCCATCAACGTACGACCTCCTCCTCCTCAACTTAGTGCGCCGGGCCACCGACCGGTGGCTAAGGAGCGGCGGCTTTTGTGGCGAGGTCGAGGTGCTTCTCAGCAAAGGCATCCAAGGCTTCCAGCCGGTTGAGGAAGGCCAATGTCGTAGCGTCCTCACTGGCCTTGTAGATACCTATGTACACGATTTTCTCATACACGTGGATGTGTAGGTCGACGAATTCTTGCAGGGTGAGGCGCCTCGCGGCGAGCACGACCTCTAGGTGGACATTCTTTGTGGCGTCGGCGGGCAGTCACAGGGCCACTAGTGCTTGAAAGAGGTTCCGGCCATGGAGGCCGATTAGGGTGGCAGGCAATGAGGAGCCCGGGCGCGCGGGCTGGAGGAGTACGACAATGTCATCCACGAGCTTCTTGAGGATGGTGAACTTGTTGGTGGTGGCAACGATCATCTGGTCCAATGAGAGTCGTAGTTGGCGTCGACGGCGGCCATCCACCAGCCGGTCTCCAACACCGTTTGGAGACGATCCTCGGCGCCATACCATAGGCCGACGTGTGGACCATTTGGCACAGCCGCTGGCCGCTCGCGCGCATCGCCGCCATGGGTCTGGAGTGAGCTCTTTTGCGCTTAGTGTAGGTGCTTAGGCAAATGCTTAGGTGCGTATGATGTGGAGATGCATTGGAATGGAGGGGCGCCTTTATATGAGGGCAAACTGCGTTTCATTCACATCGTGCAGCCTCTTTTCCCAGTCCTCCCCCCATTACTTCCCTCATGCATTAATTGAAGGAGGATGCATTGACCGTTCAACATTTCGGGAACCGCTACTCCCTCGCTCGTCTGCATTAAAGCCGTATCGGGAACTGCGCCGCCCGCTGTCAAATCGAATAGTAGTACTGCGCCGCCCACTGCACGCCTGGCTGAACATGCCTCCTCGCCTCCATCAAACCCGTCCGTTAAACCCGCATGCAAACCGAGAAACCTACTCCAGCCACATGTCCGTTCATGAGCGGGCCGGAATTAAACGCAACACCGGTCGAGCTCCTCCCGTCCGCCCTCAGTTTAAACGAGGCCAGACGCCGGCCAAGCTCCTACCGTCCGCCCTATATTTACACGAGGCCGGACAGACAGCGGGCAAGAATCGCACCCCTCCGCCGCTCCCCCATCTTCGCCTTCACCAATTTCTCCACTCTTCAGATGGCTTCCGAGGAGCCGTTCTCTGACATATTACCTGGCTGGGTGGCCTGCCAAGCCCTCCGGATATGGGCGAGGCCGCTCGGTGCTTCACCAACCTCGCTTGGCCCGACGGAGCCAGTTGCCTCCCCAAGCAGGTGCGTGGTTCAGCAAATCGCCGCTCCAGTTCAACTCGATGAGGAGTGGCGAGTTGCACCATGCCGGCATGATGGAGAGCACACTGGTACGGGCGTCGTCGCTGCCGCGTCGTACCGCGCTTGCCGTGTCTGTGGGTGCGCCTCCCATGCCTGCGGCAGCGCCATGCAGCCAGAGACAGAAGTCGGGTGCATGGACAACAACGAGTCGGTGGCCAGGTTCTCCGTGTCCGCCGCCATCATCGAGGAGAAGTAGAACACGGGAGGCCGCCGCCACTTGGGTCCCATGAAGGCCACCGCTGAGGCGACGACTATGCATTCAGGTGGTTTCTTTGCTTCTTCGTCTCTTCCGAGGACCTTCGTCGACCCCGCAAAGTGTCTGCGGGACATGAGGAAGACAAAGGGATCTGCGGGCAGCCATTTAGATTATGTACTCCCTCCCCAGCTGGCGGGAAATTTTTGTTCTAAGAATGAATAAATTGTATGTATCTATAACTAAAATAAGTCTAGATACATCCATTTCTTGGACAAGTATTTCCGGACGGAGGGAGTATTAATTATACCAAGATAGCCGGATTGGCACCGCTTAGTTCATGTAAATGTAATGAAATCCATCATGTTTATATGAAGATCCAGCTTTTTTATACGAAATCCTTCATGCTTATATGAAATCAGTACGTGTTTGCACGAATTTCATCTGGTTGGTTAGAGTTGTGAAAATGTATGCCATTGGCGTTTGATGTCGTCCTCCGCGGAAGGAAATGAGAGGAAATTTGTCGGCCGCCGTTGGAGATGCTCTTATGCTGGAAATAATAGAGTGACATCCAATCCATTTGAGTTAATTGCGTGTATGATTGTCCCTCCATAAAAAGTTAATTGCATGTACAGTGTACACGTGACTTGCAGGGTGGCTACAACTTCGTACAAAAAGTTAAAAAGAAACAAGTCCATCCTTAATCTTGTATTCTGAGTACTCTGTGGGTTCCACTGTCAGTACAGTAGTGAAATAAGTATATATTAAATAAGTAATATATAATATAAAAATCTAAAGTTAAAGACACAATTCGAACTCATGTCATCGCGTTGCGAGCATCCGACGCTAACCAGTCCAGCACATTTTTGTTGTAGACCATGTTGCTGATATATCTCCATGTCTACTCTTATACTCTATCCGTTCCTAAATATTTGTCTTTTTCAGATTTCAAATGGACTACCACATACGGATGTGTATGTAGACATATTTTAGAGTGTAGATTCACTCATTTTGCTCCATATGTAGTCACTTGTTGAAATCTCTAAAAAGACAAATATTTAGGAACGAAGGGAGTAGAAAACAGAGTTGGTGATGATGGTGTGCGTGCCATCCTGCAATATAGGCTGTTGGATTTATATCTAACGGATAGGAAGAAAACAATGGCAATTTTGCAAAATCTTACCCACACCCCTCTCCACGTTCGCAAATACGGCCCTCCCTCGTTCATCCTTTTCTGTCACAAGATAAACTACTCATACAAATGCATCTTGATTTTCCGTGCAACGCACGGGCATCTAGCTTGTTTCTTTTAAAATAGTTACTGCGATAATTGGGTTGAAGTGATATATTTTATGTCTGCCCTGAATGATTTCGGATTCACTAGTAGTAACAAAGAAAAGGTTGCCTTGTTAATTAACAGAAAACAGGGTGAAAACTATCACATGAGGCTGGTAAAAACGAGGCACACTGGGTTCAGCGTCATCATCACTACAGTTGTGCGCGTGCGAGAAGTCGACATATTGAGGGGGCTACTGAGCGAGGCACAGAGACACAATGTTCGAGAGAGAAACCAATTGACAGATTACGATCAGATTGAGTTGTCGCCCTTCTGCTGTCATTGTTGGGGTGGGGGGGGAGGGAGAGAAAGACGTATCGAGAGTGTGCGCGGTAGGCATAGAGGCACAACCAGCGAGTGTGTGTGTATGTGTGTGTGTTTGAAAGAGGAGTAGATCGATTACTATCAAGATCGAGGTGCTGCCCTACTCCTTCGGTGTCGGGTAGTGTGTGTGTGTGTTTGAGAGAGAAGCCAGTCAATAGATTAGTATCAAGATCGAGGTGTCACCCTACTCCTTCGGTGTTGGGAAGTGTGTGTGTGTGTGGTTGTGTGGGTGTGGGTGTGTGTGTCGGGGGGGGGGGGGGGGCAGTGACACTTACATATCCCTACTCTTATAAAAAACAGACTTGGTGATGATGGTGTTCCTGCCATTCTGCAATATAGGCCATCCGGTTTATACCCGACGGATAGGAAGGAAACTGTGGCAATTTTGCAAAAAGATACCCACACCCCTCTTCGCATTTGCAAATAAGGCATTCCCTCATTCATCCTTGTCGGTGTACTAAAGTAGGGGTACCTTAGTACCCCGAACTTGTGCACAGGCAGTCGTAGCACCCCACGGCAAGGCTTGCCAGGCGACCGCCAAAACTCTCCATGGTCCCTTTTTGGGCCATCCAAGAACAAAGTATTTGAGCCAAGGCCCCGGCAGGAGGAGCTTGCCGGGAAGGCCACCCGAAGAGAGCAAGGCCCCGGCAAGAGGAGCTTGCCGGGACGGCCGCTCGAAGCACAAGGCCCCGGCAAGAGGAGCTTGCCGGGAAGGCCGACCAAGGCACGACAAGAGACTTGCTGCGACGCGCCACGCGTCCCGACAAGGACCGGTGAGCAACAAGCTCCCGGGCGCGACAAGGCATCGACCGCGGCAAGGCGCTTGCCGCGGCAAGTCACCACCCCGCGCCTGCGTTCCAGCTCATCCATCCACGCGTCGCCCTGGGGCCATTCCAGGCGTACGTGGCGAGAGGCTGCGCAGCCAGGGGCATGCGGTGGCGAAGCAACGCTGACAGGGTAGCCGTCGTGGTAAACGGTGGCGCCCCTGACGGCCCCTTTTCTGCACTGTTTGGGCGACCTAGACGGGCATTTAATGCCCTTGTCCCCTGCCGTCAGAGTTAGGTATGATAGCACTGTGCAAACAGTTGTACCCAACACAACGTTTTCTAGTTTTACCCCCGCCTACGTTGCCACCTGTGGGTAACACCTTGCGCATATAAAAGGAGGCCCCATGCGCAACGTGGAGGAGGGGAGGAGGAAGCAGACCACCCACGCTCGGTTTGATTAGTTGCCTGAGTGTACTGTAGCACTCAGCGCTCCCAAGAACACAATACAAACCACAAAGCAGCAGTAGGGTTTTACGCATCCGTGCGGCCCAAAGCTGGGTAAATCCCCTTGTGTGCATCGCCTCGATCCGCTCTTCGCGCGACCTCCGCCCCCCGCCGAACCAGAAAGGGGCTCGGTCCCCATAGGTGTTCGTGGAGGCAGATTTCCCCCGACATCTTTGGCGCGCCAGGTAGGGGGCGTCGAAGTTGTGTGAACCTGATCCGGCGCCTGCACAGGCTAGATCTCCATCATCTTCATTGACATGCCACCGAAGAAGAAGGCTCCGGAGGTGGCTGGTCCGTCCGCGTCAAACCCACCGCCCCTGGAGCAAATGGGTGGTGGGGACGGCACCGACGGCGGAACGGGCGTCGCCGAACCAGCTCATGGTGCCACGGCGTCCGAACATGCACCGCGCCCCTCTCAGGAGGCACGGGACCAGCAGCGTCTTGGCACTCACGGTACCATACGCTCGCTGGACCCAGATCGAGCTGGCGGATCCCAGGGTGCTCAAGGCCAGCATACACACCAACGTGCTGGCGCGAGCGTGGCGTGACTGCCTGGTCCGGTTGTTGCTCCTTCTAACATAGTTAGAAGTTCGAGCACATCCCGCTCCATGCGCCGCTCGCCACCGCTGCCCGCCACTCTAGCAGAAGCTCTAGCACGAGCTCAACTGCTCCTGGACTACCCTCCAACGGCGGACAAGCTCGATGACTGGAGGGCCACGATACAGAGTCTCATCGGCTTCGCTAACGGCGACACCCCGCGGCAGCACAGTGCGTCGCAGCTGCGGCCGGTCGGCCAGGCGAGAACCGATGGCGCCAGGACCGGTGGGGGTGCGACCACCGTACATTCCCCGCCCCAAAGGCCAAGATCGCCGACTCGCCGGAGCCATCACGACAACGACTCCACCGCGTCGTCAAATCCGCGAACTCGTCGCGATCAATGCCAAGTTCTTCATGAACGAGAGCAAGAGGACGCTCGTACGCGCATCGAGCGTCGGAGAGAAGCGCGGCGTCAATCAGACCAGCACGCTGGGCCCTCTATCGACATGCATGCGCCAGGGGGACCAGGCGACCTGCCGTACGCGGTAGGCTGCCCTGCGTTCACCCGTGAGCTGCGGCAAGTCCAGTGGCCTAGCACGAAGAATTTCAAGCCAGACGTGCCAGAGAAGTACGATGGCAAGTCGCATCCGGCGGAGTTCCTCAGCATCTACACCATTGTGGTGCAGGCTGTTGGAGGGCGAGACGACAAGATCCTTGCCAACTACTTCCCACTGGTACTAAAATCCAACGTCAGATCCTGGCTCATGCACTTGCCGGATAACTCCATAACCTCCTGGACAGACTTGTGCCATCAGTTTGTTGGCGCCTTTACAGGCGGCCACAAGCCCCATGGCCAAGCGAGCGACCTTCATCTGCTCGTCCAGAAGGAAGGGGAATCCTTGCGCAAGTTCATCCAGAGATTCAGCCGCGTACACTACAACAACCCAGACGTCCACCCTGCCGTGGTTATCAGCGCGTTCCATCAGAACGTGCGTAACCGCAGGATGCGGGAGGAGATGGCGATGTGCAAGATCAAAGACGTCAGTGAGCTATATGCCCTGGCCGACAAGTGTGCACGTGCTGAGGAAGGAAGGAAACTACCCGGAGAGAACACTGGAGCAGGAGAATCTGACAGTGAGGATACCACCCCGGCAAGGAAGAACCGGCGGCGGAGCAACAGGAAGAAGAAGAGCCAAGAAGTACTGGTTGTTGAGCAGTCCGGCGATGAAGGCGCCGCCAAGAAGGCCCAGGCTGGCAGCTCCGGCAAGGGGGTTGCCGGATGCGCCAACTGCCAGGCTGTGGCGGTCGCCGACAAGCGGGACGGCACCAACAAACAGTACTGCAAGATCCACCGCACCAAGGGCCATGATCTCCAGAGCTGCAAGCAGGTCGAGCGGCTCGTCGAACTGCAAAAGGCCGAGTACGAGCGGCGCGACAAGGAGAGAGCCCGGGGAGGTGGCGGAGGATCAGGCACGAAGCGCCCCGGCCAGGGAGGACGCCGCGACAAGGACAAGCAGCGGCAAGCGGACAGACCTCCCCGCGGCCGCGACAAGAACGAAGACGACGATGAAGACGAAGACATAAATGATGTCGAGACCAGTGAGCAGGAGTTTCAGAAAGCCACAGAGGTCTTGTGCGTAGACGGCGGTGCTTCTCTGCATACTTCTCACCGCCAGCTCAAGCAGTGGGCGCAGGAAGTCAATGCAGCGGAACCACCCGTCGAGTCGCGCAAGCCTCTGAAATGGTCCAGCACGCCTATCATCTTCGATATTGAGGACCACCCTGACCGCACAACTGCGATCGGGTGCTTGCCGATGTTGGTCTCACCAACAGTCCGCAACCTCAAGGTCACTAAGATGCTAGTCGACGGCGGGGCCGGCTTGAACCTGATCTCCTCCGCTGTACTCCAGAAACTCCAAGTCTCCGACAGCGAGCTCGAAGAGACCGGCACGTTCCAAGGAATCAACCCGGGAAGGAGCAAGCCGAAGGGGAAGATAACGTTGCCAGTGACATTTGGCAGCGAGCTGAACTTTAGGACAGAGAGGATCACTTTTGACGTTGCCGATTTTCCATCGCCCTACAATGGAATTCTCGGCCGTCCGGCGCTCGCCAAGTTCATGGCGGCCTCCCACTACGCGTACAACATGCTCAAGATGCCAGGCCCGATAAGCGTCATCTCTGTCCCCGGCGACAAGAAGGATGCCCTTATCTGTGCCGACAAGATCTACCGGGAAGCAGCAGCCGCGATGGATCACAAGCCACTTGCCGCTGAAGCTCCCGGAGGGAAGAAGAAGGCCAAGCCCGGCAAGTGCTCTGGTGCCCACTCCGGCAAGCGCACCTCTTCGGAGTGCTGCGCTACCGTCGAGGACGCGCCATCGAGCTCCACCGGCAAGAGTAAGAAGTCAATGGCAGCCTCGCCAACGACCAAGAAGGTGCCCGCCAAGGAGGACGGCACTGGTGGTACCTTCACCATCAGTGCCACTCTCGACCCCAAATAGGAAGGCGCGCTCGTTGCTTTCCTGCGGGCGAATGTCAATGTGTTTGCCTGGCAACCATCTGACATCCCCGGCGTTCCCAAGAAAGTGATTGAGCACCACCTCGCCGTCTGTCCTCATGCGCGGCCCGTCAAGCAGAGAGTTAGGAAGCAAGCGGTGGAGCGCCAAGAGTTCATCGCAGAAGAGATCAAGAAGTTGGAAGCGGCAGGCCTTGTCAGAGGCGTGCTCCATCCGACGTGGTTGGCCAATCCTGTTGTCGTGCGCAAAGCAAATGGGAAATGGAGGCTTTGCATCGACTTTACTGATGTTAATAAAGCTTGTCCCAAAGATCCCTTTCCCTTGCCGCGCATTGACCAGATTGTTGACTCCACGGCCGGATGTAACCTGCTTTCATTTCTTGACGCATACTCAGGGTACCATCAGATCTTCATGGCTGAAGAAGATGAGGAAAAGACCGCATTCATCACTCCATGTGGCACGTACTGTTTCGTACGGATGCCTTTCGGTTTGAAGAATGCCGGTTCGACGTTTGCAAGAGTTGTCCATACCGCTTTTGAGCCGCAAATCCACAGAAATGTGGAAGCCTACATGGATGACATAGTGGTCAAAAGCAGGAACAGGGCAACCCTGATTCAAGATTTAGAAGAGACCTTTGCGAACCTGCGCAGGATCAGCCTCAAGCTCAACCCCGAGAAGTGCGTGTTTGGAGTCCCTTCCGGCAAGCTTCTCGGGTTCTTCGTGTCTCAGCGAGGAATCGAAGCCAATCCAGACAAAATCAAGGCCATCGAGCAGATTGAAGCACCAACACGCGTCAAGGATGTACGAAGGCTTGCCGACTGCGTCGCGGCTCTCAGCAGGTTTATTTCCAAGTCTGCAGAACGCGCCCTGCCATTTTTCAAAGTTTTGAAAAAGGCGGGTCCAGTAAAATGGACTCCGGAAGCGGAGGCTGCGCTGCAGGACTTGAAGAAATACCTGTCCTCCGCTCCAATACTTGTCACGCCTAAACCACAAGAGAAGTTGCTGCTGTACCTGGCGGCAACCAATCAAGTGGTTAGTGTTGCGTTAGTAGCGGAGAGGAAGGCAGATGATGAGCTAGCAACCGTGGCAAGCGCGTCCAGCGACAAGCAAGAGGCTTCCCCGACAAGCTCTGGCCCCGACAAGGATGAATCTGCGCAGGAGCGAGTGGAGGTGCAGAAGAAGAGAATGGTGCAGCGCCCAGTTTACTTTGTCAGCTCCCTTCTGCAGGGGGCTAGGTCAAGGTACTCTGGTGTGCAGAAATTGCTTTTCGGCCTTCTCATGGCCTCGAGAAAGCTGTGCCATTACTTCCAAGCACATGTGATTACAGTTGTCACCCGCTTTCCGCTGAAGAGGATACTGCAGAATCCAGAAGCAACATGCAGGATTGTCGAGTGGGCACTGGAACTGTCAAGCTTCGGTCTCAAATCGAGAGCACTTCAACTATCCAAAGCAGAGCATTGGCGGAGTTCATAGCAGAGTGGACACCGACACCAGACGAAGAGATCCCAGAGACGAGCATCCCCGTCAAAGAAGCAAGCAAAGAGTGGCTGATGTATTTTGATGGTGCTTTCTCGCTGCAAGGCGCCGGTGCTGGCGCGTTGCTTATCGCGCCCACCGGAGAGCATCTCAAATACATAGTCCAGATGCACTTCCCCAAGGAGCAAGCAACCAACAATACTGCAGAGTATGAAGGTTTGCTCGCCGGTCTCAGGATCGCGGCAGAACTTGGGATCAAGAAGCTCATTGTCAGGGGTGACTCGTAGCTTGTCGTCCGCCAAGTGAACAAAGATTACCAGAGTCTGTTGATGGAAGCGTACGTTGATGAAGTGAGGAAGCTAGGAGAGCGCTTTGACGGCCTGCAAATGGAACACGTTCCAAGAGCTGAGAACGACATTGCTGATGGCCTGTCAAAGCGCGCAGCACTTAAGTTACCTGTGGAACCAGGAACCTTTGTGCTCAAGCTGACTCAGCCATCCGTGACACCATCAACCGGACAGAGCAAGAAGAGGAAGTTGGTCTCCGGCGACTATCTTCCGGCAGAGCTCCCCGGAGCCGCCGCCAAGAAGGTCCCCAAGATGGGCGCCAAGAGCACTGAGGAGCCGTCTGCTCCGGCAAACCCAGGGTTTGTTCCGTAGAAGCAGGCGCTCCCGACAAGTTTTGCCCCGGCAAGCTTGCCGGGGAACGTCAAGCTCCGGCTGAGCCCCAAATCCTCGCCGTAGAAGCGGACGTTCCCGCAGCAGCAGATGTGCCTTCAGTCCTTGTTGTCGAGCCACAGGCTCCAGCATGGGCGCAGCAGACTGTCCATTTCCTCCAGAACGGAGAACTTCCCGAAGAACAAGAAGAAGCGGAAAGAGTAGCCCGGCGCTCGAGTATGTACCAGTTCGTTGACAACACGCTGTACAGAAGAGGGCGCAACTGTGTGAAATTGAAGTGTATTTCCCGGGAAGACGGACAAAAGCTGTTGGCAGAGATACATGGAGGCATATGTGGTCACCACATCGGCGCCAGAGCACTTGCCGGCAAAGCGTTCCGGCAAGGTTTCTTCTGGCCGACAACCCTCCAGGATGCAACTGCACAAGTAACCAAGTGTGAAGCGTGCCTGTTCCATTCCAAGCAGATACACCAGCCATCTCAAGCTCTCCAGACGATCCCTTTATCCTGGCCATTTTCGGTCTGGGGGCTCGACATCCTCGGCCCTTTCCCCCGAGCTGTCGGGGGCTTTGAGTACTTGTACGTCGCAATCGAAAAGTTCACAAAGTGGCCGGAAGTGGAACCAGTGAGGAAGGTGACAGCACAGTCAGCGGTCAAGTTCTTCAGGTCGATTGTTTGCCGCTTCGGGATCCCCAACAGGATCATCACCGACAACGGTACGCAATTCACGAGCCGCGCCTTCATGCAATACGTCCAAGATCTCGGCGCCAAGGTCTGCTTCGCTTCTGTTGCTCATCCCAGGAGCAACGGTCAAGCGGAGAGGGCCAATGCCGAAGTGCTGCGCGGGCTCAAGACCAGAACTTTCGACGGGCTGCACAAGTGCGGAAGAAACTGGATCGAGGAGCTGCCGGTGGCTCTTTGGTCGATCAGAACGACGCCAAATCGAGCCACTGGCCAGACACCATTTGCTCTAGTCTATGGAGCAGAAGCAGTTACCCCCACGGAACTCGTATACGGGTCACCTCGAGTGCTCGCTTATGATGAGCTTGAGCAAGAGCGGCTGCATGAAGATGACACGCTGCTCCTTGAGGAAGATCGTTTTCAGGCTGCTGTGCGAGCCTCTCGCTACCAGCAAGCTTTGCATCGCTACCATAGCCGCAGAGTTAAAGCCAGAAGCTTCGAGGAAGGCGACCTTGTTCTTCGGCGCGCTCCGTCCGCCAAGAATCATAACAAGTTGACACCGAAGTGGGAAGGACCTTACTGGGTGAGACGAGTCACGAGGCCCGGCGTTGTCCGCCTTGAGACCGAAGATGGCACTCCGGTGAGCAACTCCTGGAATATTGAGCATCTTCGTAAGTTTTACCCGTAAGGCGCGGTTGTCGGACCCCGTCCGGCAACCACCCTTTTGTACAAGTCTTGCCGCTGTTGCATGTAATCCTTTATACAAAGCCAGGCGCAGACCCTGAGCAGCAGTAAATGAAGCGCTGGCGCCCTAAGTTTTAGCATGCATGCTGAGTCGAGTCTCGTCCTTGGTTAGGGTTGATAGTGCCTAACAGCTGCTAACCCCTAGCTTAGAGGTCGAGTCTGCGTCCTTTTTTCCTGTTCCTTCGTTTCCTTTGGTTCGCAGGGTTTTGTATATCCTGGCCAGACCGCTTAAGGACGAAGAAGAGAAGAAGGGCGGACCAGCATCTAGTTCCCGGCAAACCAGTGTTGCCGGGGGCTGCAAGTACAAAATTCGCCCGCGGCAGGCCAAAGTTGACGGGGGCTGCAATCCCAGATAAGTTTTTCATCCCTGGTCATGCATTCTCTTATGGACTGATGAATGCGAAAACCTTGTTCCTTCCTAAAAAGCTACCGTGCTCCCTTAACTCTGGGCCCCGGAGCGCGTTCCTGGGGCCAGTTTTGGTGGTAGCCGCGGCGGCAAAGGAACGGGATGAGGAGCCCGAGCCCGCCTGATCCCTACCCCCGCCAAAGGCGTGGGGAAGGTCGAGTGGCGCGGGAAGACGGCAGGGCCTGTTGCCGGGCAAAGAAGTGTCTATCTTAACGATATAAAGGATTCGCTCCTTGGCGTGGGTTTTACCCGCGAGACAAATGGCCCGGCAAACATCCCCTTTTCATTAAAAACATTCTGCTTAGGTACAGTTCAGAGAGAATGAAAAACATGAGAGATGGGATTACAAGCTTTAAAAGCAACTAAGGCCCGAAGGCTTACAAGTTAAAAATAGATAAGGTGCCCATAATCCCTTTCTTGTCTCTCTCCTCAGGAGGTAGGACAAGGAGGCGAAAAGGGCAAAAGGGGCGCCTAGACGAGCTACAGGTGGCAGAAGACACCAACAGAACGCCCCGGGGACCGTCTGAAGGCTAGGTGGTGGTGGCGGCTCCGGAAGCGGGGCTCGACGGGGCGGCAGGACGTCAGCACGCTGTCGAGGGCACCTCGCCCTCGTACTCCGACTTGACGGCCTTGCCGCCAGCCCTCTTCCTCTTCCGCAGCCTCGCCACGCCAGCCGCCAAGGAAACGACCCCGGGAAGCTCGAGGAGCCGGCGACACAGATGATGGGGTCGCCGGTGCCACGCGGAGCCGCGACCGACGCCTAGTCAGACCCGTCAAACCGACGACCGCTACCCTCGTCGTCGCTGTCGCTCCCCTCCTCGTCACTCTCGCTCGAGGAGGAGCTTTCGCTATCGGAGGAGCTATCCACGCAGCACCGGGCCCGGATCCCAAAGCACCCGAAGACCTTGACGGAGAGGAGATCGCCCTCCATCAACTTAAAATGGAGGGTGAACCCCTCCGTCAAGCTGTGGATACGGGCGAACGTCTTCCACCCTCGACCAAGATACATCACGCCGGGGGCTGGGGACTCAACGTGGACCCGCGTGCCGCTGATCCCGCAGCCCCTCATGCGCAGTCTTAGCGTCTCGGGTTGTTCCACCTCCATCACGCTTGCGAAGGGGGCCGGGAGACGGAGGCGGCGACGAGGCGCCCGGCGCAGCCTGACGAAGAACTCGCAGGGGTCGTCCCCGATGTGGACTGCCGTGAGAAGAGGGGCCGCTGGCGGAGGCGAGGCCGGCGCGTCGCCCCGTCCGCCTCGTCCCTGAGCGCCTCGGACTCGTCCACGACCTCGTCCACGACCTCGCCCCCTCCCCCTTCCCCTTACGGTTGGCTCTGCCACCGCGGGTGCAAGGGGAGGAGGGGCGCGTTGCCTAGCGGCGACCCTCGCCGCCACCGATGAAGGACCGGGGTTCCCTTTCTCCATAGCTAATGGAGAGAGGGGATCAGGAGCTGAAGAGAAGCGAAGATGAAGGAGTGTGGGTTTTCGTCGCCCCCCTCTTGCTCTTTATAAAGGAGCGGGGTGGGGGCTCAGCCGCCCTGCTCAGCCAACCAAGACGCAGGAAGAGCAGGCGACTGGGACCGGCCTGCTGCCTCGACCCGCGACGGCCCGGTTTCCTGCCTCCACCGTCCGCGACCCCAGGTGCATGGAAGCCGCGTGGCTGGCGTGCAGGACCGAGGCGACGAATGAGGCAACCTCCCCTCGCCCCGTGATCGTGGGGAGCGGACGCCTCGAGAACCGTGCCTCGGCCCTATCCAGCAAATGAGTCGCGCCTCCAAGCCTCCCTCCACTTATGGAGATAGCGCGAACCGCCCCCCTTTATTGCGACGTGACACATGCCTGCGGGGCTCAGCCCCGCGCACGCCACCCACGTCACACACGCCTCTCCCCACGATGCCGCGTTCGACGCGTGCCGTTCGGGGAGGACGTGGTGGATGCAGAAGAAGATGCAGCGTGACCCAGGCCGCGCGTGCCCGTGCACTGTTTTGGGCCTGGCCCAACAGCGCTCGGCACCGTGTATGGCCCAGGCCCGGGGGCTCCTGTCGGTGTACTAAAGTAGGGGTACCTTAGTACCCCGAACTTGTGCACGGGCAGTCGTAGCACCCCGCGGCAAGGCTTGCCAGGCGACCGCCAAAACTCTCCATGGTCCCTTTTTGGGCCATCCAAGAACAAAGTATTTGAGCCAAGGCCCCGGCAGGAGGAGCTTGCCGGGAAGGCCACCCGAAGAGAGCAAGGCCCCGGCAAGAGGAGCTTGCCGGGACGGCCGCTCCAAGCACAAGGCCCCGGCAAGAGGAGCTTGCCGGGAAGGCCGACCAAGGCACGACAAGAGACATGCTGCGACGCGCCACGCGTCCCGACAAGGACCGGTGAGCAAAAAGCTCCCGGGTGCGACAAGGCATTGACCGCGGCAAGGCGCTTGCCGCGGCAAGTCACCACCCCGCGCCTGCGTTCCAGCTCATCCACCCACGCGTCGCCCTGGGGCCATTCCAGGCGTACGCGGCGAGAGGCTGCGCAGCCAGGGGCATGCGGTGGCGAAGCAACGCTGACAGGGTAGCCGTCGTGGCAAACGGTGGCGCCCCTGACGGCCCCTTTTCTGCACTGTTTGGGCGACCTAGATGGGCATTTAATACCCTTGTCCCCTGCCGTCAGAGTTAGGTATGATAGCACTGTGCAAACAGTTGTACCCAACACAACGTTTTCTAGTTTTACCCCCGCCTACGTTGCCACCTGTGGGTAACCCCTTGCGCATATAAAAGGAGGCCCCATGCGCAACGTGGAGGAGGGGAGGAGGAAGCAGACCACCCACGCTCGGTTTGATTAGTTGCCTGAGTGTACTGTAGCACTCAGCGCTCCCAAGAACACAATACAAACCACAAAGCAGCAGTAGGGTTTTACGCATCCGTGCAGCCCGAAGCTGGGTAAATCCCCTTGTGTGCATCGCCTCGATCCGCTCTTCGCGCGACCTCCGGCCCCCGCCGAACCAGAAAGGGGCTCGGTCCCCATAGGTGTTCGTGGAGGCAGATTTCCCCCGACAATCCTTTTCTCCCACAAGATAAACTACTCATACAAATGCATCTTGATGTTCGGTGCAACGCATGAGCATCTTGCTAGTAGAGAGAAGTAGTTTGTGTGACACATATCTAGCTATATTAAGGGATAGGTAGATAGCATTTGTGCAAGGCATACTTAAAGCATGACGAAGATAAACAAAATTGTGTGCATGCAAGTGCCGAAAAAATGAAGCGAGGAACAATGTGTTGGAGAGAGAGAGAGAGAGAGAGAGAGAGCGAAATCTCAAAACAAAAGGTGCTCTGTTGGAATCCCATTGTATGTATTCATATGGTTCCGGAACTTGAGTTAACCTTAGGCATATGTGTGAGAGACATTATTATACTTTGAGACATTAGTGGTTGTGGGTGGGCGGAATTAAAGGGGTGGGCGTGTTCGACAGAGAGAGTGTGTGTGTTTCTGTGTGAGAGACTTGTAGGACGGGGTAGAAAGACGAATTCTAACCTTGATGGAGGCAGAGAAATACACGAAGTGCGCGTGTGTGATTTCGATGACCACGGGGAAATGAGATATGTATGCGTGTGAGAGAGATTGCACAATTCATTCACGTAACACAATCTAGCGATCGTGGACGTGCATCGCTTGAACATAAATCAATATCTACTTCATATCATGGACAAAGGTACAATATCGATTCAACGCTATAAAGATTGGACACTCACATATCACATTTTTTCTATTTAAATAAACCTTTTCAGTTGTGCATGCCAAAGTTACAGTGATGTTTCTTCAAACAACCAATGTAGCTATCATGTACATGCACCATTGTTACTCTTGCATCAAAATCGTTAGTCTTGGATGATTTAAGGTTCTATTATGAACTAATATATGTAATATTCATATAGGAATTCAACGGGTACGCAATTTATGAAATGGAGGCTATGTAATCATATGAGGTAACACTTTTAAGTAGCGGACTTCTTTTTGTGCGCCTCTACACTAACACGTTAATGCATTATGTCTAAAGTAAATAACCAATTGCAGTAAATTATCAATTTACACGAGAAATACATAGGCTAAGCGTTTGATCCCTTTTTTTGTTAACGCGCCACTACACCCGTATGATTGGCCGCGCCCGTGTGAACGTACAAGCGTTATTGTCTTTTTTCTGGGGTGGACACACAAGTTATTAACTGCTGATGCGTGCCCCGTGTACACAGTCTCGCATGACCTTCCCGCAAGCATGGTCCAAAATTAGTTGAAACTGGATACCAACGATCCCGCGGGCGGCAAAATCTCTGGCCTCCTTCTAAAATTTCCGCCACCTTAGTCTTTAGCATGCGAAATTCCCCTTTTGTCCTTGGTGCACGGAGACCAACAGTTACAATACCGCCCTCATCTACATAATAGGTCGGGGCTGCTTTGGTAACTTCCGGTTCCCCCCACTACACGGCACCCCCATTTCCTCTCCCCCTCTCGCAAAAACGACTAACTCCACATCACTAGAGCATCTCACATCACGCCATCCGTACTTCATCGGCCTTTCTCCCCTCCCCTCTCGAAACCCTAGACTGCTCATCCACCGGCGTACCAGAGCCCATTCACTGCCAGCGGTGTCCACCTCGCCGGATCTGCTTCTGCGGCCGCATCTACCCCTCCCACCTCCCTTAGAAACAAGTAGACTGCTCATCCACCACTGTACCACCGCCCATTCACTGTCGGCCTTGTCCACGGCGCCGGATTTGCTTCGCCGGTACTCTCGTCAACCGCAGTGCATCTGCAGCGGCTCATTCGTACTCCCCACCGGAGACGCTTCGTCCACACCCCCCCCCCCCGGAGCCGCTCCACTGACGCCCCCGTCAACGACCTCTGATCCTCTTCGCCGACACCTTCCTCAACCCTACCGGAGCCGCTTCGCCGACAACATCGTCAACCCCACCGGAGTAGCTTGGCCTATACCATTTTCAACCCTACCGGGGCCGCTTTGCCAACTCACAAGTCCACGGCCTCATATCCACTTCCTCGCACCCTCATCCAACCTACCAGAGCAGCTTCTGACGCCCCGTCCACGGCCGCAAATCCGCATCATCGACACCATCCTTAACCCAACCACCGGAGCAGCTTCACCTACGCCCTCATCCACGACCACAGATTCGCTTCGCCCACACCATAGTCCACCCTACCGGAACCGCTCCACAAACACCCTACTCGACGGTTCTAGATCTCCTTACCGGACCCCGACATCCAGCGCAGCGTCATCACCCTTGACGTTTCTAACCTGATTGCCACCGTCTTGCAAGATGCCAAGCACCCGCCACAGCCTAGGTACTTGTCACCTTTAAACCCGTCCAGCATCACCTGCCCGATGTACTTCAAATATACTAACATGTCGCCTTTACCTGTTATGCAGCTGGCAAAAACTACAAGGACGATGTTTCTTCTGGATCTAATAGCTTGGCCAACCAAGATCCTTGACTGAGGCATTGCTATGATCTTGTAAGCGTGTCTCTCTCTTTTGTATTGTTCTGTGCCTGCCAGCGTGCTTTGCTAGGATTTTTGACCAGTAATCCCTTTGTGCAGATAATGATTTCTACTACTGGCTACTAAATTAGATACGTAGATGTCATACATGATACTACCTCGTACCTCCGTTCCTAAATATGAGTCTTTCTAGAGATTCCAATATAGGCTACATACAGAGTAAAATGAGTGAATCTACACTCAGAAATGCATCTATATACATCTGTATGTGGTCCATACTGAAATCTCTAAATAGGCATATATTTAGGAACAGAGGCAGTACATTACACAAAATCGTAGGTGACATGTAGGAATTCCAGTACACTACATTAGGCTCCCTTAGAGTGCCTGCTAGTCCAGCACACAGAGTATGTTTAGTTTATGCTACGCACACAATCATTTATTGGTGGTTTAAATATGCGCAAGGGATATGCAATGTATTATCATGTAGAGATGTCTGAATTTAGCCGTGCCAACTTGCAGATTGGGTTACACCATGAAAAAGTACAAGATGTATGTGGCAATTTCATGGAACATCGCAAAAAAAAGGAGAGCTAGCGGTGAGCCAATACAGTGTGCTATGGTACGTCACTCTTCCATTGCGATCATCGTGACATGTTATTTGTATGTCAGTTCTATTGGCCAAGTTTCTTAGGGACAGTTATTACGATTTATCCTAAGGAAATAAGCACCTGTGAATATAAGCTCCATGTAATAAGCCAACCAGTTATTTTCATTGCGCTTTCAGCTTATCTTTGGTATGATAAGTGAAAAGTCTAGATTGCATTATATTTTTTCATTTTGCTGCCCATATGAAAATTAATTTGACTTGCAACATCACAAATCGAACCCAGTGCAGTAATTAATATGATAGGAAAACAGACCGTCACTATTTGCTCAAAATGCAAATACAAAGATACCATCTACTTGGCACAATCTACTTTGGTCAATGTTTTCCATAGAGATCCCATTGCCTAATTTAAACGAAAAACACATGACCCACATTTAAATGAAGAACAATTATTTATTGAAATTCGATGGTCCAAGTGGCTGGTTATTATCATATAGCAGCACCACCTGAAAGCATCATATAGCAGCAGAAGCTCATAGCAACTCATCATACAGCAGCAGCAGTGTGCAATTCATCATATACCAGCAACAGCTCATAGCAATTCATCATATAGCAGCAGCAGGAGCAGCTCATAGCAATTCATCATATAACAGCAGCAGGAGCAGCTCATAGCAATTCATCATATAGCAGCAGCAGGAGCAGCTCATGGCAATTCATCATATAGCATCAGCAGGAGCAGCTCATAAGCAACTCATCATATAGCAGCAGCAAGAGCAGCTTATAGCAACTCATCATATAGCAGCAGCAGCTCATAGCAATTCATCATATAGCAGTAGCAGCTCATAGCAATTCATCATATAGCAGCAGCAGGAGCAGCTCATAGCAATGCATCATATAGCAGCAGCAGAAGCAGCTCATAGCAATTCATCGTATAGTGGATCAGAATGAAAATTTGGCAAAAAATCAGAGGAGATACTCACCTTGTTGGATGAGCTCATCCTTCAACAACACCACAAGGCCACGGCCTGGGAGGTGGGGAGGGGGAATAAGGTGCCTTCTGCCGCAGTGTGGCATCGGCCGTAGTTGTGCAGCGCCTGCCAGAGTAGTGCGTTGGACGAACCATAGTGGAGCAGCTGCTGGAGACCATGAGAATGAGGGGCGGCACCAGAGGGAGGAGTAGTGATGACCCACAAGTATAGGGGATCTATCGTAGTCCTTTCGATAAGTAAGAGTGTCGAACCCAACGAGGAGCAGAAGGAAATGATAAGCGGTTTTCAGCAAGGTATTCTCTGCAAGTACTGAAACAACTGGTGACAAATAGTTTTGTGATACGATAATTCGTAACGAGCAACAAGTAACAAAAGTAAATAAAGTGCAGCAAGGTGGCCCAATCCTTTTTGTAGCAAAGGACAAGCCTGGACAAACTCTTATAATGAGAAAAGCGCTCCCGAGGACACATGGGAATTATCGTCAAGCTAGTTTTCATCACGTTCATATGATTCGCGTTCGATACTTTGATAATTTGATATGTGGGTGGACCGGTGCTTGGGTGTTGTTCTTACTTGAACAAGCATCCCACTTATGATTAACCTCTATTGCAAGCATCCGCAACTACAACAAAAGTATTAAGGTAAACCTAACCATAACATGAAACATATGGATCCAAATCAGCCCCTTACGAAGCAACGCATAAACTAGGGTTTAAGCTTCTGTCACTCTAGCAACCCATCATCTACTTATTACTTCCCAATGCCTTCCTCTAGGCCCAAATAATGGTGAAGTGTTATGTAGTCGATGTTCACATAACACCACTAGAGGTTAGACAACATACATCTCATCAAAATATCGAACGAATACCAAATTCACATGACTACTAATAGCAAGACTTCTCCCTTGTCCTCAGGAACAAACATAGCTACTCACAAAGCATATGCATGTTCATAATCAGAGGGGTAATAATATGCATAAAGGATCTGAACATATGATCTTCCACCAAGTAAACCAACTAGCATCAACTACAAGGAGTAATCAACACTACTAGCAACCTACTCCCTCCGGTCCTTTTTACTCTGCACATTGGATTTGCCGAAAGTCAAACTTAGCTAAGTTTGACCAAATTTATATTAGAAATTATTAGCATCTATAATATCTAATAAATATAATATGAAAATATATTCCGAGATGAATCTAATGATATTGGTGTTGTTATGTAAATGTCAATAATTTTTTATATAAACTTGGTCAAAGTTGGATGAGATTGACTTCAGACAAACCTAATATGCATAGTAAAAAGGACCGGAGGGAGTACTAGCACCAATCCCGGACTTGGAGACAAGAATTGGATTCAAGAGATGAACTAGGGTTTGGAGATGAGATGGTGCTGGTGAAGATGTTGATGGAGATAGCCCTCTCCCGATGAGAGGAGCATTGGTGATGACGATGGCGATGATTTCCCCCTCCTGGAGGGAAGTGTCCCCGGCAGAACAGCTCTACCGGAGCCCTAGATTGGTTCCGCCAAGGTTCCGCCTCGTGGCGGCGGAGTTTCGTCCCGAAAGGTTGCTTCTTAATTTTTTCTCGACGAAAGACTTCATATAGCAGAAGATGGGCATCGGAGAGCCACCAGGGGCCCACGGGGTAGGGGGCGCTCCCCCACCCTCGTGGACAGGGTGTGGGCCCCCTGACCTTCATCTTTGGCAGGTATTTTTC
Organism: Aegilops umbellulata; assembly: GCA_032464435.1. Lineage (NCBI taxonomy): Eukaryota > Viridiplantae > Streptophyta > Magnoliopsida > Poales > Poaceae > Aegilops > Aegilops umbellulata. Next base: position 343,295,907 of record CP136058.1, on the reverse strand, counting down.
ATTATTTATTGTAAGATATTCCGTGGAGTTTCAGGACTTTTGGAGTTGTGCAGAATAGATCTCTAATATTTGCTCCTTTTCCAGCCCAGAATTCCAGCTGCCGTCATTCTCCCTCCTTATGTAAACCTTGTAAAATAAGAGAGAATAGCCATAAGTATTGTGACATAATGTGAAATAACAACCCATAATGCAATAAATATTGATATAAAAGCATGATGCAAAATGGACGTATCAACTCCCCCAAGCTTAGACCTCGCTTGTCTTCAAGCGAAAGACGATAACGATACATATGTCCCCATGTTTAGAGGTAGAGGTGTCGATAAAAATAAAATACGGACATGAAGGCATCATGATTATCCTCATAATAGCAACATATATAGATATTGTCATATGATTACTTATGTTCAAGTGATGATCAATTCACAATGCAAAAGTGTGAATCAGAAACTTCATTGAGAACCAACAAACTATAAACTCAGTCATTGAAGCAATTGCAATTTATCATAACATCAGAAAGAGTCTATGTTAGAGCTTAAAAGCAAGTCCACATACTCAACTATCATCTAGTCCTTCATAATTGCTAACACTCACGCAATACTTGTGGTTACGGAGTTTTAATTGGACACAGAGAAAGATAGGGGCTTATAGTTTCGCCCCACAACTTTTTACCTCAAGGGTAATGTCAACAATAATAACTCATGCTCCCCTACATCCAATTAGGTACATATATCAGACTCTTCCCAACATGCTGTGCTTGCCAAAGGATAAAATGAAAAGGGAAAGGTGAAAATCACCATGACTCTTGCATAAGGTAGAAGATAATAGTAACAGATAGGCCCTTCGCAGAGGGAAGCAAAGGTTGCCATGCGCTTTTATGGTTGGATGCACAAAATCTCAATGCGAAAGAACGTCACTTTATATTGCCCCTTGTGATATGAACCTTTATTATGCAGTCTGTCGCTTTTATTACTTCCACATCACAAGATCGTATAAAGCTTATTTCTCCCACACCAATCAATCATACATATTTAGAGCAATTTTTATTGCTTTGCACCGATGACAACTTACTTGAAGGATCTTACTCAATCCATAGGTAGATATGGTGGACTCTCATGGAAAAGCTGGTTTAAGGGTATTTGGAAGCACAAGTAGTATCTCTACTTGGTGCTGAGAATTTGGCTAGCAAGAGGGGGAAAGGCAAGCTCAACATGTTGGAGGATCCCTGACAACATACTTTATCTCAGATATAAGAAAACACAACTCATTACATTGTCTTCCTTGTCCAACATCAACTCTTTTAGCATGTCATATTTTAATGAGTGCTCCCAATCATAAAAGATGTCAATGATAATGTATCTATATGTGAGACCTCTCTTTCCTTATTACTTCCTATTAATTGCAACGATGACCAAGGCTATGTCTGCCAACTCCCAACAATTTTTAATCACCATACTCTTTCTATGTGAAGCCATTGGTCTCAATAAGATCAATATGAACTCTTTGTTTCTTTTTATTCTTTTTTCTTTCTTTTCTTTTATTCACTCAAGATCATGGCAAAATAATCAAGCCCTTGACTCAACACTAATCTTTATTATATATAGCTCGCAGACTCGGTTACATAGAGAGATCATAAAGCAAAACTCAAAACTAGATCATGCCATCAACTTTATTCTACTAGATCAAAATACTACTAATAGGATCGAACAAAGAAAAACGGTAAAGATAGGAGTGTGATGGTGATACGATACCGGGGCACCTCCCCCAAGCTTGGCAGTTGCCAAGGGGAGTGCCCATACCCATATGATTATATCTCCTTTGTTTGTGAAGAAGGTGGAGGTGTTGTTGATGATGCGGGCTTGTCGTCCATCTTCCACGGCATAGGATCACAATCATAGAAGGATGATCGAGTTTCCGAAATCCTCAAATCTGCAGCCAAACTCATCCTTTTGAATCTATATTCATACTCACAGTTTTGATTTTGCAGATCATAGATTTGGGCTTGGAGGTGCTCGATCTTTTCATGTAGCTTGAAGATGGCCTACTCGGTGTTCTTGGCATCCGGCTTGTAATTGTTGGTGAATTCCGCGAGCATCGTGTGCCTAGCGTTGATTCCACGCTCCACCATCCCCTGGCACTTGAAAACTTGTTGCTCCATTGCTTCGAGCCTCGCCTCCACGCTTGCGGTTCCCCTTGGTCCCTCAGCATCACGGATGTGCAGCAACCCATCACGCATCTCAATGGTTTGAGGGTGTCGCAGCACCTCCACGAGGTAAGGGTTGATGACCTTCTCGAAGAACTTGTCCTTGGAGGCACTTGGGGACGTCATGATGATCTAGATCTGTCAGAAAAAAACAGCTTGAAACGAAAACAGAGGATAATTGCATGATACATGAGTCAAAACCTTCGGGAGAATATATAGTGAATTTTTACCGACCAAAATACGTATCGTGCAAGAAAACGGAGTCCAGAAGGCACACAAGGTGCTCACGAGGTAGGGGGGCACGCCCAGGGGTGTAGGGCGCGCCCACCACCCTCATGGGGCCCTCGTGTCCTTCCCGGATTGCTACTTATTTTTCTATTTTTCCAAATATTCCAAAACGGAGAAATATTGCTTTAAAAATTGTTTTGGAGTCGGTTTACTTACCTGTACCACATACCTATTCCTTTTCGAAGTCTGAAACGTTCTGGAAGGTGTCTCTTATGTATTCCTCTGGGGTTACGGTTCCAATAATATTGGTTTCAACATTTATGGGATTACCTGAGATATAATGTTTAATTCTTTGACCGTTTACCACCTTCGGGTTTGTGCCTTAGAAGTTGTTGATTTTTATGGCACCAAAACGATAGACTTCCTCGATAACGTAGGGGCCTTCCCATTTAGAGAGAAGTTTTCCTGCAAAAAATCTTAAACGAGAGTTGTACAGCAATACATAATCACCTGCATTAAACTCACGCTTTTGTATCCTTTTTTCATGCCATCTTTTAACTTTTTCTTTAAATAACTTGGCATTTTCGTAAGCTTGGGTTCTCCATTCATCAAGTGAGCTAATATCAAATAACCTCTTCTCACCGGCAAGTTTGAAATCATAGTTGAGCTCTTTAATAGCCCAATATGCCTTATGTTCTAGTTCGAGAGGTAAGTGACATGCTTTTCCATAAACCATTTTATACGGAGACATACCCATTGGATTTTTATATGCAGTTCTATAGGCCCATAATGCATCATCAAGTTTCTTAGACCAATTCTTCCTAGACCTATTGATAGTCTTTTGCAAAATTAAGTCTTGATGACCCACAAGTATAGGGGATATATCGTAGTCCTTTCGATAAGTAAGAGTGTCGAACCCAACGAGGAGCAGAAGGAAATGATAAGCGGTTTTCAGCAAGGTATTCTCTGCAAGTACTGAAACAAGTGGTGACAGATAGTTTTGTGATAGGATAATTCGTAACGAGAAACAAGTAACAAAAGTAAATAAAGTGCAGCAAGGTGGCCCAATCCTTTTTGTAGCAAAGGACAAGCCTGGACAAACTCTTATAATGAGAAAAGCGCTCCCAAGGACACATGGGAATTATCGTCAAGCTAGTTTTCATCACGTTCATATGATTCGCGTTTGGTACTTTGATAATTTGATATGTGGGTTGACCAGTGCTTGGGTGTTGTTCTTAATTGAACAAGCATCCCACTTATGATTAACCTCTATTGCAAGCATCGACAACTACAACAAAAGTATTAAGGTAAACCTAACCATAGCATGAAACATATGGATCCAAATCAGCCCCTTACGAAGCAACGCATAAACTAGGGTTTAAGCTTCTGTCACTCTAGGAACCCATCATCTACTTATTACTTCCCAATGCCTTCCTCTAGGCCCAAATAATGGTGAAGTGTTATGTAGTCGACGTTCGCATAACACCACTAGAGGTTAGACAACATACCTCTCATCAAAAAATCGAACGAATACCAAATTCACATGACTACTAATAGCAAGACTTCTCCCTTGTCCTCAGGAACAAACGTAACTACCCACAAAGCATATTCATGTTCATAATCAGAGGGGTAATAATATGCATAAAGGATCTGAACATATGATCTTCCACCAAGTAAACCAACTAGCATCAACTACAAGGAGTAATCAACACTACTAGCAACCTACTAGCACCAATCCCGGACTTGAAGACAAGAATTGGATACAAGAGATGAACTAGGGTTTGGAGATGAGATGGTGCTGGTGAAGATGTTTATGGAGATTGCCCTCTCCCGATGAGAGGAGCATTGGTGATGACGATGGTGATGATTTCCCCCTCCCAGAGGGAAGTGTCCCTGGCAGAATAGCTCTGCCGGAGCCCTAGATTGGTTCCGCCAAGGTTCCACCTCGTGGCGGTGGAGTTTCGTCCCGAAAGGTTGCTTCTTAATTTTTTCTCAACGGAAGACTTCATATAGCAGAAGATGGGCATCGGAGAGCCACTAGGGGGGCCACGAGGTAGGGGTGCGCCCGCCACCCTCGTGGACAGGGTGTGGTCCCCCTGGCCTTCATCTTTGGTAGGTATTTTTCATTATTTATTGTAAGATATTCCGTGGAGTTTCAGGACTTTTGGAGTTGTGCAGAATAGATCTCTAATATTTGCTCCTTTTCCAGCCCAGAATTCCAGCTGCCGGCATTCTCCCTCCTTATGTAAATCTTGTAAAATAAGAGAGAATAGCCATAAGTATTGTGACATAATGTGAAATAACAGCCCATAATGCAATAAATATCGATATAAAAGCATGATGCAAAATGGACGTATCAAGCAGCCAGGGAGATTTGCCCCTACCCGCTGGCCATGTAGCCTAGCTGGAGAGAGCATCATCGAGGACCAGGCCAGATGGGACCAGTGGAGAAGGCTTGCTGGAGGGACCCTAGTGCTGCAGGTAGGGGATCGAGGTAGAGGGAAAGGGGAGAGGAGATGCAAGTGGGCAGGGTAGTGAACGCTTGCGTGTTTGTTTTTACTTGAGGGTGAGGTGTGACACGGGCGTCACCAGTTGCATTTTGAGTGTAATATAGGCAGACAACCGAGTCATTTCACTATTCCCATTCCCTTCAATTTTTAGTGAGGTTCTACCCGAAACACCCCCCTCCAAAGCGAAATTAGTTAAGCCCAAGCCCATAACTCAAAAATGACTTCTTTACGTCTTTTATGGCTTATTTTGACAATAAGCCCTGAAAAGACAGAATAGAACTGGCCCTTAACCTGCAATTCAATTGTGCGTGCAATGATGAATCACTCATGCCTGCTATAGTGTACATTTAGGCATCATCATACATGGCATAACCCAATACATGTGCATTCCATTGTAGAATCTGGAATATGCAATGTTTATGTTAGTTCATACATTGAACATGATGTTTAAATGCCCCTTAAATCTGGTCAGTCAAGTGATGGTCTTTAAGCCTCCTTGTTTGGTTCTTTTCTTGATATGTAAGATTTTCTCACACATCTGTTCAATTGCTTGTTTGCATCAGCCAACCATACTAGGAATGTTTGCTTTGATTACTTGTTGTTCTTGAGCTAACACTCTAACAGAACTTTTCAATGATTTAAACACTAAGGGCTGTTGTAGTGGGGCCTTTTCTAACTCATGGTGACATAAAGGTTTGGCTGTACACTAAAGTAGGCTCTCCAAGAGTACCTGGAGATTCAGTTCGAAGGTATGCCTAGTTTTTACATAGTGCACACATAGTAAATGCTCATTTCATTGTGTGCAAGTGCAAGAGGATGCGGCATGTTTCATTATGTGGTGTTGTTTTGTTATAATCTCATCCTTTTGTGTTCACAGACTGGAAAGTATGCATATTTATCTTCCAAGGAGACGAGTAACTAGTTTGTGTCACCTTGCAGAGGGGGTGCAATGAAGATAAGATTGAGGATTTCCAAGTACAAGATGTTAGGAAGGAGCCTTGCAAGAGAAGTAGGAGCTGCGCTGAGCCTCTTCAACCTGTTAAGGTAAGTCACTGTATCCAACTCAACAGTTCAATTCCTTGTTTGTTTCAGGCATAGTTAATTTGCTCTTTTCAATTGCTTTATTTGTCCTCAGTTAATGAGATGCCCAAAGAATTATGCTTGATGTTGGGTACTTGTATAACTATTAGTTGACATAATTAAAGGCCTTACCATTTAATTACTCTGCCGAAGTGTGCCTAAAGCTTTGAAGGCTATTAACCAACTATTATTGAATGAGGCTCACAATATAGTTTATACTAGGCTAATGATTGCATAGTTTTGCTTGCTGTAGTATGTTTGTATGAAATCCTCTGATGTTCATTATGCTCCCTAAGACTTTAATTGAGCTACAGAATGGCCAACTGCTTGCTTACTTCTACGCAACGTGTTGTCTAAATTTGTAACTTGTTTGTGTTTTGAATTGGGCCCCAATATCATGCTCCTCTGGTGAGCTAAGAGATATTTCTGTATGTAGGCTGCACAGACTACCTTTTTTATAATTTTTAAAATATCACTTGCTTATGCTTCATGACGTGTAACATTATTGTTAGTCCTGTTTTGCCATGTACAAAATAGTCTGTCTTGCTCGCTTCACTATTGTAACTATATTTTTGCCCTAGTCATGTGTACTTAAAGAAACATTTCAGGATGAAGTGACATCAACACAAAGATCTGCGAACAGTGCGGCATGGCCATTACCGAATGATTATGGATTGGAATTGGAATGTGCTGATGTTCTCGAGCATCAACTATAGTTGGCAAGACAACGTGTACATGATTCTGAACGTACAATCAACAAGTTGAGACTGGACATGCAGGTATTAGATGCAGGAGTCAAAAAAATGAAACAAGACACTGAGGTAACAATGAAGGAATTGGAGATTTTGCAGACTGAAGTTTCTGCTATCTAAATCCGTCCAATCCTATTTTCTGAAGAGATTATAGTTCAAATGGTATGTTATGTTGATGCGCATCCATGATGTATGGGCTGTATTTGCCCAGTGTATGTAATTTGCTGTTTGTGCATGCTTTATTATCACTGGTGCCGAACCATAATGCCCAGTGGGTATAATCGGCTGTAATTTCTTTATTGTATAGTGTAGGATTATCCTACATTTCTATGCCTTAGTCTCTTTATTGTATAGTGTATGTTATTTAGAGGTGATAGTATAGAGTAGGTGTCGGTGTCAAAACCGGCGTATCTCAGGTAGGGGGTCCCTAACTGTGCGTCTAGGATCGATGGTAACAGGAGATGGGGGACACGATGTTTACCCAGGTTCGGGCCCTCTCTATGGAGGTAATACCCTACTTCCTTCTTGATTGATCTTGATGAATATGAGTGTTACAAGAGTTGATCTACCACGAGATCGTAATGGCTAAACCCTAGAAGCCTAGCCTGTATGACTATGGTAATGTGTATTTCTATCCGAACTACACTCTCCGGTTTATATAAACACCGGAGAGATCTAGGGTTACATGGAGACGGTTACATCAGAGGGAATATTCATAATTGGTCGCCTAGCTTGCCTTCCACGCCAAGGAAAGTCCAATCCGGACATGGGTGCGGTCTTCGGCCTTCGTATCTTCACAGCCCATCAGTCTGGCCCAATGAATAATAGGCCGGACGCCCGAGGACCCCTTAGTCTAGGACTCCCTCAGTAGCCCCTGAACCTGGCTTCAATGACGAGGAGTCCGGCACGCGGATTGTCTTCGGCATTGCAAGGCGGGCTCCCTTTTTTCGAACTCCATGATAGTCTTAGGATGCGATGATTGTATCCGGACCTGTAACGCATAGCACACACAACCGCGGAGAGAATATATATTTTTTACATGAGTTCCATCCGCTGACAACTTCTTTGCAGCACGACACTACGTCCGACCGGTCATATTTCCAGACCGTTTTTATGTTCGGCGCCCCGCGTCCCAAGATGCAGTTGCCATTGGCACGTCTTGTCAAAGCAGAGAACGTGTCCCCTTATCGCGGGATTCTCATCAATGCGGGCATGGGTAACCCAACCGTGCCGTTTATACATCCCTTGGGAATAGGCGAATCTTAAGGTGAGTGAGGAGGCGTTTAATATTTGCTGCCTTTATAAGGGGATATGGATTCCCTCTTCCTCTTCCCACGCTCTCTCTCTGTCTCTGCCTTTCCAATCTCGAGCTCCTGTGCCCAAGTTCTCATCTCCTTTCCACTCAAGCAACCATGTCCGGATCCGGTGGTCAGGGCAAGTGGATGGTCTCCTCCGTCAAGGAGGAGGACATTACTGAGCTTCGGGTGGCCGGATATTTGGCGAAGGAGATCGCCCACCGTCTGCCAGCCGAGGGACAAATCGTCCCCACGCCGAAGCCCACCGAGAGGGTAGTATTCATCCCCCATTTCTTCTGCAGGCTAGGGTTTCCACACCACCCTTTCGTCCGCGGGCTGATGTACTATTACGGGATAGATTTCCATGATCTGTCCCCGAATTCCTTCCTCAACATCTCGGCGTTTATCGTCGTGTGTGAGGCCTTCCTCCGCATCCAACCCCACTTCGGGCTATGGCTCAAAGTCTTCAACGTGAAGCCGAAGGTGGTGGATGGCCACCACGCAGAGTGCGGAGGAGCCATGGTGAGTAAGTTTTCCAATGTCTCCTGGCCCAAGGGCACTTTTGTGGACACGGTAAAGGAATGGCAGAAGCAATGGTTCTATATCACTGAACCTCGCGGCACCACCTGGATCGCAGCTGCCAAATTCCGCTCCGGCGCTCCCATGCGACTCACCTCTTGGGTCAAGAAGAGTCCGGACTGGTGTTCACGAGATGAGATGATAGCGCTGCAGACGCGCGTTCAAAGCATGGTGACCAAGAATGTCAAGCTCGTCGATGTAATCCAGCTGATGCTATTCCGCCGGATTCTTCCGTGCCAGCGCCGAAGCTGCCCTCTGTGGGAGTTCAATCTGAAGAAGCACTAGACTTTGGTGAGGCTCTTCAAGACTACTCACGAAGACGCTTGGAAGTTGCTTTTTAAGGGCAACGAGAAGCCACCGGCCATGGGTTCAGACCGTGGCCATGATTGTAAACACCCCGCCAGCGAGGTATGTTATTTTTTATGTATCCCCAACTTAATTGTTTCGAGGATGATGTGTGAGCTTTTATTATTGCTCTTTCAGGACTGGATGGAGAGGGCGAAGCGGATCCAATGTCCGGCTCTGTTGCCTGAAGAGCCAGTCATCCCGCGTCTAGCGAAGAGGCTGGTGCCGGCGCCATATAAAGCGCCGGAGAAGAAGGCCAAGGGGGACAAGGGTGGTCCCCGTCGCAAGGGCATCTCAGACATGACGTTCGAAGATGACGAAGCCCATTCCTCTGTCCCTGAGGACAATGACGAGGAAGAGGAGGAGGAGGAAAACAACCCTTCCCCCAAGGAGAAGAAGAAAAAGAGGGCGGCCTCGGCGCGTTTGGAGGCGGAAGCGCCCAAAAAGGGGAAGGGCGCCCCAGCGGTCAATACCGCGTGGGACGTTGATAGTAGTCTGGAACGACGCCCCCGCACCAAGCCCCAGGCCGCATCGTAAGCGACATGGCTTATTCATGCGCGCATCCAGCCCTTTCTCTTTATTTTTAACATAGTTAACTACCCTATTGCAGTCCGGCCCGTGACCTTATCCAGTGATCCTCATCTGGAGGTTCGTTGGCTCTGTCGGAGATGGCGAGCATGTCGCCACCGCCCGCTTACTCCCCTGGGGCCAGGGACGACACTGAAGTGTTATCCCGAAGGACCGCTGCGAAGGGAGGAGCCCAGGACGCTGTCCAAGAGGTGCCACAAGGCGAGACCTCCACTGCCGGACACATGGGTGAGCCAATCCCCATGGAGACTGGCGAAGAGGGTCGTATCCAGTTTGACCCTCAGCTGAATACGATTTCAGAGGCCCATATGGCTCCGGAGTTGGGCGAGCAGCCCCCTTTTAAGGAGGGGGGTGCGCCGCTTCCGCCGGTGGCCCCCGTCCATCCGGGGGCGCCAGATATCCTGATGGAGGCGCTACAAGGTGCCTCCGTTATGGACGAGCACCGTGTTCTTATGGGCGCGGTGATCGAGAAGGTTCAGTCCGCCAAGAGTGGACTGAACGAAGCCTGCAGCAACCTGTTGACAGGCTTCGAGGTAAGTGACATAGAAAGAGAAAAACCCCAGGTAGTCAGTAGCCCCTAAGACACTGCCTGGTGTTCGTCAAGGAGAACCGGATAGTCAATCTTTTGTTGCAGGAGACTAACGTAATATGTATATATAAGCAGGCATCGCTATTGGCCACAACCTCGCATGCTGCTGAAGTCTCTGAATTGAGGCAGAGGCTGGAGCGGACCGAGAACGAGCTCGACGAGGTTAAGGTTCAGCTCCAGGAGAAGCAAGGTGAGTAACGACTTGCTGTGTGTTCGGAAAGCGTAGGCGCTGTATATTGACTGTAGTGTCGTAATATGTGTAGGAGCCGCGATCGAGGTCGAGGCCCTGAGGAAGGCCTTGGGCGAGGCCGAGGCAAAGGCTGTCGAGCAGCTAGCCGCCCGTAAGAAGCTCAAGGCCCGGGTCAAAGAAATCCAGCAGGAGCTTCAAGATGCGGTGAAAAAATGCGAGACCTTGGAGCGTGATGCGTCGCTCAAGGGGCCGAACTCACCAAGACTCGTCAGAGCGCGGAGACCACACGGAATGAGGCCTAGGCCGCCCTCCAGGAGATCCAGGAGGCCAAGAAGATCACAGCGGATAAGGCTTTTAAGATGCAAAGCAAGTATGCGGTGAAGCAGTACCTTTTACTAACCCGGGTTCGGAGTTCCCCCGGGGCTTTTGCGGATTTACCACGCAGTGTATCAGACACCATGGAGTTCTATCGAGCCGAAGGAGGGGGTTCGACGGAAAAGCTATTCTGGTCGCAATATACCGCGCCAGAACCTCCCGTGTCTTTCACTGATCAGCTGAGATAGCTGGTGGAGCTGCATAGGGTGGCCGAACTAGCCATGAAGGATTTGGTAATCCGGCTATGGCTAGCCGAAGCTATGCCGGTCAGCTACTTTGGACTCGTGAGGCGGATGGTGAATGCTTGTCCTTGGCTGGACGTCGTCAAGCGCTATGCCTGTATTGAAGGTGCCCGCATGGCCTTCGCCCGCTGCAAGATGTGGTGGGCGAAGAGAACGCCGTTGAAGTGGCCAGAGGGTTGCCGGAGGGCAAGGAGCACTGCACACCCAAGCGGTATTTTGCGGATGTCATAGAAGGGTCTAGACTTGGAGCGGCTGAGTGTGGGCAGGACATTATTTTTGAATGAAAACATTTGTGTTGCCCTTGCCTTGTATTATGAAAACAAAGCCTGTTTTGTAATGTGATTTCGTTATGCTTTAATTGTTTCCTCCTGTGAGTCCGTGTTGTATGCAATCTGAGTGTTGGCGAGTCGTCGGCTTCTGCCCTCACATAGGTAGTACGGAGGTGTTCAGGATGGAATCTAAACAATCTTGATCCAATTATATGGTCCTTGGAGGAGTTGTTTAGCGCAACGAACAAGGCAATCAAACTATACGGCATAAACGCCCTCACTTAGCCATAGGAATTTTATAATAAAGCATGGGCGTATCCCCTAGTCCAAGCCAGGGTGCTGTCAGCATTTGATCGGGAAGTGCCGATCCTTTGCATAATGCAGAAAGAATCTCCAATGATTTTTGTAACCCTCGAACAGCTGACCGGCTCTCGCCGTATCATGACAGTCAGTTTTCAGCTTTCTCTACTGAGGTGCTCATCCGTTCTAGGCCAGGGCACAATCGCAGTAGTTCTCCCTTTACTACCCTAGCCGATGTAGCGGAACGTAGGGTAGGAAGCACAAGAGCCGGGCGACCCAACTATTGACCAAAGACATGATTTGGAGCCAATGCATATAATGCTAAATTCGGGGTGCCGAACTTATCTATAAGAAGTGTTCAGACTTTGCTGCCGTATTGTGGGGCGATAAGTAGCCCCTGGCGAATATAAAACGTACAAAAAAGTACCGATGCAGCCGATAAGCAGATCGAAATAAAATGAAGTAAGGAACAAAGACCACAGAAACTGGGCCACAAATCATTTTTATTATAACTGGATGGATACGTCAAGGCGTATCTTGTATAGATGGTGCGAGAAGTATCCGGGCTATTTAACATGTCGGAATCGATAGGGCGCAGCGTGCGGGTCCTGAGAAATAAGAATGAATACCGTCAAGAAGAACGCATAGAGGTTACCCTACACACCTGTGTTGCTTGCCTCCGTGTATGTTAATCCTTCCGAAGGACTTGCGATCAGGCCCGCAGAAAAAGGAACCTGAAACAAGGAAAAAAAAGGTGAAAGTGTATGTGTCCGGGATCGGTCTGGCCGAACTGTAGGCCCCGGATTATGTTGTGCCTCCGTCGATGTCCATGGAATTTTGAGTGCGTAATTGTGTACGCGTGGTACAAAAGCCACTACCTCATCAGGACTGGGACGGAGGCCGAATTGTTAATCGAGCTCTCGATGAGCCGCGTCATCCTGTTGTAGTGTAGTCCGGAACCTCTTAATGATGTCCGAGGGCTCGACAGCCGTACTATGGTGCTGCTTGAGAAGGCCGCTCTGTACCTCTGCTGCTAGGGCGGCGGTGTGCTCCTCAGTTCGGAGGGAGCGTTCCGTATTGCCATTGACTGTTATGACGCCGCGTGGACCGGCCATCTTGAGCTTTAGATAAGCATAGTGTGGCACTGCATTGAATCTAGCAAACGCGGTTCGTCCGAGCAGTGTGTGATAGCCGCTGCAGAAGGGGACGATATCGAAGATTAATTCTTCGTTTTGGAAGTTGTCCGGAGAGCCGAAGACCACCTCCAACATAATTGAGCCCGTACAACGGGCCTCTACGCACTGTGTCCTGATAAAGCAGGTTGAGGCTGCTACCACCGTCCATTAGGACTCGTGTTAGGTGAAACCCATCAATAATTGGGTCGAGGACTAGTGCGGCTGAACCGCCATGGTGGATACTAGATGGGTGATCTCGACGATCGAAGGTGATTGGGAATGATGACCACGGATTGAATTTTGGGGCGACTGGCTCTACCACATAGACGTCCCTAAGTGCTCGCTTACGCTCCCTTTTGGGGATATGCGCAGCGTATATCATGTTCACCGTTTTGACTTGAGGGGGAAATTTCTTCTGCCCCCCAGTGTTCGGCTACCGGGGCTCTTCGTCCTCGTCCTCACTTTGTGATCCATTTTCTTTGTTTCCGGCATTTAACTTGCCAGCCTGCTTGAAGACCCAACAATCCCTGTTGGTATGATTGGCTTGCTAATCCGGGGTGCCGTGAATCTGGCACGGACGATCGAGTATGCGGTCCAGGCTGGAAGGTCCCTCATTGTTTCTTTTGTAGGGCTTCTTCCGTTGGCCGGACTTGGAGCCACTGAATCCGGTGTTGACTGTGGTGTCAGAGATGTTGTCGCTATTGCTTTGGCGTTTGTGTCTATTGCGCCGGAGCTTGCTGGTGCTGTTCTTGACCTCGGTGGGGCCTGCCTCGCTAGCTGTGTTTTTGCTACGAGCCAGCCAACTATCCTCACCCGCGCAGAAGCGGGTCATGAGTGTCGTAAGGGCTGCCATAGACTTCGGCTTTTCTTGGCCGAGCTGGCGTGCAAGCCATTCATCACGGATGCTGTGTTTGGAGGCTGCTAGGGCCTCGACATCCGGACAATCAACGATCTGGTTCTTTTTGGTTAGGAACCTAGTCCAAAATTTCCTGGCTGATTCCCCTGGTTTTTGAACTATGTGGCTTAAGTCATCGGCATCTGGTGGCCGGACATAAGTTCCTTGGAAGTTGTCCAGGAAGGCTTCTTCCAAGTCCTCCCAGCTGCCGATAGAATTTTCAGGCAGGCTGTTAAGCCAGTGCCGAGCTGGCCCTTTGAGATTTAGTGGGAGGTATTTAATGGCGTGGAGGACATCTCCTCGAGCCATATGGATGTGGAGAATGAAGTCCTCAATCCATACTGCGGGATCGGTTGTGCCTTCGTATGATTCGATATTGACGGGCTTGAACCTCTCGGGGAATTCATGATCCAGTACCTCATCTGTGAAGCAGAGAGGGTGTGCGGCGCCTCTATATCAGGCCGCATCATGGCATAGTTCTGATGGAGTCCGTCTGCGGTATTCGGCCCGGGCGTGGTTAGGTTTGTCACGTCCGAATAGGTAGCCATCGTCGTGCCCCGAGGCACGTCCTCGTGATCCGTAAATCGATCTTGTATGTTCTGCTCTATCGTCCAGGATCTGCTGAAGGTCGTACGTGTGGCCTCGAACTCTTCCATCTCTATTTTTACGGGGCGGTGGGGCAGGCTGCTTTTCGTCCTGAGTTGCCGCTTTATCTCGACCACGGGATGGCCGGTCGGCCGCCCTGTCTCGACCATGTGGTGGTCGTTCCGCATTACGCGAGGGAGATGTGTGCTCTGGTGCCTCGTCATCGAACTGGGGTAGCAGTCTGCATTTTGGGTAGCTCTTGGCTGGGCGCTTGAGGCCGTATTCTTCGGCTGTCAGGACGTTAGTCCATCTGTCGACGAGCAGATCTTGTTCAGCTTGAAGCTGCTGCTGTTTCTTTTTCAGGCTCCTTGAAGTGGCTATGAGCTGCAGCTTAAAGCGCTCCTGCTCCAGAGGATCCTCAGGCATTATGAAATCTTCGTTGCCGATGCTTGTCTCCTCCTCGGAGGGTGGACGGTAACTATCGTCCTCTGAGTCATCTTCTATGGCCTGTTCGTCAGGGTTGTCTTGCCTGTCGTCATGTTCCTCCCGTTCAGATGCAACTCCGGTAGGGTCTTCATTGTTTTCGGCGTCGCCCGGAGTACTATTTTCTCCGATGCCAGTGTTGCCATCTTTCGAGCGACAGGCCTTAGGGCGGCGTTTGGGCCGCCGATGCTTGGACTGCGTCTCCGAGGGTTTATTCGCATCTGGCTCTTCGTTTTCATCACCAGATCCTTTAGGTGTATCAACCATGTACACGTCATATGAAGAGGTGGCCGTCCAACGACCAGTAAATGGCGGGTCTTAGCCTTGCTCCTTGTCGGCATCGTCGTCCATATCGTCGATGTCTTCGTAGCCATAATCAAGCACGTCGGTTAAGTCATCGACAGTGGCTATGAAGTGGGTGGTGGGTGGGAAGCAAAGTTCCTTGTCATCCGCCTCTAGCTCAAACCGAACATAGTTCGGCTGTGAGTCTTCCCCCAAGGACAAGTTCTTAAGAGAGTTTAGTACGTCACCAAAAGGTGAGTGCTGGAAGACATCTACGGCGCTGAATTCGAAAATCGATAACCGATCCAGCTCGGTGTCCGCGGACGTACCTGGTTTGGAACGTATAGCCGGAGACGAGTCCGGAGTTCCATTGACGCAAGCTTTGCAGGATGTAGAGTCCGTGTGCGGCTCCAAAGCCGCGGACCTTCTGGCCTCGGAGGGCACGATCTGCTTCGGTTCTGAGGCTGTTGCAGCGACAGGAGCCATCTCCTGGATGTGATCCGATGACAGCTTTAAGTCATGTTCATCAGAGCGAGGGGGAGAGATTGCCATGGTCTCAAATCCATTGAAGATCAAGTCTCCGCGGACGTCCACGACATAGTTCAAGCTTCCAAATCTGAGCTGATGGCCAGGGGCGTAGCTATCGACCTGCTCCAGATGGCCAAGTGAGTTGGCCCGTAGTACGAAGCCGCCGAACACAAAAATCTGTCCGGGGAGGAAGGTTTCTCCTTGGACAGCGTCTCTATCAACGATTGAAGTAGCCATCGAATCTTTCATCGACGGCATAGTGGAACTCTCAATGAAAGCACCAATGTCGGTGTCAAAACCGGTGGATCTCGGGTAGGGGGTCCCGAACTATGCGTCTAGGATCGATGGTAACAGGAGATGGGAGTATATTAGCCCTATGATCAGTGTTTCATGTGTGCATATCTAAATTTTCAAAATTTTCAGTTGGCTTCCGTATTTACTAGTGATGGATGTAATTGTATGTTCAGGAGGATGATGGTTGGGGGGTAGAAAGAGGAAGTTGGCCTAGTACAACCCGTATGATCCATAGGAAAGTGATGATGAAGAATATGAGGTAAGCCTACTTGAAATTTAGATTGTTCATTAGTTCCCTTGACATAGTGTATCCATGAATCTATAATGTATTAATGTAACTCATTGATGTGTGGAGTATGATTCTGGAGAAGAAGTGTACAAGGGCAACGTCGCATCTTTCACAACCAAGGAGGGGTGAAGATCAAGGCCAAGCTAGTTGCTTCCTTCTACAACCGCAAGACCAAGAAGTGGCACTGCCCCTACTGCACCACCAAGCCAAAGCCAAGGGATGGCCACTTCGATCACCTTCTGTCTCATGCGAGGATGTAGCGATTCGCGGAGAGGACTACATGATCAGGGGCAGCATGCCACCCTCGCGAAGGCCCTGACTCCGGCATGATGTGATCGATGATGTGATGCTGTGAACTGAATCTTTAAGTTTATCTGTTGGGTTACTTTTGGTTTGTTGAACCAAATCTCGTTGGTTATGGTTTGTTGAAATGAATTTAGTTTTCATGAATTTGGTTATGGTTGGTTATGTTGATGCTAGTAATCTGGTTGCTATCTATATTTGTATGTCCTTAAATTTGCCTGTGGTATATTGATGACCCACAAGTATAGGGGATCTATCGTAGTCCTTTCGATAAGTAAGAGTGTCGAACCCAACGAGGAGCAGAAGGAAATGATAAGCGGTTTTTAGCAAGGTATTGTCTACAAGCACTGAAATTATCGGTAACAGACAGTTTTGTGATAAGGTAATTTGTAACGGGTAACAAGTAACAAGTGTAAATAAAGTGCAACAAGATGGCCCAATCCTTTTTTTTAGCAAAGGACAAGCTTGGACAATTTCTTATATAGAGAAAAGTGCTCCCGAGGACACATGGGAATTATCGTCAAGCTAGTTTTGATCATGCGCATATGATTCGCGTTCGTTACTTTGATAATTTGGTATGTGGGTGGACCGGTGCTTGGGTGCTATCCTTACTTGGACAAGCATCCCACTTATGATTAACTCCTATTGCAAGCATCCGCAACTACAAAAGAAGTATTAATGTAAACCTAACCATAGCATGAAACATATGGATCCAAATCAGCCCCTTAAGAAGCAATGCATAAACTAGGGTTTAAGCTTCTGTCACTCTAGCAACCCATCATCTACTTATTACTTCCCAATGCCTTCCTCTAGGCCCAAACAATGGTGAAGTGTCATGTAGTCAACATTCACATAACACCACTAGAGGAAAGACAACATACATCTCATCAAAATATCGAACGAATACCAAATTCACATGACTACTAAAAGCAAGACTTCTCCCATGTCCTCAAGAACAAACATAACTACTCACAAAGCATATTCATGTTCATAATCAGAGGGGTATTAATATGCATAATGGATCTGAACATATGATCTTCCACCAAATAGACCAACTAGCATCAACTACAAGGAGTAATCAACACTACTAGCAACCCGCAGGTACCAATCCGAGGCTTTGGGACAAAGATTGGATACAAGAGATGAACTAGGGTTTGAGAGGAGATGGTGCTGGTGAAGATGTTGATGGAGATTGAACCCCTCCCAATGATAGGATCGTTGGTGATGACGATGGCAATGATTTCCCCCTCCCGGAGGGAAGTTTCCCCGGCAGAACAGCTCTGTCGGAGCCCTAGATTGGTTCCGCCAAGGTTCCGCCTCGTGGCGGCGGAGTTTCTTCCCGAAAGCTTGCTTGTGATTTTTTCTCGGATGAAAGACTTCATATAGAAGAAGATGGGCACCGAAGGCCTGCCAAGGGGCCCACGAGGCAGGGGGCACCCAGGGGGTAGGGCGCGCCCCCACCCTCGTGGCAAGGGTGTGCCCCCCCCTATGGTAGTTTCTTCGCTCAATATTTTTTATTAATTCCAAAAATGACTTAGGTGAAGTTTCAGGACTTTTGGAGCTGTGCAGAATAGCTCTCTAATATTTGCTCCTTTTCCAGCCCAGAATCCCAGCTGCCGGCATTCTCCCTCTTCATGTAAACCTTGTAAAATAAGAGAGAATAGGCATAAGTATTGTGACATAATGTGTAATAACAGCCCATAATGCAATAAATATCAATATAAAAGCATGATGCAAAATGGACGTATCATATATTTGTCTATCCTGAATCTATGGTTAGTTATGTTTAGATGTTGTGAATCTCTGGTGTAGGAAATCAAATGGATGCTCCAAACGAGATCATGTAAACCTTTGCAATTCCGGACAGTATGAATTCAAGAAAATGCAAAAACAAGTAAAACCTTGGCATACTATCTATGTTTGTGTGCAAAATTTGAAGTGATTTAGAGGAGGTCAAATAAATTTGAATTTGAGAAATGTGCTCCAAATGAGCTCCCAGGCTAGAGTAAATAGCCCATTTGTAATCAAGTTTTTTGGACCTACTCTAAATGAGCCAAATGTTTTTTTATTAACACATATTCACTTTCCATAGTGTAGATTCGAAGTCTCACTATTTTTTGAATTAATCTTCATATTTTTACATTTTCTTTTGAAAACATATGCTTTAATATAAAAACTATTTAAAACACATTTGAAATATGAAAATGGAAATCTAACTTCAGATCCTTCTTATTCACTTTGAAATAAAGCTTTGGTGATTTTTTTGATTTTTTTAAAATAAAAAACAAAAGGTAACCCTACCTCCTCTCCTTAAATTCTATGAAATCATGTACATGATAGCTCATATGTGTGAAGGTTTTCTCATGAAAATGACCATAGGCCAAGTTTATGATTTTTGGTTGGTAACATGTCACATAAGACAACATTGTGCGCAGGTTATATTTTTTGATTTTTTTAAATTAATGGTGCTCATTTGACCTCGATCGTGCCAGCTAGGGTTTTTTCATGAAAATGCCCACAGACCAAGTTTAATATTTTTCCTCGTTAGTTTGTCTTATAAAACAACGAACGGTGAAGGTTTCATATTTTTTTCAATTTTTTTAATTAGTTATGCTCAGTCAAAGCCTTCAAAACCTCGTTGACCAGCTCAAAACCCCTCTAAACCCCGCAGGGTTTCGCCTAACCCTAGCTCCCAACATCATCTGTCCGATCATACCCTCGCGCCAAGCGACATCCCTCAGATCTGGTCTTCTAGAAGGAATTAGGTGGGCTGGCTGCATGCAGGCTCCGCGCCATTGGATCACAAGGACGGCTCCGCATGATTGGATTGTGGGGCGATCCACAAGAGGTGATCCTATTGGTTGTGCTCGGCTGCTCTCCCACCACTGACTCGCGAAAAAAACGTTGTTATTGGGCCCAAAAGGAAACCAAGCTCTGGTTGGGCCGTCGAATTGCGTCATTTTTTTTGCATCGTTTGCTCTGTTTTTTGTGAACGTGTTGGCTCTGTATTTTTTTGCATCATTTGAAATCAATTGACATTGCGTAGCAAAATTTAGTTCTTTTTGTTCTATACAAGTGCAAAATGACCAAATTTTTAAGGGCCAAATTTATTCTTATCATGCAAAATGGCCACAAACTATTCAAAAATTGTCTCTTTTTTACCACGGATTCCCACGCGTGCAATTAGCTTCTTTTTCTTCTTCTTTTACAAAAAAAATTCCCACACGTTTACACCCCCGATGCTGCGGTGGGTTTGAAAATGGGCTACTTCACATTTGACCCCGTTATTGCCACGGCCAAATAACACGTAGCATTACGACTATTTAAGCCACCCTCTGCCTCTGCCATCCCTCATCCATCTCCCATTCTCTCTGCCATCTGCCCTTCTTGCTGTTCGACCACTTCTCCTTCTTCTAGCACATCCTCAGCAATGCAGTACACCGGACCAACCTACCACTTCCCACCCACCGTGCCGGAGAGGCTCTACCCTCCTGGCGTCTACGTTGAGCGCACACTACGTGTGTGGGCGATATCAAGGTGGAGGATCGCAAGGAACTTCACCGAGTTCTTCCTCGCGTTCGTCTACCACCACCTCCCATGGGGATCTCCAAGGAAGTTCCGTGTTGAGGAGGTCATCCAAAACGGGGTAGTGGTTGCTCTCCTTGCCCACTTCACCAACACATTCGACGCCTTCTACCTCCTAGGCTGGGTGTTTTGGTGTGGCTGCGAGTTCGTCGCTTTCACCACCCACAACATGTTCACGGAGTACACCAACATCTTTCCCACCACGTTGCGCATGCACACTGTTCCGTACCCCATCGACAACGCCCCGAAGGAGCAGTGAAGGGCGCCCGGAGGAGGAGCGAGGTGGAGAAGGCGGCGTCTAGGGTTCTAAACCCTCTATCTATTTTTCCTTTTTTTGAGTATATGTTATGTTAAGTTGTAATTGAACTATATTGGAGATGCTATGGGCTTGTTGGCCCTTTTATCAAGTTCTATTATTAAGTTTTCTATCTATTCTATTATGAAGTTCTTCCTAGATTCAACTATGTGATCATGCTATGGGCTTGTTGGCCCTATCTACATGTTTGTTGATTGTTTTCTTAGAGAGCTCACTTTGTTAGTAACCACCTAGTGCATGCAGCCACAATGAATCCTTCTTTTTTTTACACAAGCCACAAATATGTAGCCACCTAGCTAGTGCATGCAACCACAACATATTTGTTCAATTTATTTGTCGTAGCAAAACGGGTAAAAAACGATGCTCTAAATCAAGGAGACAAGCGTGAGATAAGAGAGGAACCAGCGGCAGCGATCGTCGATGCATCCATGGCGGCTGGCATGCACGAAATCGGCTCGGTCAGTGCATCGTGGCGGCACGCATCAGCGCATGCAGGCTCGGTCAGCGCATCGTGGCGGCGTGCATCGACGCATGCAGGCAGGCTTGTTGGGTGCATGCATAGCAGGCTTCTGTCGTGGCGGCGTGCGCAGGCGTTTAATGCAAGGGACGGCCCAACGAAAGCACGGCCCAACGATCGAACAGCTACACCGCCCAACGCGGCCCCACTCGTCAGAGTTAACGTCAAAGCACTGACCCGACGGCGATGTCCGTTGTGACCTCTTCTGAGGGTTTCGGACAAGGGAGTGGGGAAAAGTGAGCAAAAGTTAAGAGCGTGGGGATGAATGAATAGAGCTAAGGAACCAGGGACATAGATGTAAAAATCCCTATTACAAAATGGTGGAGGATGTCAACGCTATCAAGTCATACAATTGGAACGATTTCACGTTGGGGGTGTGCATTGATGCTATTAAAAAACGGTCGAAGATCTTGAAAAATTCCATTGGCCTATCGGGAACTTGGCTATTCTTCAGGTACAAGTCATTTCGTAATAGCTGTATGTACATATATTTTTTATGTGATATATGTGTCAGACTAATTGTGTTTACTATCATGTAGTATATATACTGGGAAAAACTTGAGCCAATTGGTCTGGATGCATTTGATCCTTTGTCTCGGGAATACCCACTAATGCTTAACTGGCCAGAAACGGAAGGGAAAAAGCGAGACGACTATGACAACATACACGGGCGGGGAACCGGCAATGTAAGTCAATAAGTATAGTCCTTATTGGTTCCACATAGTAATTAAGTATATTTGTTATTTAATTCATTTTATTGTTTGTTGTACAGATTGAAAACTGCATTAGCGAAGAGTACATACGTGCTAAGGTTGCACGTGAAGGGACTATCCCAGAGGAAGAAACAAAGAAAACTAAATGGAAAGGTGGTGGTAGGAGTAGAAAGCGAAGCACGTCGGCGGTTTCACCGAACATGAATTATAGTATGGATTGTGTGATGACATACATAAAGTTGCTTCACAAGGAGGTTCTCAATATACCCGAAAGATGTGCACAGGTAATTTAGAATTTGTATTGAATGTGCTTTAATTTTTCAACTACTTATCGTGTTTCATTTGTGTTTGTAGATGGTAATGGAAAGGTTGAACACGGAAGGTGTGATGTACAAACCCAATAAGAGGGACAACGTTGACGGATTTGATGATGTAGGTAAAAGAGTTGGGATGAAGAACGGCAAGTACAAGTCATCAAAATATTGGCCAGATATTATTCACCTACGGACGTAAAGATAGGAACATCTTTCACGAGTATGAATGATACCTCCGTGCCCGTTGATGACACGGGTGCTCCGGCGACGACACAGGGTAAAGGTGAAGCTACTGATCCTTTCATTATAGACGATAATGGAAACTCTCCATCTTCGGCATCAACTGTACGGACAAAAGACTTTCCGTCTATGTCCCGAACCCCGCAGAATGCTGATATTTCTGGTGAGTCTATGGATGGTTTGTCACCAACAAAGTCCGAAGAAACATTTGAGAGTTTCCCAGCAAAGAGCAACATAGGTAATGGTGAAGGCAGTCAGGACAATGAAGGTAAACACAAACGAAATCCGTCAAAATATTGTCAATCCCCCTACGACCTTCTCATTACCCGCAAGAAACATGTTAAAAAAGTAAGTCAAATACTACTTTATTATTCATTCACACCTTATGTAATTTCTTTTTTATTATTTAACTGACCGTTATTGCATTGCTTTAGATCTGTTTGCATCGTCACCACATTCAATTCTAGCAAGTTATCTTAATATGACTCTGGATCACATAGAGGCAGCCAAAGTTTTTGTCGAGACTCTTGCATCGTCAAAGAAACATGCGCACCGAACCATGGTTAATGTGCCGCCACCAGATGGGGACATATGCACGCCAGCAACGCTTCATGATGTCCTCACATTTAAATGGTTGAATGGCGCTGTAAGTATGATTTGTTTTTAATAGAACCCTCATTTGTACTTCATAAGTTGATAATTTTTTTATACTAATGTATGCAGATCATTAATGCATATTGTAAGCACCTACAACACCTTGGTTTTGCTGATCGTCACATTTCAACAACGTGGTTCCCCAAATTTATGTTGAATAGGGCAAGGGAAAATACCAAGTCAGTAAATAATATAAACTCACAGAAGCTTACAAAGAAAACAAAAGTCCTCACGAGAGTAATGGATGAGTATTTCGCACGGGACAAGGTACTTCTTTCATATTTATTAGTTTTTCTTAGTCAATATTTTTTATTGCACTAACATCATTTGGTTGTTATGTAGGTGTATTTTCCTATCCATGTTAACGACAATCATTGGATAACCATAGTGATGCACACCGTCAAGGAGGAGTTTCAAGTTCTTGACTCAAATTCTAATGGCGCAATTAGCCAAAGACTTCGCAATATGATTGCCACACTGGTATGCTATAATTTTCACACTCACATTAAAAAAAATTGGGTCATACATTATTCTAGTTTATACTGCGACATACATTATACTGGTTTCGTTAACTTGTTTCAGAGAGCTGGAATTTCAAAGGATATTATGGAGGCCAACTCAACTCTTCAAGCAAAAAAATATCCAGATGTCTCATCGTGGCCAATAAATGAGTACGAAATGCCGAGACAAAAAGATGGTAAGTTCATACTGCATACAACTAGTACAAGCAAGTGCATGCTACGTCCTAAGCTGATCGCACGTGTTTTATTGCAGAGTGTCTTGTGGACTTTTTGTGATGTGGTGCATAAAACAATGGGACGGAGATTGCTGGACGTATGAATTTGACTAGGAAGAGATTAATGAGTCAAGACCACTTATTGTCGTGGAAATTATTTTTTCGGAGTTGAACACATTAGAGAAGGTCAAGATGAAAATTGTTAAAATCATGGAGAAGGAATAGGTATTAGCATCGGTAGGGTTTTAGTCCCGTGGAAGGTTTCCCTGCCGTTGTTGGGTACTTATCACTTTGTTCGATTGTAATGCGACATGGCACTTTCAGTTTATTTGTTATGCTACTTTGTTAAAGGATATGAGACATGACACTTTCAGTTTATTCGTTATGCTACTTTGTTAAAGGTTATGAGACATGGCATTTTAATTGTTATGTGTGAAATATGTTATATTTGTATGAATGTGTTACTGCTGTCATGACTTTTCTCGATTGTTTAACATATAAAAAATTAATCTATGTGAAAAAAACATATTTAAAAAAGGCCCAATAGTCCTTATGGGCCGTAACTGGACGTAATCGGCCCGGCCCGATCAAGCGGGGCGGCGAAAGGGCCGGCCTTTTGGCCCAGGTACGGCCTGCAGGACGGTCGCAACGGGGTAGTGGTGGGACGAGGCGAGATTAAAATGGGTTCGGAAGGGTTGTGAGAGGCAGGTATATAAGGCGGTCGCGGCGTCGTTCGGCGGGCGAGGTGGGACTAAATTTTAGTCCCGACCCCCGCCGCCCCTGCCCCCACGCGTCGTCGCGCACCATCATTGGGCCGACCCACGCGCGCCAAGTGGCATCCTCAGTACGTGCCCGCTCGGTTGGGCGGGACGAGACGTCTACGACTGGGCCCGCGGCTGTCGCTCGGTCGGCGCCTGGGCCACCAGACACGTGTGTGGCACACGGCGAATCGTGCCGGACCGCACTAGCTGGACTGCATGGGCCCGCCACTGCCTCGTCTGTCGGCCACCGCACGGGCTGGGCTGTAATATTCGGGGGAGGGCGCGCCAATCATGCTGTCAGACGGATCATCATCGGACCCAGCGCCGCTGCTGCCACCAGAATTGTTATGCGATCATGTGCACATTTTGTCCACATCAGGCAGATCATCATTGGATCCAAGGGGGTATTTTTTTATAAAAAAATGACCGCCGCGAATATAAACAACAACAGTATGTATAACATCACAACCGCAAATAACACTAGTTGCCCACACTTATAACATTCTGTCTCACAAAATAGTACCAATGATAGTTGGACACGCATTTAAAGCGACAATAAAAAGAAAAAAAAATGTCTTCAAATATAGTACGTGTAGCAACACAACGACATGCTAATTGAACTCCGTCCCAGTGCCTTCCATTGATTATTAATACTTCATCTTTATGCTCGGTTCCTACATAACAAATTGTAAACAACTCATCACACAATTCTAAAGAGAGAAACAAAGTGAAAATAATTAAAAAAACATAGAATTTACTTTTCATTCTAGGGGCACGTTTGCCGTCTATGGCCCTCTTCGCGACATATGCCACAAAGAGGACCGGGTTTTCTCTTAGAAAATGATTTTGGTCTTCCATTTTTTGTAACATTTGGATCTTTCTTTGCCCGCCTTGTCTTGCTCTGTTTAGGGGCGCCCTTCGTGGAAACTTTCGCGGGATCACCTATAACATCAACATGTTGTTCCGGCTCACGTGGCTCCTCATGCACATTCCTTCTACTACCAACAGCATCATCTTCAGGGACCTTTTTTAGCTATTATATTCTGCAGACACTGCATCAACTCATCAAAGACGAATGGATCATTTGATGCAACATGGAAAGCTTCTGCTCCTGTTATACTGAGTTGACTATAGCGAGCATGCTGCTCTGCCCCTGTCCAACCCCAGCCAAACATGTCACTCTTCGCTGTGTAGGCAGCCCACCTCTCGCAACTTTCGACATCCCCTTAAGGATGCAACACTTAGGTATTTTAGGTATTTTCAGATGAACCAACACATACATAATGTGTTTGCAAGGCAACCCTTTCTGAAGCATTCGTCCACAACTGCAGTCTATAGTATTCTCAGAGTTTTCAGCTCGATAATTCACACTGAACTGAAATTTGCGGTTATTTCTCCATGTCACGATGAAGGTGTGACAGTCAACTCCCACTAGCGTCTCAAAAATCTCAAGCTCTCCCATCTTCTTCAGATCTTGTTGAAGAATGTAAAAAGTGGCATGAGTGAATTCCGACCATGTTCTCCTTTAAATACCATTTCTCGTGCAAGTTTAAGCACTTGTCTTCTGCGGATCAATGCCCCAGTCCAACCTTTATTTTGATCTACCTTCGAGTATTACCCCCTGGTATCTCGACGGTATCAATCATTTGCACTACATCTTATGCATTCCTGATGAAGTAGCGCCTTTCCCCGTCATAGTCATTCCACGGGTTCTGGGTGTTCGTCAACAGAGAACACCGATTAGTGAATCGAATCACCCATGTGATTCAGTACTCCTAGTACTTGGTGCTTGAGAAGTTTAATACTCCATCACATCATTCCTAGTCTGATCGGCTATATCATTTTGTGCAAAATTTTAACTGTGCTACCTGGTCCTTCTTCCCGGAGCACAATTTTCGACGATGAGATAACCTTATGCCGATATTCCTCGTCGTATCATTTTGCCTTGAACATCAAGATCGATTTCGAGTTTGTGTCGTACCCTTGGTTCCAATAACCTTTCGCTTCATCATTCCTTTGACTTGATGTCATCGCCGATCGATTACATCTTCATGAAATCTCTCAACAATTGTGTCGTGATCACCATCGGCATTCTGAGCTCTTCCAGGATATCAATTGAGTTCATGATGAGAAATACCATCCTTGCCCTCGATGATCTGTGTTATCATTGACCACTTTATTGACTTCCCTCCAACACAAACTTGTTCGAGTTTTGTGTTATACCTTGAGTTCCTTGCTATCCAGCATCTGTTCTTCTTTACCTTGGAGTATTACCGTCTTTTATGTCAAGAATGTGGCGAGAATTTCACCACATTTTAAAAATTCTTGGTATAGTGATACTTCTCACCATCATCATTCTTTCTTGGTTCCCATGTTGATTCTAGCCGGGATACCAACAGGTGAACGTTGTTGCTTGGATTTTGTACTTCTAGCAACCATATTGCTTTGAAGTTAATGGTCGACATTTCATTCTTAGACCATTGGTTATCGAATCACCATTCTAACATCGGTCATGCTACCTAAGCCCATTTTCGGGTGCACCTTTCAACCAATGATTAATTGGGTATGTTTTCCTCGAGCATGCCTCATTATATCATTTCATCTGTCAAATGTTATCTCCTTGTTCACATAACTGTGGAAATCCACCTTTTTGGAAATCTCGAGGATTGTCGCTGACTCCATCAGCTACCCCCTCACTCCTTTCCTTGGTTTAATGATAAACTCTTGTTTTCAGAAACGCTTCCATAGTTCATTTCCCGAGAATATTACAATGTCATCCCGTCAATTTGTGTTGTACCTTCTCTTCTCAGACATCCTGAGTCTGAGGTATCCTGACACCGATCAGATCCGAATCTCGGTCAGATATGATGGTTGGAACATATATCCAAGAGTTATGTCATTGGTCTTTATATGACCCGGTAAGATGATGTCATGCCTAGCACACCTGGCCGGAGGACCTATTGTTATAGTTTCTTTTTAGCAAGGTTAGCCATTCTTCAATGAGGAAATTGTAAGACTTATTCTACAAGTTGATCTTGATGGATCCTTCGTGTATCCGTAGTCCGACCTTTGCTTCAACACCATGTCAATGCTATCTCGAAGCTTGTCTGTGGTACTCTTGTTTTCAACCAGAACATTTGAAGCCCAATGCTAAATGTTTCCTACTCAATTATCCAAACACCGTTGTATGGGTAATATCATGAAATTTCTCTCCCCTCACCTAGAGGGTTTTCTACATAATATCCTAGCTTGGTTATCATGCTCTGCTTGTACTTGGGAAGGATATACCCCTGAAATATGTGTTTAAACACATTTTTTTCCATTGTTTTGTTTAACCTTTCTTGTGATCTATATGATATAAGCAGTAATAATTCCCTGCTTGTGCAAACACCCCAGTGTACAACTCTGTCAGTAAGACCCTATTACTATTGTTGATGACATTCCGGTAACCACCGATGGACGAGAACTTTGCCTATTGGTCCGCCTCGTTTCAACAAGCAGGAAAAAGGTTCTCTTCGTCCCTCGCCCTTGGTACCGACGTTGTTGCTGACATATAACTGACAGGCTACCCGCTGACATGCCTTGCTATCATGACCGTGCAAGATGCCACCGCTCCTCCTACTTTTAATCCACATGGTGGGCCCATAACCCATAGTTCCACAGGATCGAAACCTGACTCTCCTGTACACCCCCGGTTTCCAAAGTTATTCCTCGCGCTTGACTTCTTATGTAACTCACGGGCCACCTGCCAAGTGATCTATTCGGGTATCAGACGCAATACTTATTCTCGTTGCTCTGAACCCCTCTCACCTTCTGATTAGGCATCGAACGCTTGCCTATCCATTTGAAACTTCTCATGGTACCTTCTTGCTTTGCTCTCAACATCTTATTAAGTTTCAATTCGAGAGATACTTATGCTTCTTCCCCTGAGTTAACCGTCTGATGCTCGATCTTGTTAGAATCCGTCCTATAGGGTTTTCCCTTCTCACCCTTTCGTAAGTACGGTGAAGATCCTGAAGGAAGGACGACAACTTCATCATGGTGACCTAAAGCAGAGGAATGAAGACATCAGCGCTATGGATCGACCACCTCGAGAAGAGCAACCAAGGCCGAGAAGATTCGTTAGGATTTCGTAACCAGACATTTCCCCCTTATTCCACCTCTTAAATCTCGGGACGGGATTTCTTGTAGTGGAGGAGAATTGTGACGCCCGAATAGTTACGCTACAGTAACCCTCCGCTAATGATGCCACATCACCTCGATTACTGTGGCTAATCTCGCATTAGTTCGAAACCGATTTTAATTCAATTTAAAAATCAGGCAAACAACAAAAGTTTTCAAAAATTAAAACTAAAATGTTCGGGTTGTGTCAAATAAATCTTATGTAATAATGTGGGAGAAACCAACATTTCTTATAATATTTTAATGCACTAAAACAATCAAAACAGAGGACATAATAATTAATTTAATGCCTTTTATAAAGTTGCATTTATATAACTAACTTAGTAATGTGCTAAAATAATTGTGGCAGTAGACCAATTAGTAATACTAATTTAGTTGATCACTTCGTATTGTATAAAACAAGAATTAAGTGAAACT
Organism: Aegilops umbellulata; assembly: GCA_032464435.1. Taxonomy (NCBI): domain Eukaryota; kingdom Viridiplantae; phylum Streptophyta; class Magnoliopsida; order Poales; family Poaceae; genus Aegilops; species Aegilops umbellulata. The sequence continues at coordinate 343,267,096 of CP136058.1, read as the reverse complement.
TTAAAAGAAAACAGTAAAGAAATATAATAATAAAAACAGAAAACAAAACAATACAAAAAAAGGGAAAGAGAGGGAACCCCTCCCTGCTGGGTCGTGGCCCAGCTGGCCACCAGGCCGCCTGGCCGGCCCAACCGGCCACCCACTCCCCCCATTAACCCCACGGTCCACCCGACCGAAACCCTAGCCACCGACACCCCCACTCCCCCTCTCGGTCCACTCCTCCCCTCCCTCGTCATCCCCTCCCACGATCCCAATCTAGATCGAGAATTCCTTCTGGCGCTCGCCCCTCCCGACACCGGCGCCCGTTCCCAGTGCCGCCCCACCGCCGCTGTGGCTCACGGCCTCGACGCATCGGGCCTCGTCACCGTCACCTCCCCGCCTCACCCCCGAAGCCCGCGGCGCCCCAAGGCCGACGTCGTCACCCATCACCACTCGCCATCGCCTCGTCCTCGCCCCGCCGTCTTCGGACCACCCCAAGCCGCCTCGAGCCCACTGCCCCCTCCCTACAGCTACGCGGTGAGCCGCCGCGCCGGTTGCGCCTCCCCCGGCCTCCTCTTCCCCCCTCTCTGCTCGTCCGCGCGCCCGCTGTCCGGCCACCGCGCCGCTGGACCTCACCTGATGCTGGACCACACCCTACCTGGCCCGCTCACGCTCATGACCCCGCTGCCGCGCTCGCCTCATCCTGCTCGCGCTCGCACACGCGTGACTGGCGTGCGTTCTCTGTCGACTGCGCCCAGCGCGCCCCAGCCTGCTCCTGGCCACCGCCTGTGTCCACACTTTCCACCTTGCTCGGACCTCGCCTCGCTTCCCCTCGCGCCGCACCACTGGCTGCTCCTCCGTCGTGCCCTGCCGATGCTACTGTCGCCGGTGCCCGCTGACCGCCGCCGCGCACTAGCCAGGGCCTTGCCCCCCTCCCCTGCCGAGCGTGCGTGTGCGTGGCCTAGATGGGCCACTGCCATATGGGCCCCACGCCCCCCTGAACGAAAAGAAATAAAAAATATATATGTCTAAATAAATAATTAAGTTAATTAATTAATTAGTGAATTATTTAAGTTAATCAATTTGGTTTAATTAAACTAATTAACTGTAATTGCACTAATTACATGATTAGTTAATTAGTATTGTTTAATTAAAATGTGTCTATGACAATGGGCCCCGGTTGTCAGTTTGACCAGTCAACACCCTGTTGACTGCTGATGTCATGATGACATCATGTTGATGCAATAACTCCTTTTTAGACTTAATAATAATTTCAGAATATTGCTAAAAACTTTAATAATTCATATAAAATAATCCGTAACTCGGATGGAAAAGTTTTATACATCAAAGTTGCTCAGAACGACGAGACGAATCCGGATACGCAGCCCCTTCGTCCGCCACGCATCCCTAGCATAGCGAACACGCAACTTTCCCCCTCCAATTCATTTGTCCGAAAACGCGAAACACCGGGGATATTTTCCCGGACGTTTCCCCCTTTCGTCGGTACCACCTACTGCCGCGTTAGGGCACACCTAGCACCGCGTATTGCCATGTTATGCTTTGTGATGCTTTGATTACTCTGTTATTTATTGTGTTCCCCCTCCGTTACTTCTTTCCAGTAGACCCCGAGACTGCCGGCGACCCCCAGATCGACTACGGAGTTGATGACCCCTCCTTGCCAGAGCAACCAGGCAAGCCCCCCCCCCCTTGATCACCAGATATCGCCTACTCTACTCTCTACTGCTTGCATTGGAGTAGTGTAACCTGTTACTGCTTTCCGTTTATCCTATCCTGATGCATAGCATGTCCTTGTTACTACTGTTGTTACCTTTACCTGCAATCCTACATGCTTAGTATAGGATGCTAGCTTTCCATCAGTGGCCCTACATTCTTGTCCGTCTTCTGTGCTATACTATCGGGCCATGATCACTCGGGAGATTATCACGGGTATATACTATACTTTATACAAGATACATGTGGTGACTAAAGTCGGGTCGGCTCGAGGAGTACCCGCGAGTGATTCACGGATTGGGGGCTGAAAGGACCTTTGTCCCGACGGCCCTCTGGGTGGATCTTTGTGGCGAAGCGACAGGGCAGGTTGAGGCTACCTAGGTGAGAGGTGGGCCTGGCCCTATCGGCGTTCGCGGTTATTTCAAAATAACACGCATAACGAGTTCTTGGTATTTGATCTGAGTCTGGCTACTGACCTATACGCACTAACCAACTACGTGGGAAAGATATGGGCACTCGGCGTCGTGGTATCAGCCGAAGCACTTCGTGACGTCAGCGACTAAGCGGCGCGCGCCAGATTGGACCGCGTAACGTGACTTCCGTTGTACTGGAGGTTGCTAGGTCTGCTTCCGGCCTCCCATGCAACGTGCAGGTGTGCAATGGGCGATGGGCCCAGACCCCTGCGCCATAGGATATAGACCGACATGCTGACCTTTCTGTTGTGCCTAGGTGGGGTTGCGACGTGTTGATCTTTCGAGGCCGGGCATGACCCAGGAAAGTGTGTCCGGCCAAATGGGATCAAGTGTGTTGGGTTATGTGGTGCACCCCTGCAGGGAAGTTAATCTATTCGAATAGTCGTGATCTTCGGCAACAGGACGACTTGGAGTTGTACCTTGACCTTATGACAACTAGAACCGGATACTTAATAAAACATACCCTTCCAAGCGCCAGATACACCCAGTGATCGCTCTCTAACAGGGCATCGGGGAGGGGATCGCTGGGTAGGATTATGCTATGCGATGCTACTTGGAGGACTTCAGTCTACTCTCTTCTATATGCTGCAAGACGGAGGCTGCCAGAAGCGTAGTCTTCGACAGGATTAGATATCCCCCTCTTATTCTGGCATTCTGCAGTTCAGCCCACTGATATGGCCCTTTACACATATATCCATGCATATGTAGTGTAGCTCCTTGTTTGCGAGTACTTTGGATGAGTACTCGCGGTTGCCTTATTCCCCCTTTTCCCTTTTTCTATACCCGATTGCTGTGACCAGACAATGGAGCCCATGATCCAGACGCCACCGTCGACGACGACTCCTACTACTCTGGAGGTGCCTACTATTACGTCCAGCCCGCTGACGACGACCAGGAGTACTTAGGAGGATCCTAGTCAGGAGGCCTGCGCCTCGTTCGATCTGTATCCCCGTTTGCGCTTGCCATCTTATGTCAACTTGTTTAACTTATGTCTGTACTCAGATATTGTCGCTTCCGCTGACTCGTCTATGATCGAGCACTTGTATTCGAGTCCTCGAGGCCCCTGGCTTGTATTATGATGATTGTATGACTTATTTTATTTGTAGAGTTGTGTTGTGATATCTTCCCGTGAGTCCCTAATCTTGATCGTACACATTTGCGTGCATGATTAGTGTACGATTAAATCGGGGGCGTCACAACTACTTACGGAGTAAAATAAATGAATCTACACTCTAAAATATGTCTATATATATTTTGTTTAATTTGCATTGAAAGCTCTAAAAAAGACTTATATTTAGGAACAGAGGAAATAGTACGCAAAAAGAAAATGACTTAATTTGCTTTTTTTTTAGACAAATGACTTGATTTGCTACAGTATGCAGCGGCAACATTTGCGGTCTAGGCGGGTAGACCGAAACAGACCCAGGGACATTTATGTTGGGCCACTGCGGCTGCTTTGTGGGTCTGTTTCGGTAGAGCAACCGCGGCTAACCAATGGGCTTACCTTTGGGTTTCCACTGTTTCTTCTCCGCTTTTCTCTGTTTTTTGGTCTTTTCAATTGTTTTTCTCTGTTTTCGTTTTTTTTATTTGGGTTTCTTTATTTCTTTCCCAGTTTTCACTCGGTTTTTCCTTTTTCTTTCTTGTTTCTTCGGTTTTATTTATTTCTCTCTTGTTTCTCATAGGTGATTTTGTTTTTTTGTTTCTTTTTTGATTGGTTTTCTTATTTGTTCTCCTTTTTTGTTTCTCTTTTCATTTATCATTTGTTTTTTCTTATGTTTCTATTAATTTTCTCTCTACATATTTTGTATAAGTCAAGAATATTTTTCCAATATAAACTTAACATTTTTTGTATACATGGTCAACATTTTTTCTATACTTATTTTCAACATTTTTCAAATGCTTGATTAAACTTTTTGAAATACAATATTAAAATTGTTTAAAATATATGTCAACATGTTATGTATACACACTTTAAAAAATTGAAATTCTTGATCAACATTTTTCAAATACATGAATATTTTTGTAACACATGATCAACATTTTTTCTATACATTTTTTACATTTTCCAAATGCTTGATTAACATTTTTCAAACACTTGTTTAACATTTTTTAAAAACATTTAACATTTTTAAATACACGATCACATTGTTTCGCACACATTTTGTTTTATTCGTATACATTTTCCGTATAGTGATAACCATTTTCTCTATATACTTTTACCATTTTTTCAAATGCATGGTTAACATTTTGAAATGTTTTATGTAGAATATTTTTTATAATATATATGTTTGAATATTTGGAAGTACAAACACTAGAAAAACAAAAATAAAAATACAAAGTGAAGAAAAAAACAGAAAATGATGTATGTCTATTTGCCTGGGCCCGCCCAACTCGGGCCAACCTTCAGCGAGACTTCCTCTCGTCTCGCATGAAGCCAGGCATATCTTTGGCTACTACAACCTCCTGATCTCAATTGTATTTTTGTAAATATTACTAGCAAAAAGGCCCGTGCGTTGCAACGGGAGAAAAAAAAACACCAAACGCTCTTAATTTACAAAAAATGTTCTGTAATCTAAGAATTTGTAGCTATTTTTTAAATACATGAAAAGTTGTTAAAAAGATATAGGATTTTTTAATCATAAGAAGAGATGTTTTTTTGTCTAGAAAAGAACTTTTTTTATGGTCTCCTACTGACGCAGGTACTTGCGCCCCTATTTTATCACTATTTCTTGCCATACATGTCACAGGTATGGGTCCCTGTTTCATTACTATTTATATCTTATCAAACTTGTCTTTTATTTTGTTTTTTGTCATGCATGTCCTCTTTTTTTTTCTTATATATAGGAGAATAGCGCAACATCTCATCTTTATTGGATCTCCTCCGCATTTTCTCTTTTATTTATTTATAGCGAACATCCCATTTTTATTGGGTCCTTCTTTTATTTCTTGTCATGCATGTCCTTATTTATTGGGTGCCTCTAGCAAATTTATATTCAATTTTATGACCAATCCTGATTTTGCTGAGGTGTTCATCCCCAATCTGAATCAGTACCAGTATGAAAAAAAGATGAATAATGCATTGTTGATTAACATTACAGCCTAGATAGTATTTTTAATTTGTTAACAGGTAAAATAACATCATATGCAGATTCTACATATTTTTCTGATCAAATTCCATATATAATATGTTAAATTTGGAGTTACGGTTTAAAAGATATGAGTATTTTAAAAAACATTTGATATGTACCGCGGGTTTAATGTCAGAAACACCAGGGGGGTTTCTACAAAATAGCATGATGGACTAAGAATACATATTTCTTTTAGGGAAACGTTTGCGCGCGGTGCGCCGGCGGAATGATCGGGCCGGTCGCTTCGCCACGCTGGCACTAGCCATCAGGAAGCCAACACGTGTATCTTATCCTCTCCCCAACGCTGCATCTACTCCTTCCCCGCGACTGTCCAGGCAGCAAACTTCATGGATCCAGGCGGGCCTGCAGCTCCTGCCTCCGGTGTTGTTCGTGCACCCCGAGGGGCGACGCTGCCATTCCATGGCCGCGCTCGTCGCCATGGCTGAGCTCTTCGCCATGGCCGCGTCGTCGTCCTATGACTACGCACAAGAGAGCTGCATCCGGCAACGCATAATGCTACAACCGATGGTCAAGATAGCTTCAACCGGCAACATCAAAAGTTTCAAAAGACAGATGACGATGTTGGTCGCCGGCGCACTACCGCAACATAAGCTGCAACCGGTGGCCTGGAAAGCTACAACCGGCATCAGAAAAGCTTCAACTGAAAATACAGAGAAGCTGGTCGCCGGGGGACGGAAGCACAAAAAAGTTGCATCCACTGAATGGGGAAGCTTCAACTGCTGAATTGAAAAGTTTCATCCCGCATTATGAAAAGCTTCAACCTGCTTCATAGAAAGCTTCAACCCGCGAGTACACAAACAAAAAGCTACAACCGTCGACATGAAAAGCTTCAACCCTAATTTTGAAAAGCTTCAACCATTCAATGGCGTTGACTGACTGGTGAAGTTTTTGCTACAACCGTAGTAGATTTTTGCTACTACCGCTGAAGGTTTTTGCTACATCCATGTAAGGCAGAGTTGCGACCTCGCGAAGACGGCGGCGGTGTTTGATTTTTGCTGCATCCGTAGTTTTTTTTTTCTACTACCGGTGAAGTTTTTTGCTACATCCATTCAATGGCGTTGACTGACTGGTGGTCGTCGCCGACGCAATTCCGTGCAGCGAGTGGCGAGGGGCGGCGAGGGGCGGCGATGGAGCTACAACCGGAGGAGAGCTATAACCGTCGCCGGTGGAGCTGCAACCGCAGGCGCAGCTGTTGCATAGATTGAGATAGTTTTTGACTACATCCATGTTCAACGGCGAGAACGGACGGCGAGGGTGGGGACTGACCACGAGGACGGTCGGCGAAGGTGGGGACCGACCACAAGGACGGCCGGCGATGAGGATGGCCAATCGGAGGGGACTGCAGGCGCGGCGACGAGGATCCTGAGCGGGAGTTACAGATCCAGCCCGAGGAAGAAGAAGACGTAAGCGAATCGTTTTTTGTTTTGTTGCCCAGATCCATTGGCCAAGCGGCTCGCATAAAACGGCTAGGGCGGGACCGGCCAAAACTTTCGGCCGGTGCGCCGGCACCTAGCGTTGCCCTTTCTTTTATTGATAGGTATAGATATAGATATAGATTGAGAATATATAACAGTCTCACGACCGGCCCATGTAAGGTTGCTTTTGGTGTTTGCATGACTATTCCCGCTACTAGCGCAGAATAGAATGACTCCCCACCGGGCCCCATGCCGACATCTATAACTTCAACTACTGGTCGATCGTCAAAACAACAAACTGCCCATAAAGTTAAAATCACAAAGTTACGACGCAACGGAGGGCATGGATTCACCTAGTTTAGTTAGAAAGAGAATGACAAAGGATGCACTCGAACATCCATAGAAAGTGTTCCATGAGGTCATACTCTTTGATTTTCACTAAACCTGTAGCAAAAATTCATATCATATAAATTATTTGGGAGTGCCTATTCGACGGTTGTTTTTAATTCGTCCTCAATAAAAAAACTGGTCATACCTCAGGTGGCATGGATGAAAATCCCCCAAAATGCCAGATCAAGTCCTATGCGGGCTGTGACCTGAGCCTAACTCGTATAGTTAGGTTATAATATCACGAGAGTTCAAGTTCTAGACTTGACATTGGTGCTCGTATTTTTCTGGATTTATTTGAGCCTTTCCGGCGATGCTTGTTCTATGGGAGGAGACGTTCTCGTCGACGAGGAAGGCGCATATGATGACTTTGTCAATCTCAAGATGATGTGTCAGCTCAGTATCTCGGAGGTGCTCAAAGAGGTAGAGTGTGCCTGTGTGTGCTCATAGAAGTGGGTGTATGAACGTATGTATTTGTACATGTCAAAAAGAAGTCCTATGCGTTGTGTAAGTAAGAACTAGAAATAAAAATATATCAATGCAAGTGTTCGTTACCCAAAATAAATAAAAGTAAATAAAAGGATCAGCGACCAAAATCATCCACTTGAAAGTCAATGACCCAAAATACAAATAATCTCCCTTTGTTTCAAATTATAAGATGCTCTGTTTATTTTCTTTAAAATTGAATGTATATAGGTGTGCCCATATTAAAATATCTAAAATATCATATAATTAGGAATGAGGGCAGTAAAATAAATGAACCACTCATTAGGAAGAATACATCTTACATGATTTCAGAACCTAAATTGCAATGTTGTTTGCCCGATTTATATATTATGGAAATTGTAAAAACGAGTATAACAGGTTGTAACTTATTCTAGACGAAGAACATGAACAAGAAACATAAGAAACACTAGTCTTATTTCAAAACTAATCACAACATTCGTTGTCCCGATTTTCATATTCCAATACATATAAAATCTAGTGCAATAGGATGTAACTTGTTCCGGGCATAATAACCTAACAATGAACTAGGGACACGGGTGCACGTGACAAACAAGAAGATTGGCAACAGAGACGAACTTCAAGAGCCGCCGCCCACCTTGCTCTCTCCATGTGTGGGGTAATCCCGAGCGGCAACTCTAGCAAAGTCGTCATATCTTTTATCGTCATATGGGATATTGAGCACGTTTCATATGGAAATGGAGGCCACGACAGTTGTGCGCAAACATAGAGTCACCATAATACGGCACCCTTAAATTTCACTAGCGGGCGGAGGCGCGGCGGCACGCCGCGCCCATCGGAGAGCTGGGGTGTGCGCGCCTATGTTTCTTTTTGTTATGAGGGAAAATGAGACAGTGGGTTCAAAAGCGAGCTGATGGCGATGGAAGTATTTGTGAATTCAGTTGGTTCATGTAGGTCCTTGTGCTTTATTATTCATAACTGCGAGTCCTTGTTGCTTTATTGAAGTTATTTTTCTTGCACGACTAGCTGATTAGTCCATTCTGTGGGTGAAAGAGGGGAAGGTTGTGTAATTTTACCTATGGATCGTATGACTTTTTTTGTTATGCTCCAAAAGTGATGGGAGTTTGTGTATGATAGTAACTGCACATGTAGAATTTTCGGATCATAGAGGTCTCTTTCGTACTAATAAAGATAAGTGGAAAATGATATATGTTATAAAATAGACGTTTAGCGAGTAGATGCCATATTTTTTGCAGTGTGGCAGAGGAAAGTATACCATTAGATGCTATATTTTTAGCGTGAAAGTATCGATGTTGAATAGTAGTATGCTTGGTCTATTATTAGCTAGGTGTCTCCATGAAAGCAGGCTAGATTTGACAACATTTCAATTATTGTGTTGGCAATTGAATCATGTATAACTTCAACCATTCGTTGTACTGAACAGGTTAATTGAAAAAGAATAAAAAAAGGCATGTGTTGCCCCGACCCAAAATGCTACTCTCTCCGTTGTGTTTCAGTGATTCTGTTTTTTTTTCTTGCCCTGAAATTCTGAAGTGAGCATCATTGTAAAACACTACTTCGGTATCACCCCCTAAATTAGAGAGGGCAAGAGAGATTATGAGGGTACATGCCAATACAAAACTAGGTGGAGGCCGCCACACGAATCAACGATTCAACGGGGCCTTGCCTTTACCCGCAAGGTGATGCTCTAGTCGCCCCCTGTATCTGAATATCTTGTAACATTTCAGGGCGGCAAAAAGAAAATACACCCTATCATCCAAATTAGTTGACGCACATTTAGTACAACATAATTAAAGTGGCTAAGTTAGTTTGCACCTGTGACACCCCTGATTCAATCGTACACTAATCATGCACGCAAATGTGTACGATCAAGATCAGGGACTCACGGGAAGATATCACAACACAACTCTACAAATAAAATAAGTCATACAAGCATCATAATACAAGCCAGGGGCCTCGAGAGCTCGAATACAAGTGCTCGATCATAGACGAGTCAGCGGAAGCAACAATATCTGAGTACAGACATAAGTTAAACAAGTTTGCCTTAAGAAGGCTAGCACAAACTGGGATACAGATCGAAAAAGGCGCAGGCCTCTTGCCTGGGATCCTCCTAACTACTCCTTGTCGTCGTCAGCAGACAGCACGTAGTAGTAGGCACCTCCGGGATAGTAGTCGTCATCGACGGTGGCGTCTGGCTCCTGGACTCCATCGTCTGGTCGCAGCAATCGGGTAGAGATATGGGGAAAAGGAGGGAACAAGGCAACCGTGAGTACTCCTCCAAAGTACTCGCAAGCAAGGAGCTACACTACATATGCATGGATATATGTGTAAAGGGCCATATCAGCGGACTGAACTGCAGAATGCCAGAATAGGAGGGGGATAGCTAATCCTGTCGAAGACTACGCTTCTGGCAGCCTCCGTCTTGTAGCATATAGAAGAGAGTAGACTGAAGTCCTCCAAGTAGCATCGCATAGCATAATCCTACCCGGCGATCCCCTCCTCGATGCCCTGTTAGAGAGCGATCACCGGATTGTATCTGGCACTTGGAAGGGTGTGTTTTATTAAGTATCCGGTTCTAGTTGTCATAAGGTCAAGGTATAACTCCGGGTCGTCCTTTTACCGAGGGACACGGCTATTCGAATAGATTAACTTCACTGCAGGGGTGCACCACATAACCCAACACGCTTGATTCCATTTGGCCGGACACACTTTCCTGGGTCATGCCCGGCCTCGGAAGATCAACACGTCGCAGCCCCACCTAGGCTCAACAGAGAGGTCAGCACGCCGGTCTAAATCCTATGCGCGCAGGGGTCTGGGCCCATCGCCCGTTGCACACCTGCACGTTGCGTACGCGGCCGGAGAGCAGACCTAGCAACCTCCATTACAAAGGAAGTCACGTTACGCGGTCCAACCCGGCGCGCGCCGCTCAGTCGCTGACGTCACGAAGTGCTTCGGTTGATACCACGACGCCGAGTGCCCATATCTTTCCTGCGTAGTTGGTTAATGCGTATAGGCCAGTAGCCAGACTCAGATCAAATACCAAGATCTCGTTAAGCGTGTTAAGTATCCGCGAACGCCGACAGGGCCAGGCCCACCTCTCACCCAGGTAGCCTCAACCTGCCCTGCCGCTCCGCCACAAAGATCCACACAGAGGGCCGTCGGGACAAAGGTCCTTTCAGCCCCCAATCCGTGAATCACTCGCGGGTACTCCTCGAGCCAACCCGACTTTGGTCACCACATGTATCATGTTTAATGTATAGTACATACCCGTGATCAACTCCCGAGTGATCACGGCCCGATAGTATAGCACAACAGACGGAGAAGAATGTAGGGCCACTGATGGAAAACTAGCATCCTATACTAAGCATGTAGGATTGCAGGTAAAGGTAACAACAGTAGTAACAAGGACAGGCTATGCATCAGAATAGGATTAACCGAAAGCAGTAACATGCTACACTACTCTAATGCAAGCAGTATAGAGAAGAGTAGGCGATATCTGGTGATCAAGGGGGGGGGGGCTTGCCTGGTTGCTCTGGCAAGGAGGGGTCGTCGTCGACGTAGTCGATCACAGGGGCAACATCGGCCTCGGGGTCTACCAAAGACAAGAGGGGGAAGAAACAATAAATATACAACAAACAAAGCATCATAAAGCATGACATGATGAAAGCAGAACTAGGGTCGACCTAACGAAGTGCTCCGTGATATAGGTGAAGGGGAAAATCAACCGAGGATGTTTTCCCGAAGATTGACATTTTCGGACAAACAAAACGGAGGGGGAAGGTTGCACGTTCACTATGCTAGGGGCGTGTCACAGATAAACGGAGAGTGTATCCGGATTTGTCTCGCTTTTCTGAGCAACTTTCATATATAAAACTTTTTCATCCAAGGCACGGTCTAATTTCTATGAATTTTCAAAGTTTAAACAATTTTCTGGATTTAAAATTAATTCGATAACAAACTGCAATTTGCCATGGGTACACGGAGTGTACCCAGACATGGGGGTATGACAAGTGGGGCCAGTCAAAGTCAACAAGTCAAAGTTGAATGGGTCAAATAGTGAATAGTGCTTGTGGGTCCACATGTCATAGGCTATACCTATAAATAAATAAATAAAACAAACCTAATTAATGGAGGACCAAACGTCATCTGTTATTAGACTAATTTAGCACTAACTAACCTAGCTCTAATAAACAAGGGCCGTCCTAATTCCACAGCCAACCTCATGGGTGTGCACACAAACGCACCCATAGCACGTGACCATGCTTGGACGGGGCAAGCTCTCTGTAGTCTGATGGGGTTTTCACCTTATAAGCCAGTTCAGTTTCGTCAGGTATATTTCTTCAGCAAACAACTTTGCAGCTACGCGCCAGAGGATAGCAAACAGCAGCGGTAGCAGCTAGGGAATAGCAGCGGCAGTAGTAGGAAGAAGCAGCAGCGGAGCGGGAGCAGCACCAAGCACAAGGGCGCGCGGGCGCGCGCGCACACACGGGCGATGCAGCGGCGAGGGGAAGCGGGCGCGGGGCGCGGGGAACGACGGGCGCGTCGGTGGCGGCGGCCTTGGGCGTCAGCGGCAGCATCTGTACTAACAGCAGGCGGCAGCAAGCCAAGCAGGGGGCGGCCGTGGTCTGTAGGTGGCGCGCGCGTAAGTACAGCGGAGTAGAGGACAGGGGCGCGACGGACGCGGTCGGGGAAGGCATGGGCCGGCGGGGCGCGCGGACAGCACAACCCCGACGCGGCGAGGGCGTACGGGGCGAGCGCGTGAAGGAGGCGGCGGTCGCGCGGGACTGACAGCGTGGGGAGCATAGCTCCGTCCATGGCGGCTGCGAGAGTATACGGGGGGAGGCGACCAGCGCGGGTACGGTGAGCTATGGCAAGGCGGAGGAGGGACGAAACCTCACCAACGTTGTTGAGAAGGCCCGGGGAGGACTTGCCGGAGCGGAAGACAGTGACGAGCTCGGCGTCCAGAGGAAGAAGTGGTCGGGGCGGTGTTGCGGGACCGTCCCGGCTCGCGTGGCTTGGTGTAGGCGTCGAGGAAGTCGAGGCGGAGCCCCCGGCATGGTCCTAGGCGAAGGGGGCGGTGGATAGCGCGTAGACGGCCATGGCGGCGGTGTCCAGCGAGGAGAGCGAGGGGAGGGAGAGGGGAATGAAACTAGGGTTTCTCTATGGGGAAAGAGGGGCCCTTATCCATCTCCACGCGCCGCGGGATGGCCGGCGCGTGTCCATCCCGGCCACGGACGCGGCTCGTGCGTCCAGCGCGACCGTGGTGAATAGTGAGGAAGAAGACATGGGTAAGTTGGGCTGGGCCTCCCTGTAGTAGGTGGGCCAAAGTGCACGTGAGTGTTTTTAGTTTTTTTTACCCTTGTCTCTTTTTATTTTCTATAATTACTTATGTTTTCCACTTTGTTTAGTTAGTAAAAAAAATTGTTGCACATGAAACCTTACACATAAATTACACACACTAGTCCTAGACTTGTTTATTTTTGAAAAGGCCAAAATATTTGCTGATGGACCATTTATTATATTCCTATGGATTTATCTGTGAGCAAATTGAAGTTGGTTTTAATATGACAATTGATCAGAGGAAATTATATAATAGTGCGAACATTTTAGTTTTACTGATTGAGGAAAATAATTTATTTGACTTATTTGCTACTTGAAAAAGGCTTTGATTTTTGGACAAGTGGCAAGCTGCATAGTAATCACGATGACATGGCCACCATTAGGGGGAGATTACTGTAGCATGATTCTCGGGGTGTTACAGCACCCCATGCATTTGAAATGTCGGGCATGAGCTCTAGTATTGCTGATAGGGTTCAGGGCGGCAAAAATAAAAGTACTCCCTCTCATCCAAACTAATTGATGCACATTTAATACAACATAATTAAAGTAGCCATAGAAGAGCTCATGCCCAACACTTCAAATGCATGGGATGCAAGCTAGCTTAGCCACTATAATTATTGTATATTTCCTTTGGTCATTTGTTCAATTTATAGGGGGCAATTTAAGCTCAAATTAGTAACCAAACACATGTATTGGCATGATAACTTAAGAGCAACTATACTCAGTGGCCAAAATGTGTCCTTACATATAATGAGTGAGTTGACATGTTGTTTAACGGCATTTTCAAAATAAGCAATGTCGCTATTTGAGTGACATTGGTACCCAGTACCACCTACACTGGCTTGGTGGCCCGGGGGGAGGGGGGAGCGGTTGAGGCCATTAATGGACGGGTGGCTATCGGTCACATTGCCCCGCTCGTCGGTAACCAATCCAAACACGAAGATGCATGTATGGGCGGCGCACGGCTTCAAATCTGGCCGTGGCGCAAGGAGGAAGAAGCTGAAACTTCCCTCCCACACTGGCAGTTGAGTATAGAGCGAGCTCTATATTGGGGCTCCTCGGCCTCCAAATATGAAGGCTACGAGGTTGTTTATGAAACGAGTTTGGGAAGTTATGGCGATCAGGAGCAATATGGCGACTCTGTTACCGAAAAAGGGTTTCCCCCCGCTTTATATTCCAAAGGAAACCACCAAAGTACACATTGCAATGCTGGGGCGAGCAGCACAACAAGCCCAAAGAAAAAGAAGAAGAAAAAATGCCAACAACGGCAGCTCGACAAAGTGCGGATGACCCGCGACCGCTGCGCCCTCCGGAAACAAACCACCACAGCCCGAGGCTCCGAACTATCGCGAACTAAGCAGCACCTCCAATAAGGGATGCGACGCCGACGACGCTGCTGCCCGGACAAGTCCTAGGGTTTCCCCCAGTACGCGGAGGGAGGTGGGGGATAGCTACTCCCGACGCCCTCCAAGAAGGGATAGTGGCACCCGCCGGTGTCACCGCATCGGAGTCGGACGAACCGGCAAGGATTTCTCCCGCACGCCAAACCCCACCAGCCAATCGGAGCCGACCAGTCAAACCACCGCCCAACTATGCGCCATGATGGTTGCGCCGCCACCAACACCGTCTCGCTGCGAACACCACCACGAGGCCAAGAGGAGCGGAGAGAAGATCTGAGCGACGGGAGCAGCAGCATCAAGGCCGAGCGGGAGGGAACCACCTCCACCGCCGTCGTGCAGGAGGCCCGCGCCTCCGGCACCGCCGCGGTAGCCGTCCGGACACGGCAGCGGGGCATACCAGGCCACCCCGGGCCCGGCCAGGCCCGAAACGGGCCCGCTAAGCCCCGCCGGCCACGCTGGAGCAAGCTGGCGTCGACGCCGCCAGCCCCCGCCGATCATCGCTGCTCGCCACCGCCTCCTGGAGGCCACGCCTACGCCACGCCTGTCGCCGGCCCGCCCCGACCCAGATGGAGCCCGCAGGGCCTAGATCTGGGTCGGGCGGGCGCCGCCAGCCCGCGCCACCGCGTAGCCCCGCCGCCAACGGCGCCGCCGCCGCCCGGAGCTCGCCCCCGCCACCGCGCAGGACCGCCGCCGCCTGAGGACACCGCCCGGAGCTGCTCCGTCCCGCGCCGGAGAAACCCTAGATGGGGAAGGGCTGGGGGCTGCCGCCACCAACGCCGCCCGGGCCAGGCCCGAGGCGGGCGCCGGCGACGGCGGCGGGGAGGAGGAGGAGGGAGGGGGACGCGCGTGGGGAGGGAGGGAAGGCGCGGCCGGCCGCCCGCGGGGGCGGCGCGGTCGCGGACGGGAAGTAGAAGTACCTGGCGCGGTCGCGGACTCTGTTAAAGTGACATTTTAACCAAAGTTCACCGTACTGTCTGTTATTATGGCGATGGAGGCCATATGACAACTCCGTTAGAGTTGCTCTTACAAGTAGATAAGTTTGAAAAGAATTGCAACCGGTTCCATACAACAACAGTAACATAATTCAATCCAAACAACTGAGCTCTGTGACTAAACCGCTTTGGGTCAAGGTTAGAAACTACTCCCTCCGTCCCATAATATAAGAACGTTTTTGACATTAGTGCAGTGTTAAAAACGTTCTTATATTTTAGAACAGAGGGAGTACTAATTAGGGAATAATTGGGCCTGAAATGGACACACCAACATGAGCAAGTGACAAAGCAAATGGCACAAAAATTTGAATGAAGCCAAAAAAGAAATCAGTCAACTGTAAAATAGCATAACCGAATTCTTTTGGTGCAATCTTATCGACATGGTAGAAATAGGATGTTTTTTCTTCTAAATTCTATTTCTCCCCTTTTCCTCCATAATTCCTCTGATCCACGGGCGTCACAAAAAATTGCCGTGTATGGTTGAAACTTGAGTGCAACGGGAGGTCATGACACAAGCAAGCTCAGGCTGGGTTGGGTTTAGCCACTACTTGAAGATGGTTGCTGAGTATTGATGCAGTAGTTGAAGAGTAGACTTGCAGCAGCATTGTCAAGCAGGTGCGCGCTTGTTTAATCGAGGCGGTCGAGTTAATTGATTCCGAGCAATTCTCCATGAGCCAACTGCTGCCTACATTAAGCTAAGAGTGGCCTGCCTTTACGTTGCACCATACAACTGCAGGTAGCAGTACTCCACTTGGTCTTAACAATTGTGCAGTGGCAACAAAAAGGTTTACCTAACCAGTAACCACTGATCATGCATGGACCGGCCAGTAGTTGCATCAGCCATCAGGCAAGCCTCCACAGCCGTTTGCACGTTTGCCATATTATATTTAGATACTAATCCTTTTCACGATCCCTGCGCGTAGTATCACTATGCTATTGATTGATAACGCTGATTTCAAGGAAAGGTTGATTGGATCCCTGCAAAACAGAGAAGGTTGTTTGATATGGTGATGTTTCAGCTTGACTGATCACTTGATATTAAAATGGCGCATGCAAAAGCTTGACAGTCAGTACATGCTTCTTTTACTACTCGTCGCGTAGCCATGCTTAGCTGCATTCTACCACGTACGGGGTACTACTAAAGTGCACACGATAGCTTATTTAAACAGAAGCACACCAAGTTTCCAGTTCATCCACCTCCTGAGTCCTGATGCTACTTATTATAAAATTTTGGGTGATTCAGCCTGCACAAACTAGATGCGATTTTGTAACATCATGGCACAGAGATGCATCGTGATTAGGTCAAAAGAAAACGGGGGATAAAGTGGGCAGAAGGAAAAATTGCTACTGCTAGATCTTAGGCACCCTCCTTTCTCTGTGGACTTGAGTTCTCTAGGACAGGATTAGGTGCTTAATAGAAAGAGACATTTCATGGTGCAGAAAGAGGTGTGATATATGGCGGAGAAAGTAAAGCACATACTGGTACTGCTACAAGGCCGTGTTGCGGAAGCACATTTCATTTCATTAGCCTGTCGGTGGGTTAGGTTGATCGATTAGGTAACACACGGAAACTAAACCATACTGCGAGCTGAAGTGGTACAAGTACAACAGCATGTCCTCTTTATTTAGAAGGCAACGTAAGGTATACGGTAAAACATTTCGTGATGCAGCTCACCGGGCTGTTTTCAAGTGGTTTCAAGGATAAATTTGAGTGTTAACATCCATTGAGTTTTTGCAAAAGGTTTGGCTAGGTTTCAGTCAACTGAGATTTAATTAAGTTTGTACAAAACAAGAAAATGCTGAGAAAAAAATTACACGGATCTCAATACATGATCTCATGAATATAGCGTCGACTGAGATCTAACGAAGTCTTAGTCGACTGAAAACACAAGTTGGTGACAGGGGCAGGGCAAGAAGACAAGTGGAATTCCCATGAAACCGGGACAGATACTGCATGCAAAATTACTCTACGGAGGACAGATACCAGCCGAACTATGGACAACGGGAGGATTCAACGGGGATGTTCACTTTTGTACTATGCATATGCATGGATGGCTGGATGCCCTGTATCGTCTGCAAATCGTCCAGAATCTGTGTAGCACCTATTCCCTGCCGGGCTGCTGCCGCCTGCCAGTGCTCCAGTCTAGATTAAGGAGCAGGAACAACAGAGACGCATCAGGGTCAGAGACTGCAAAGGAGGAAACTGAAAACGAGACATCAATACAAAAAAGAGATAGAGAAATGAGACAGAGTTGCTAAACAAACAAACCTGGAGGAGTGGTGCCAACAAAAGCGAGCGCAAAGGCCAAGCTGAAAGCTGCCTTCCCATCCATCCATCCACCCGCGCGCTTTCTTTTCTTTTAAAGCGCCTCTTCCTCCTCCTCCTCCTTCCCTTTCCCTGAAGCCACCGGCCGCCACTGCCGCCTGCGGGACAGCAGCAATGAAGAAGATCAAGGCGGCGCGCGGGGGAGCTGCGGCCACGGCGCCGACCGACCTGCTCGTCTGCTTCCCCGGACGGCAGCACCTGGCGCTGATGCCCAAGTCGATGTGCAGCCCGTCCAGGGCCGCCCTGGACAAGGCGGTGGCCGCGCGCCGGAGGCAGCTGCAGCTCCCGGCCGCGCGGCACGGAGGAGGGGGGCGTGGCAGTACTAGCAGCCCGCTGTTCCGCGGTTCTAAGGCGAAGCAGACCGTCGGGGACGACGAGCCGCAGTCGCCCAAGGTGACGTGCGCCGGGCAGATCAAGGTCGGCCGGCCAAAGAAGCCGAGGCCGGTGGTGGAGAAGCACGGTCCTAAGGGTGACGGCGGCAGTGGGAGCAGGTGGGTCACCGTCGCGGAGGAGATCGAGCGGCTGCAGGAACAGAGGAAGAAGGCGAGCTGGCTGGAGGCCGTCGGGATCAGGAGGGACGCACTGCCCTTCCTCGGCGGCGCGCTCTGGAGCCTTCGGCACAAGGTGAGGTGTTTCGGGTCGTCGCTCCCCGCCGCGGTGGACTCCTCGACGGACGACGACGATGACATGGGGGGGCGCGAGCGCGAATCCGCCGCCGTCGGAGGCAGCGCCACAGCGTGCGTGTTCTCCAAGTGGCTCATGGTGCTGGAAAGGAGCCATGAACCCCACGAGCAAGACGACAACGACGACGAGCTAGACCAAGAAGGCGGGCGGCCGAGCAACGAGGCGGGAGACGATTGCTCCAAAGCGCCGTCCGTGCCGCCGCCGCCGAACGCGCTGCTCCTGATGCGGTGCCGGTCGGCGCCGGCGAAGGGCCTGGCGAGGAAAGGAGCAGAGGCGGCCGGCGAGGAGGCCGCGCAGGAGAGGGGGGGCGTGGAGGAGAAGAGGGACGAGCTGGTGTTCATGAGAACGGCGCCGGACTTCCTCAAGCTGTCCATCGACATCGCCAAGGAGACGTGGGTCGTCGGCGGCGTGGACCCCCTCGCGCGCAGCCGGAGCTGGAAGAGGTGACCTCTAGTCGCGCGCCGGTAGCCGTTGTACAGAGCTCGACGTGTACCTTCCTTGCGCCTCGCCGGTTCCAGTGTTTATTTTCCGCTTTGCAAAGCATAAATCCGAGCTACAGAAAATGTTGTACGGTAAGTATGTTTCTCCGCGATTCAATGTCGACACGATCGTAAGAGAATCTGTGATTGATGCACACAGGTGACGCGGTGGTGAAAGGGACATGGCTTCTTGCTCTAGGCCCCACGCATCGGAATGCTAAATCAATCTAGGCATCTAGTGATCTGCACGCATCACAATCACAACGAAAAGAAACAGAGCAGAAATCAGAACTGCAGATCGTCCAAAGCTGAGTGAGAACCTGACTGTCCTGCATCAGAATTACTACCTCGTCTCATAATATAAAAGTGTTTTTACACACTATTAGTGAGGTCACCTGCACGGAACCCACCAGACTCCAGAAGAATCGCCGGAGCCACCTCAGCTGGCCACGATTCCGGCGGCAGCGGCACTGGCCGCAGAGGCGGCGGCAGATCTGGCCCCAAGCGCCCACGCCGCCTTCCCCCGCCGGAGCCCGCGTATTCGACAGATGTATGACGGAATGCGCATCGACCCCGTCGAGCGCGCCTCCAAACGTAAGGCTTCCGCCAGCCCGGCTGCCGGGGAGTGCAGCCGCCGCCGCTCGTCAGGGCACCCCAAGGCCCTTTACCAGGGGCAAGGCCAAGCTGCTCGCCCACTGCTGCGACCTGAATTTTGAGGCCATCTGCACGGATGCAGGCTCATCCTCTTCTGATGCGTCAGGTGCCGCCACTGGTTCCTCCGAGTCAACCGGATTTGCTCATGAATAAGTCTACCAGGATGTTGAGTAGTGATGTATCGGGCAAATGCATGTTAGCTAGAGCCTTCCCTAAGGGCCATTTACTTTTGCTTCTGCATTGTAGCGTAGCTCATCCTCCTAGTGTTTGGTCCTGTTAGACTATGTATCTGCATTGTGCTACATGTCTCCCTTTCCCTTGCATTCCAAGCTTTGTAAGCTCCTCCGAGTAGTACTTCATCTATTTCAATCAATTCTTTCCTCGGGTTCCGCTCATTATCATTATCACTACTCTTTTAGTCAAGTGTTCCCTTTTCCTTCATGCGGATTGCTAATTGGAATGTAAGAGGGCTTGGTGACACTTACAGATGCTCTTTGGTCAAAGATGCACTACTTGCTTGTCGCCCGAGCGTTGTTTGCCTGCAGGAGACTAAGTTGCAGGTCTTGGACATGATCAAGGCGGCCTCCTTCCTCCCCACGTCTCAAAGATCCTTCCTACACATGTCGGCCAATGGATCAGCTGGAGGCCTGCTCTTGGCTTGGGACGACGGTGTCGTCTCAGGCTCCGAGGTTTTAAAACACAGATTCAGTATAACTGCCAGTTTTCAGTCCAGGAGTAATAACGACAGCTTCGTCCTCTCTACTGTTTATGCTCCATGCACGCTGAGAGGGATAAGTTCTTTGCGGTCATGAGCCACACCGCGGAGCAAGTGACGGGGCCCTGGATCATTGTAGGAGACTTCAACATGTACAGATTTGAGCACGAAAAGTCACAAGGAAGGAAGAATTGGGCCTTGATGGACAGGTTCAACAAATGGATCAGAGACCATGCTCTCGACGACATTGAAGTTGCCAACAGAAACTTTACCTGGTCCAACAAGAGAGCAGAACCAACTCTGGTAAAGCTCGACAGAGCGCTTGTTAATGCGGAATGGAATTTAGGTTTCCTTAACACCTCTACTGCTGCCCTCTCTGCTACAACCTCAGACCACGTGCTCATTGGCGTGGATTTCTCAAGAGAGACACCCAAAAGCTCTTTCTTCCATTTTGAAAACCACTGGTTGCACATCCCAGAAGTCAGAAAACTGATAACACAGAGCTGGGGAAGAGGAACCAGACAGCTCGCGTCAGCCGCTACTCTGATTAGCTTCAAACTAAGAAGGACAAGAGCTGCTATGAGGGCCTGGGCACGCAAGAGATCACCTATGCAGGTTACTCTAGCCAACTGCAACCACGTTGTTCAGTACCTGGACTCTGTAGAGGAGAGAAGACTATTATCCAACCTGGAGGCTTCTCTCAGGAAGCATGCCAACTCAAAAGCCCAGCAAATAATCCTGTGGCAGACCAGTTACTAGAGGAGAAGAGCCAAAATAAGAGGTTGCACATTGGGAGATGAGAACACTAAGTTCTTCCACGCAGCCGCCAACTGTCAGCACAGAAAAAACAGAATTAAGCTGCTAGTCAAGGATGCCACAGAGTTCTACAGGGATCAGGACAAGCTCCAAATTGCCATCAAGTTCTTCACTGATATCTTCGGCAAGCAATCTGTATCAATGCCAACTTTGGACCCCAGAAGCTTATATGACAGGTTGATTTAAGCGCGTTGGAAGTGCCATTCACCTGGGCCGAAATTGTTTCAGTCATACAGAAAGCCCCGAATAATAAGAGCCCGGGACCTGACGGCTTCACTAATGAGTTCTACAAGAACTTTGCCGGGCTACTAAAGGATGACTTAATGAGGTTTTTTCAAGCTTTCTATGACCATGGCAGTGAACTGAGTGGCATCAACATCGCCCATCTTGTGTTGCTCCCGAAGAAGAAAAACCCAACGGATATTAGGGATTTCAGGCCCATTGCTTTGGTACACAGTATACCAAAGCTTGCAACAAAGGTCCTAGCAGTTCGTCTACAAAGTTTCATCCCGAGCCTCATACACCCTCTATAGTCTGGTTTTCTGCCTGGAAGATGTATTGCAGAAAATTTTGCGTTGGCAGCAGAATTGGTTCAACGGGCAAAGAAGAGGAAGAGGCCATTTTTGGTGCTCAAGCTAGATTTCTAGAAAGATTTTCACAGTGTCAGCTGGGATGCTCTAAAACTCATTCTTGCAGCCAGAGGTTTTGGAAGCAGATGGGTCAGATGGATACATGACATCCTATCAACTAGTTCGTCCAGGATAGTAATCAATGGATATGTTGGGGAGAAGATCATATCGAGAAGTGGCTTAAGGCAGGGGGATACCCTCTCTCCCTACCTCTTCATCCTGGCCGCCGATGTTTTGCAACAGCTCTGTAAAAGGGAACACCAAGCGGGCAACCTTAAACACCCACTTGGGGGTGATGGCCACTTCCCGATACTACAGTATGCGGATGATACGTGTTGGGGAACGTTGCAGAAAACAAAAATTTTCCTACGGTTTCACCAAGATCCATCTATGAGTTCATCTAGCAACGAGTGATCGGATGCATCTACATACCTTTGTAGATCGCGAGCGGAAGCGTTCAGAGAACGGGGATGAGGTAGTCGTACACAACGTGATCCAAATTACCGGAGATCCTAGCACCGAACGGACGGCACCTCCGCGTTCAACACACGTACGGTCAGCGTGACGTCTCCTCCTTCTTGATCCAGCAAGGGGAAAGGAGAGGTTGATGAAGATCCAGCAGCACGACGGCATGGTGGTGGATGCAGGGCGTCACAGCAGCAGGGCTTCGCCGTGCACTTCGAGAGGGAGAGGTGTAGCAGGGAGAGAGGAAGGTGCCAGGGTCAAGGGTGCGGCTGCCCCTCCCCCCCTTTATATAGGCCCCCTGGGGGGGTGCCGGCCCTTGGGAGATACAATCTCCAAGGGGGCGGCGGCCAAGGGGGGTGGAGTGCCCCCCAAGGCAAGTGGGCGCCCCCCACCCTAGGGTTCCAACCCTAGGCGCAGGGTGTGGGCCTTGGGGGGCGCACCAGCCCACTAAGGGCTGGTCCCCCTCCCACTTCAGCCCATGGGGCCCTCCGGGATGGGTGGCCCCACCTGGTGGACCCCCGGGACCCATCTGGTGGTCCCGGTACAATACCGGTGACCCCCAGATCACTCCCGATGGCCGAAACTGCACTTCCTATATATAATTCTTCACCTCCGGACCAATCCGAAACTCCTCGTGACGTCCGGGATCTCATCCCGGACTCCGAACAACATTCGGGTTACTGCATATACATATCTTCACAACCCTAGCGTCACCGAACCTTAAGTGTGTAGACCCTACGGGTTCGGGAGACATGCAGACATGACCGAGACGGCTCTCGAGCAATAACCAACATCGGGATCCGGATACCCATGTTGGCTCCCACATGCTCCACGATGATCTCATCGGGTGAACCACGATGTCGAGGATTCAATTAATCCCGTATACAATTCCCTTTGTCAATTGGTATTTTACTTGCCCGAGATTCGATCGTCGGTATCCCAATACCTCGTTCAATCTCGTTACCGGCAAGTCACTTTACTCGTACCGTAATGCATGATCCCGTGATCAAACACTTTGATCACATTGAGCTCATTATGATGATGCATTATCGAGTGGGCCCGGTGATACCTCTCCGTCATGCGGAGTGACAAATCCCAGTCTCGATCCGTGTCAACCCAACAGACACTTTCGGAGATACCCGTAGTATACCTTTATAGTCACCCAGTTACGTTGTGACGTTTGGTATACCCAAAGCACTCCTACGGTATCCGGGAGTTACAAGATCTCATGGTCTAAGGAAAGGATACTTAACATTGGAAAACTCTAGCAAACGAACTATACGATCTTGTGCTATGTTTAGGATTGGGTCTTGTCCATCACATCATTCTCCTAATGATGTGATCTCGTTATCAGTGACATCCAATGTCCATAGGAAGGAAACTATGACTATCTGTTGATCAACGAGCTAGTCAACTAGAGGCTTACTAGGGACATGTTGGTGTCTATTATTCACACATGTATTACGATTTCCGGATAACACAATTATAGCATGAATAAAGACAATTATCATGAACAAGGAAATATAATAATAATGCTTTCATTATTGCCTCTAGGGCATATTGCCAACAGTCTCCCACTTGCACTAGAGTCAATAATCTAGTTACATTGTGATGAATCGAACACCCATGGAATTCTGGTGTTGATCATGTTTTGCTCTAGGGAGAGGTTTAGTCAACGGATCTGCTACATTCAGGTCCGTATGTACTTTACAAATATCTATGTCTCCATCTTGAAAATTTTCACGAATGGAGTTGAAGCAACGCTTGATGTGCCTGGTCTTCTTGTGAAACCTGGGATCCTTGGCATGTGCAATAGCTCCAGTGTTGTCACAGAAGAGTTTGATTGGCCCCGACGCATTGGGTATGACTCCGAGGTCGGTGATGAACTCCTTCACCCAAATTGCTTCATGTGCTGCCTCCGAGGCTGCCATGTACTCCGCTTCACATGTAGATCCCGCCACGACGCTCTGCTTGCAACTGCACCAGCTTACTGCCCCACCATTCAAAATATACACGTATCCGGTTTGTGACTTAGAGCCATCTAGATCTGTGTCGAAGCTAGCGTCGACGTAACCCTTTACGACGAGCTCTTCGTCACCTCCATAAACGAGAAACATTTCCTTAGTCCTTTTCAGGTACTTCAGGATATTCTTGACCGCTGTCCAGTGTTCCTTGCCGGGATTACTTTGGTACCTTCCTACCAAACTTACGGCAAGGTTTACATCAGGTCTGGTACACAGCATGGCATACATAATAGAACCTATGGCTGAGGCATAGGGGATGACACTCATCTCTTCTATATCTTCTGCCGTGGTCGGACATTGAGCTGAGCTCAATTTCACACCTTGTAACACAGGTAAGAACCCCTTCTTAGATTGATCCATATTGAACTTCTTCAATATCTTATCAAGGTATGTGCTTTGTGAAAGACCTATGAGGCGTCTTGATCTGTCTCTATAGATCTTGATGCCTAATATATAAGCAGCTTCTCCAATGTCCTTCATTGAAAAACTTTTATTCAAGTAGGCCTTAATGCTGTCCAAGAGTTCTATATCATTTCCCATCAAAAGTATGTCATCTATATATAGTATGAGAAATGCTACAAAGCTCCCACTCACTTTCTTGTAAACGCAGGCTTCTCCATAAGTCTGCGTAAACCCAAACGCTTTGATCATCTCATCAAAGCGAATGTTCCAACTCCGAGATGCTTGCACCAGCCCATAAATCGAGCGTTGGAGCTTGCACACCTTGTCAGCATTCTTAGGATCGACAAAACCTTCCGGCTGCATCATATACAATTCTTCCTTAAGGAAACCATTAAGGAATGCCGTTTTGACGTCCATTTGCCATATCTCATAATCGTAGAATGCGGCAATTGCTAACATGATTCGGACGGACTTTAGCTTCGCTACCGGTGAGAAAGTCTCATCGTAGTCAACCCCTTGAACTTGTCGATAACCCTTAGCGACAAGTCGAGCTTTATAGATGGTCACATTACCATCCGCGTCTGCCTTCTTCTTAAAGATCCATTTATTTTCTATGGCTCGCCGCTCAACGAGCAAGTCAGTCAAAGTCCATACTTTGTTTTCATACATGGATCCTATCTCGGATTTCATGGCTTCCAGCCATTTGTCGGAATCCGGGCCCGCCATCACTTTTTCATAGTTCGAAGGTTCACCGTTGTCTAACAACATGATTTCCAAGACAGGGTTATCGTACCACTCTGGTGCGGAACGTGTCCTTGTGGACCTACGAATTTCAGTAGGAGCTTGATCAGAAGCATCTTGATCATCATCATTAATTTCCTCTCCAGTCGGTGCAGGCACCTCAGAAACGTTTTCTTGAGTTGCGCCATTTTCCGGTTCAAGAGGTAACACTTCATCAAGTTCTACTTTCCTCCCACTTACTTCTTTCGAGAGAAACTCCTTCTCTAGAAAGGATCCTTTCTTGGCAACAAAGATCTTGCCTTCGGATCTGAGGTAGAAGGTATACCCAGTAGTTTCTTTAGGGTATCCTATGAAGACGCATTTTTCCGACTTGGGTTCGAGCTTTTTAGGTTGAAATTTCTTGACATAAGCATCGCATCCCCAAACTTTTAGAAACGACAGCTTAGGTTTCTTCCCAAACCATAATTCATACGGTGTCGTTTTAACAGATTTCGACGGAGCCCTATTTAAAGTGAATGCGGCAGTCTCTAAAGCATAGCCCCAAAAAGATAGCGGTAAATCGGTAAGAGACATCATAGATCGCACCATATCTAATAGAGTGCGATTACGACGTTCGAACACACCATTACGCTGAGGTGTTCCAGGCGGCGTGAGTTGTGAAACTATTCCACATTTTCTTAAGTGTGTGCCAAATTCGTGACTCAAGTATTCTCCTCCACGATCTGATCGTAGAAACTTGATCTTTCTGTCACGTTGATTTTCAACCTCACTCTGAAATTCCTTGAACTTTTCAAAGGTCTCAGACTTGTGTTTCATTAAGTAGATATACCCATTTCTACTCAAGTCATCAGTGAGGGTGAGAACATAACGATAGCCACCGCGAGCCTCAACACTCATTGGACCGCACACATCAGTATGTATGATTTCCAATAAGTTGGTTGCTCGCTCCATTGTTCCTGAGAACGGAGTCTTGGTCATTTTACCCATGAGGCATGGTTCGCACGTGTCAAATGATTCATAATCAAGAGACTCTAAAAGTCCATCTGCATGGAGCTTCTTCATGCGTTTGACACCTATGTGACCAAGGCGGCAGTGCCATAAGTATGTGGGACTATTTGTTGGGGAACGTAGTAATTTCAAAATTTTCCTACGCACACGCAAGATCATGGTGATGCATAGCAACGAGAGGGGAGAGTGTTGTCTATGTACCCTCATAGACCGAAGCGGAAGCGTTGACGCAACATAGAGGAAGTAGTCGTACGTCTTCCCAATCCGACTGATCCAAGCACCGTTACTCCGGTACCTCCGAGTTCTTAGCACACGTTCAGCTCGATGACGCTCCCCGGGCTCCGATCCAGCAAAGCTTCGGGGATGAGTTTCGTCAGCACGACGGCGTGGTGACGATCTTGATGTTCAACTGTCGCAGGGCTTCGCCTAAGCACCGCTACAATATGACCGAGGTGTAATATCGTGGAGGGGGGCACCGCACACGGCTAAGGAACGATCACGAAGATCAACTTGTGTGTCTATGGGGTGCCCCCTGCCCCCATATATAAAGGAGTGGAGGAGGGGAGGGCCGGCCCTCTCTATGGCGCGCCCTAGGGGAGTCCTACTCCCACCGGGAGTAGGATTCCCCCTTTCCTAGTCCAACTAGGAGTCCTTCCATGTATTAGGAGTAGGAGACAAGGAAGGGGAAGAGGGAAGAGAAGGAAGGAGGGGGCGCCGCCCCTCCCCCTAGTCCAATTCGGACTAGCCAATGGGGGGGGGCGCGCGGCCTGCCTCTCCCTCTCCCCTAAAGCCCAATAAGGCCCATATACTTTTTCCCTCGTATTCCCGTAACTCCCCGGTACTCCTAAAAATACTCGAATCACTCAGAACCTTTCCGATGTCCGAATATAGTCGTCCAATATATCGATCTTTACGTCTCGACCACTTCGAGACTCCTCGTCATATCCCCGATCTCATCCGGGACTCCGAACTCTTTCGGTACATCAAAACTCATAAACTCATAATATAACTGTCATCGAAACCTTAAGCGTGCGGACCCTACGGTTCGAGAACAATGTAGACATGACCGAGACACGTCTCCGGTCAATAACCAATAGCGGGACCTGGATGCCCATATTGGCTCCTACATATTCTACGAAGATCTTTATCGGTCAGACCGCATAACAACATACGTTGTTCCCTTTGTCATCGGTATGTTACTTGCTCGAGATTCAATTGTCGGTATCCAATACCTAGTTCAATCTCGTTATCGGCAAGTCTCTTTACTCGTTCCGTAATACATCATCTCGCAACTAACTCATTAGTTGCAATGCTTGCAAGGCTTATGTGATGTGCATTACCGAGAGGGCCCAGAGATACCTCTCCGACAATCGGAGTGACAAATCCTAATCTCGAAATACGCCAACCCAACATCTACCTTTGGAGACACCTGTAGAGCTCCTTTATAATCACCCAGTTACATTGTGACGTTTGGTAGCACACAAAGTGTTCCTCCGGCAAACGGGAGTTGCATAATCTCATAGTCATAGGAACATGTATAAGTCATGAAGAAAGCAATAGCAACATACTAAACGATCGGGTGCTAAGCTAACGAATGGGTCATGTCAATCACATTATTCTCCTAATGATGTGATCCCGTTAATCAAATGACAACTCATGTCTATGGCTAGGAAACTTAACCATCTTTGTTCAACGAGCTAGTCAAGTAGAGGCATACTAGTGACACTCTGTTTGTCTATGTATTCACACATGTATTATGTTTCCGGTTAATACAATTCTAGCATGAATAATAAACATTTATCATGAAATAAGGAAATAAATAATAACTTTATTATTGCCTCTAGGGCATATTTCCTTCACTATTGTTATCAACTTTAACTCTTTTGGTATTCACACTATGAATATGTGTATCATCACGTACGAGATTCATTAAGAATAAACCATTAACCATCGGAGCATGACCATAAAGCATATCACTCATATAAATAGAACAACAATTATTCTCAGATTTAAATGAGTAGCCATCTCGAATTAAACGAGATCCAGACACAATGTTCATGCTCAGACTTGGCACTAAATAACAATTATTGAGGTTTAAAACTAATCCCGTAGGTAAATGTAGAGGTAGCGTGCCGACGGCGATCACATCGACCTTGGAACCATTCCCGACGCGCATCGTCACCTCGTCCTTCGCCAGTCTCCGTTTATTCCGCAGCTCCTGCTTTGAGTTACAAATGTGAGCAACTGCACCGGTATCAAATACCCAAGAGCTACTACGAGTACTGGTAAGGTACACATCAATTACATGTATATCACATATACCTTTTTTTTTGCCGGCCTTCTTGTCCGCTAAGTATTTGGGGCAGTTCCGCTTCCAGTGACCACTTCCCTTGCAATAAAAGCACTCAGTCTCGGGCTTGGGTCCATTTTTTGGCTTCCCCCCGGCAGCTTGCTTGCCGGGCGCGGCAACTTCCTTGCCGTCCTTCTTGAAGTTCTTTTTACCCTTGCCCTTCTTGAACTTAGTGGTTTTATTCACCATCAACACTTGATGTTCCTTCTTGACTTCTACCTCTGCTGATTTCAGCATAGCAAATACTTCAGGAATGGTCTTTTCCATCCCCTGCATATTGAAGTTCATCACAAAGCTCTTGTAGCTTGGTGGAAGGGACTGGAGGATTCTGTCAATGACTGCATCGTCCGGGAGATTAACTCCCAGCTGAGTCAAGCGGTTATGTAACCCTGACATAGTGAGTATGTGCTCACTGACAGAACTATTTTCCTCCATCTTACAGCTGAAGAATTTGTCGGAGACTTCATATCTCTCGACCCGGGCATGAGCTTGGAAAACCATTTTCAGCTCTTCGAACATCTCATATGCTCCGTGTCTCTCAAAACGCTTTTGGAGCCCCGGCTCTAAGCTGTAAAGCATGCCGCACTGAACGAGGGAGTAGTCATCGGTACGTGCCTGCCAAGCGTTCATAACGTCTTGTTCTGCAGGGAGAACAGGTGCGTCACCCAGCGGTGCTCGTAGGACATAATCTTTCTTGGCAGCTATGAGGATGATCCTCAGGTTCCGGACCCAGTCCGTATAGTTGCTGCCATCGTCTTTCAGCTTGGTTTTCTCTAGGAACGCGTTGAAGTTGAGGACTACGTTGGCCATTTGATCTACAAGACATGTTGTAAATATTTTAGACTAAGTTCATGATAATAAAGTTCATCTAATCAAATTATTTAATGAACTCCCACTTAGATGGACATCCCTCTTCTGGTCATCTAAGTATAACATGATCCGAGTCAACTAGGCCGTGTCCGATCATCACGTGAGACGGACTAGTCAACATCGGTGAACATCTTCATGTTGATCGTATCTTCTATACGACTCATGCTCGACCTTTCGGTCTTCTGTGTTCCGAGGCCATGTCTGTACATGCTAGGCTCGTCAAGTCAACCTAAGTGTTTGCATGTGTAAATCTGTCTTACACCCGTTGTATGTGAACGTTAGAATCTATCACACCCGATCATCACGTGGTGCTTCGAAATAACGAACTGTCGCAACGGTGCACAGTTAGGGGGAACACTTCTTGAAATTATTATGAGGGATCATCTTATTTACTACCGTCGTTCTAAGTAAACAAGATGCAAAACATGATAAACATCACATGCAATCACATAATAAACGTGACATGATATGGCCAATATCACATAGCTCCTTTGATCTCCATCTTGGGGCTCCATGATCATCTTAGTCACCGGCTTGACACCATGATCTCCATCATCATGATCTCCATCATCGTGTCTCCATGAAGTTGCTCGCCAACTATTACTTCTACTACTATGGCTAACGCGTTTAGCAATAAAGTAAAGTAATTTACATGGCGTTTCTCAATGACACGCAGGTCATACAAAATTAAAGACAACTCCTATGGCTCATGCCGGTTGTCATACTCATCGACATGCAAGTCGTGATTCCTATTACAATAGCATGAACATCTCATACATCACATATAGATCATTCATCATTCATCACAACTTTGGCCATATCATATCACAAAGCACTTGCTGCAAAAACAAGTTAGACGTCCTCTAATTGTTGTTGCAAGTTTTACGTGGCTAAATTAGGGTTCTAGCAAGAACGTTTTCTTACCTACGTGAAAGCCACAACGTGATTTATCAACTTCTATTTACCCTTCATAAGGACCCTTTTCATCGAATCCGCTCCAACTAAAGTGGGAGAGACAGACACCCACCAGCCACCTTATGCAACTAGTGCATGTTAGTCGGTGGAACCAGTCCCACGTAAGCGTACGTGTAAGGTTGGTCCGAGCCGCTTCATCCCACAATACCGCTGAAGCAAGATAAGACTAGTAGCGGCAAGAAAGTTGACAAATCTACGCCCACAACAAATTGTGTTTTACTCGCGCAAGAAGAACTACGCATAAACCTGGCTCTGATACCACTATTGGGGAACGTTGCAGAAAACAAAAAATTTCCTACGGTTTCACCAAGATCCATCTATGAGTTCATCTAGCAACGAGTGATCGGATGCATCTACATACCTTTGTAGATCGCGAGCGGAAGCGTTTAGAGAACGGGGATGAGGTAGTCGTACACGACGTGATCCAAATCACCGGAGATCCTAGCACCGAACGGACGGCACCTCCGCGTTCAACACACGTACGGTCAGCGTGACGTCTCCTCCTTCTTGATCCAGCAAGGGGAAAGGAGAGGTTGATGAAGATCCAGCAGCACGACGGCATGGTGGTGGATGCAGGGCGTCACAGCAGCAGGGCTTCGCCGTGCACTGCGAGAGGGAGAGGTGTAGCAGGGAGAGAGGGAGGCGCCAGGGTCAAGGGTGCGGCTGCCCCTCCCCCCCTTTATATAGGCCCCCTGGGGGGCGCCGGCCCTTGGGAGATCCAATCTCCAAGGGGGCGGCGGCCAAGGGGGGTGGAGTGCCCCCCAAGGCAAGTGGGCGCCCCCCCCCACCCTAGGGTTCCAACCCTAGGCGCAGGGGGTGGGCCTTGGGGGGCGCACCAGCCCACTAAGGGCTGGTACCCCCTCCCACTTCAGCCCATGGGGCCCTCCGAGATGGGTGGCCCCACCCGGTGGACCCCCGGGACCCATCTGGTGGTCCCGGTACAATACCGGTGACCCCCAAATCACTCCCGATGGCCGAAACTGCACTTCCTATATATAATTCTTCACCTCCGGACCAATCCGGAACTCCTCGTGATGTCCGGGATCTCATCCGGGACTCCGAACAATATTCGGGTTACTGCATATACATATCTTCACAACCCTAGCGTCACCGAACCTTAAGTGTGTAGACCCTACGGGTTTGGGAGACATGCAGACATGACCGAGACGGCTCTCGGGCAATAACCAACAGCGGGATCTGGATACCCATGTTGGCTCCCACATGCTCCACGATGATCTCATCGGATGAACCACGATGTCGAGGATTCAATTAATCCCGTATACAATTCCCTTTGTCAATCGGTATTTTACTTGCCCGAGATTCGATCGTCGGTATCCCAATACCTCGTTCAATCTCGTTACCGGCAAGTCACTTTACTCGTACCGTAATGCATGATCCCGTGATCAAACACTTTGATCACATTGAGCTCATTATGATGATGCATTATCGAGTGGGCCCGGTGATACCTCTCCGTCATGCGGAGTGACAAATCCCAGTCTCGATCTGTGTCAACCCAACAGACACTTTCAGAGATACCCGTAGTATACCTTTATAGTCACCCAGTTACGTTGTGACGTTTGGTATACCCAAAGCACTCCTACGGTATCCGGGAGTTACACGATCTCATGGTCTAAGGAAAGGATACTTGACATTGGAAAACTCTAGCAAACGAACTATACGATCTTGTGCTATGTTTAGGATTGGGTCTTGTCCATCACATCATTCTCCTAATGATGTGATCTCGTTATCAATGACATCCAATGTCCATAGTCAGGAAACTATGACTATCTGTTGATCAACGAGCTAGTCAACTAGAGGCTTACTAGGGACATGTTGGTGTCTATTATTCACACATGTATTACGATTTCCGGATAACACAATTATAGCATGAATAAAGACAATTATCATGAACAAGGAAATATAATAATAATGCTTTTATTATTGCCTCTAGGGCATATTTCCAACAATACGTTGATCTTAATGCAAGGGCACATCCAGCAAGCACGGGTTATCAAATGGATTCTACAGGCTTTCAGTGATTTCACGGGGCTTAAGATCAATTACCATAAGAGCACTCTCATGCCGGTATGCCTTGACATACAAACTTGTCACAGTATTGCAGATGTTCTGCAATGTCAAGTTACGGCTTTGCCGTGCACGTACCTGGGACTACCCCTCTCTCTCAACAAGATCACCCATGGCCTGCTGATGCCGGTGATTCACAAAGTGGACAAGAGACTATCTGGCTGGCTTGCAACCTTTTTGTCCTAGGGGGGACGCCTCACCTTGGTTAATGCAGTCCTGGCTGCGATCACCAGTTACTTCATGAGCTGTTTTCTATGGCCACAACAATCGCTGGACAAGGTTAAACAAATCCTAAGGGGCTTCTTATGGCAAGGAAGGAACCAGGCCAAGGGAGGGCAATGCCTTGTTGCTTGGGAAGTCGTCACGCTGCCAAAAGAGCATGGAGGTCTGGGGGTAAGAGACATTGCAACACACAACAGGGCCCTAGTCTGCAAATTCATGGCAAAGATCTTGCAGCAGCGCGACGTGCCATGCTATAATTGGTTTGCACACACATACTGCCGCAAGGAAATCTCCTGGTCTCCGCAAAATCGGGACACCGCTATCTGGAGAGGCTTTAGGTCCACCTTGCGTGTCGTTATGGAGGCTACCAAATGCAAGGTTGGAGACGGACAGGGCACTGCTTTCTGGCATGACCACTGGCTCGAATGTGGTCGTCTGATGACATGCTTCCCGACTCTTTGTTCCTTCTCCACGTCCCAGTTCTGCACAATTGCGTCCTAGTTTAGAGACGGTGGTACATTCAACTACATCCAAACCTCTCTTCCACAGCAACACATGAGCTTCAGGGCATGTCTGCATTGTTGAGTAATGTTCAGATACATGAAGGTACGCCAGACGCCAGAGTGCCTCTTTTGGGAGGCAAATCTGTTAACACCGCATACTTCTACAAGTTGTTCACTTTCAGAGGGAAGCTTTGTCCGTCAGCCAAGTATATCTGGGACAGAATCATACCGCACAAGCACCATGTTTTATTGTGGATTGCCCTACAGGACAAACATAACACCCGTGACAATATGCTAAAAAAGCACTGTGACAGACTTGTGTCATATAACGGGTGTGATCTATGCCCGGCCGCGGAGACAATGAACCACATCTTGCTTCATTGCAAGCTAGCTCAAGCCCTATGGTCCAAGATAGGAGTACAAGACCTTGCTTCATCATCTTTTGGAGCCGGAGACCTTCTGTGTTCACAGCAATCGCGGGCTCGACACGGCACTAAGTGGCATGTTCTCTTCTCAGCTTGCGCAGTCGCACTTTGGAACGCCAGGAATGCTCAGGTGTTTGATGGGTCCTTTTGGAATGAGAGGAAACTATTCAACACGGTTGCCGATCTCATTAGGCTATGGAGCCTGCGCGCTAAACTGCATGATAGACATAGCCTTCTTCTTTGGGCAAATGCCCTTGCTGCTAATTAGCCCCTCGAGAGATCGCCTCTCCTTTTCCCCTGCCTTCTGCTCTGTATCTTTGTATCTTTCCCAGGTCTGGTGATGGCCTGCTGCACTTTGTGTGCTGCGTTAACATCACCTTCATGTAAATGACTCCGGTCATCCAGGTACTTTTACCCGTTTTGAATGCATAAGGTAGAAAATGCTCTACCTTTTTTTTCAAAAAAAAGTGGGGTCACCTCAACACGGCAACCTCACCATCGCAAAATCACCAAATAATCAACATATGATAACAGACGGTCTCTCAATCTAAAGCCAAAAGTTTACACCAAACGCACGCCCACAGGTTAATTAATCCCACACCAAAGGTTAATTAATCCTACACCGAAGGGTGGCTAAAGATGAAAGAGGGGCATATCCGCATATATGTCAACACCTAGCAAAGCAAAAGTAGCGTAAAGAAATGAGTGTGCCCAACTCGTAATGGCGGCAGGTGGAGTATGTCCAGCTGTGGCCAGACACGGCATATAGATATCGAGTACCTGCAAAAGGGAAACGGCAGAGAAAGCCATCTTCTACTTCTAGCCCTGGTCACTGCACTGGAAGAACCTACACACCCTTGAAAAGCTAAATTGCTCACAGATCGGAGTGCTTGTGCTGAAAATTTGTTTCTCTGAAGATATTATCACATGACAGAACATGGGCTGTAAAGCTTCTTGTTCACCTGTTCATCCAAAAGGCATTAATGAGTTCCCGAGTCCGTGCTACGGGCATGATTACATCTGGTTTCAGCGCATCGAGTTAGATGAGGACACGATGGTGTGAAAATCACTCAGGCAGGCATTGCCAAACTGCAGGTGGTTTGTAACTTCGTAAAAACATTCGTAGCGTGAGGCACTCTACACTTCTGCTCAAGTCTTTGTTATACAGCAAAGAGCGAGGATAGGGATAGGATCCTGAATCACTTGAAGGCAGGGCAAAATGAAGGGTTCGCCATGTCACCGGCAAGGCTGCACAGGGGTAGGGGATGACCTTCAGAGCAGACATGGGAAACTACCGATACTGAAGAATTAGGCCCTGCAAAAATTGTTGTAGCAAAACTGTGTTAGCAGCATTACTTGAACTTATGCGTCAAGCTCTTTCATGCACACACACAAAAATTGTGCAGAATACGATGCGTGATCTATCTACAGAACAGTAGGAATTTTAGATGGAAATCAGAGAGATTGTACGAAAAATCTGCCCTGTGTGCTGTGCATGATCAAGTGTAAATCTTGATCAAATGACAATAATAAATGAAAATAACGTGAAAAAAAATACGCTGCAACAAAAAATGGATGACACTGAAATATTAAAAAAAAATCAGCTGGCAGCAGGGTCTAAAACCTAGAAGTAGGAATTACACAAATAATTGGTGATAAAAAAATGAGAAGCACTTCTTGACAAGTATTACCAATTAACGATCAGAAGATAAATTCTTTCACCATCACATCTGCAAAGCTACCTAAGATAAGAAAGGTTAAAAATCTCTTAGTACGCAGATAGTTGCGACTTCCAGAAAGAAAAAAGATCAGCAAATACAAAAAAATACAGGTATGCTTTAATATCTCAGATCATAATTAGTTGAAGCAAATAAAATCAAGAGGTATACCACAGGCAATCTACTAGACTACTTTGCTGCTGAATTAGATGCTTTCTGGATCTCCGTTGTTATTGCCTCAGCAAGGTCTGATGCCTTATACTCAGCTCCAAAGCATCTTACTGTCTCCAGGCATGGGTCTAGCAAATACCTGTAACTCAACACAGTCAAGTTCTTGAAGCTTTATCAAAAAAGTAAGTTAAATGAAGACTCTCGTGTGCTCTTACATGTTATGAGAACTTTCTACAATATAATCCTGACCAACTTCACCAACTTTTTTAAAGAAAATGCGGTATTCTTGTGCCATCTGTCTTATTGCATCGACTGAGCCTGTTAATCCTGTTATTCTTGGGTCGAATTCTGCAGTTCAAATGAGACAAATTATCACTTCCAAATACAGCGCAAAACTGAAGGTTCCAATGACATAGAACAAGCAGAGAGGCTTACCACTAAGATATGCCTTAAGCTGAGCTGGTGAATCACGTTGAGGATCAAGTGTGACGAAGAGTGGTTTAATCTTGATATCATACTTTGACTCTATGAAAACAAAAATAAAAGGTTTGTAAGAGATCATGAAGATAACAAACCAATAAGCAGAATATAGCACACAGAAAATAGATGCTTTAAATTGTGGATTGTAAGCAATTTTAAGCACAGCAGACAATTAGTAGCTCAGGCTGGAGCACGACTGAGATAAGAAAAGGATTAGTTAACATAGCTTCGACAACATAATTGTGACAAAGAACTTAATACTCCCTCCGTCCCAAAATAAGCACTTTGTACTAATTTTAGTGCAAAGTTGTACTAAGCTTGAGACACTTATTTTTGGACGGAGGGAATACTAAGTAACGCAAAGAACTATATATCATTGGGAATTAGCATAAAATGTTTTAGCGAAATTGGATGCTTTTCGCCCAAATGTAATGAACAAACATGCATTTGTGCACTCATAGACCAAAATAATCATATGCAGTATGCATAATAAGGGTGTTAACTAATATTTTGGAACAGAGGTAATAGATCTGTACAAGGAGAACAGAGAGATAATGATATGATAAAAAAATAACAACAAGTAATGCCAAAAGATGAGGTGCCTCGAATGGTGTATTCAGGATGTGGTATATAGCAACACACCTAACAGCTTAACAACATCAGCGATCTTCTCAACTTCTTTCGGCCCCACATCTGGGGAAGATGTATAGCCAAAATACATCAGCGTCCAATTCCCTCGAAGCTTTGATTCAGTCACCACATTGTTTTCTGTATCATAGAGCTTAAATGGTCCTCCGATTGCAGGTCTGTTGGTAGTGCACCTTTTGGGAATACTGTTCTGTTGTGCTTGTTTGCCTGGAAACACCATGATATGAAAGAATATAGAAATAATAAACTCAATAAGACACAATAAAAGGGTTAATGATAACTGTTTTTCGTTCAAGCTAAGCTACAATGCACAGCTGAAAAGTAATAATGAAAACTGTATCTCACAGAAGCTAAGAAACTCTGGTATTCTAATATAAGTTTTTTTTTAAAGCAACACTGACTACCATAGTTGAACTGGCTGAAAAGATTAATACATCAAAATGTATTACTTCAGGAATAACAAGAAACATCACTTCTGAAGAATTTGTAAGTACCTAAGGGAACTGCACGCTTCTCATCATTATAGTGAACATAAGTGGCTAGTCCAGCAAAGGCTAGAATGGCAGATGGCTGCAAAACCAACATTCACATGTACATAAGAATATGATGTTGGGCCAAATCGCAGTCCGCGTGTCCAATAAGAAAACTATCGAAGTTCATCAATAAGCCATGATAATAGTTAGCAATACCGTAAAAAGTATGATAAATCATAGTTAAGGGGAAACTGATAAAATAGGGAAATTGAGCAGGTCAGGAAAGCAACATACGACAATGTAATATATTAGTGGCCGAGAATTTGACTCGTTCTCTTCAGCAAACTGTCTCATCGGTCTATCATACTTGGAGCTTCCTCCGGCAGAATAACCTCGAGATTGGAAACCCCGCACCGGAAATTGCCTGCACAACCAATTCTAAGGATTAGAAGAACTACAGAGTTAAACAAACATAAAATGCCTAGGTTGAACAACATACATGCAAGCAGGCTTGTGAGAATACCGACAGGTAGGAAGCATTCAGATCATTCAGGATTTAAATTAAAGCTTATAATAAAGTAATAAAATGATGAGTAATGACTAATGACATTCAATTCAAGGTCTACCATTCATAAGGGGCGGGAAAATGATTATCAAATGAAATTCGCCATGGTATAGCTTCAACAATTCATTCATAACATGATGTAGGCACTTATGCCAGTCAGAGCCATCAACAACAGAGCATGTAAATCAACTACAAAATGTTAAACAGCAGTGCAGCGAAACTGAACAGCAGGACATGATCATGACCGACCTACATATCAAAAGCTATTTTAAGCAATCCCTAATCACATACACACAGAAAATGTAGCACCTGAATCTGAATGAAGAACACAGACTGCATAGTGAGACATAAAGCGTGCAGGGCACACACAATTGCGGCAATTCACTAACCATACTTCACGGAAATTGCCCCCCTAATTAATTTACTCCCAACTCCGACGAGTGTACACAGCGATTGGCAGGCCCGAATCCTCCCCGTTCCTACAACGTACCGACGGCTCACGTCCTTCCCCAGGCAGAGCACCCTACGGGCCTAACCAGCAACCGAAACGAGGACCGGACCGGACGAACTAAGGAGGCCGCCGCGGAAACGCCCGATGAGGCAACGGCACAAACAGGTAGCGCGCGCAGGACAGGAGCATCACGCAGAAAAGGTGACCGAGACGCGAGGTAAGCCGGCCGTACCTGGTCTGCCACGGCGGGGGCACTCCGGCCGCACGGGCGGCGCCGAGGCGGCGTAGCAGCGAGAGCTTGAGGAAGCGCGCGGGCAGCATGGCGGTGGCCCGGGAGGAGGCTCCGGAGCGAGGAGGGGCCGGGGCGAGCGATGGAGTGGAACTGTGGGAGGGGAGGAATTGGAATTATTTTGGAGGTTTTGGGGGGTCTCGGCTCTCGGTCGGCCGTGTTCGACTTCTTCTGGTCCAAGAAAGCAGGTTTGATCTTCGTGCAGCCCAAGATATCGTTTTGCTGGGCTGGCCGGTTCATTTTCACAGTCCTTTATTTTCTGTTTCTTAAAAAAAGTCCTTTATTTTCTTTATTAATCTTTATATTTATAAAAGAAAACATAGAACGTTTCCCTTTTTCACATTTTCACTTTTTTTGAGAAGTAAATTTTACGAGTCTCTTCATGTTCGTGTTATTACTAGTAGTTCAGGTCAAATTTTGAGATTCCATGGAATTCAAATCCTCCTCATTTTTCTACTTGTGTGTGCTAGTATGTGTCGCATTCATAAAAAATAAATA
This sequence comes from Aegilops umbellulata, assembly GCA_032464435.1. NCBI lineage: Eukaryota > Viridiplantae > Streptophyta > Magnoliopsida > Poales > Poaceae > Aegilops > Aegilops umbellulata. The sequence goes on along the minus strand of CP136058.1, from coordinate 343,228,078 downwards.
AAAGTCCAGTTCCTAGCACGTATACATTTACATGACAAAACAAAAAAGACAATAGAGCGCTAATTTTTACACAAAGACCATCAGCCAAGAAGTAAAACTACTTGTACAATGAGAAGAAGAAAAAGTAAAAATGCAATTAAGACAGAAGAATCTCCTGAGCTTGATGCCAACATCTGTCATCAGCCTCAAGCACCACCTAGTAGCCACCAAGGAAAAATATGACGGATCACCTCTTCACCCCGAGCTCGACGTGACTCCTTCGTTGATATGCAACTTTTCAGACCTCAAAGTGGTTACCAAAGGCGAATAACTTGCATATGAAAGAATCTGGTCGGGGTAGCACCCCAAACACGCCATCGAACTTAATATCTGGTACTCTGGCTCGACTAAAACGTCAAAGTAAGAAACCATATATGCCAGCCGCAAATCATGAACCCAACACACAATCCATCGTTTTTCAAATGTCGTCGCTGCAGACTGTATTCCTGGACTACCTCCCAAGCTCCACATCGGCGCTGGAGCAAACGTCGTCGCAACGGCGGAGACTGAAGACACAAGTCCACCACAAAGATGTCGTCGTCGCCACGACATCCCTGGTTGAACAGACTAGTTCCCAAATCCAACATCGATAGCAAGACACCTTGTAGATGAAAGATCTGGAGCTTCTTTATTTTGTGTCGACGTCATTGTTGTCGAAGCCAAGACGTCGAAATGTCGAAAAACCTAAAACTAACATGGCCCTAAACCTATAGCTACACACCTCCGCACGTGTGAGATCCGGCGACCAAGAGTTCGTCAGCGGAGAAGAGCCGCCGGAAAACAGCGTCGAAAAGCGAGTCGCCCTAGCGGCAGTGGCAAGATCACCTTTCTTTCTTTGGAAGAAAGGAAATGAGTTGCGGGAAAATTCGAATCTAAGCCCGAGCTCATCTGCACCTACGCTCACGAAAAAAATCAAAATAAATACTAGAAAAATTCAAAAAAATCCAAAAAAAATTGGGTGGTAGACAATTTGATGCGTGAGGTACGCTTCAATTTTCAAAACATTTGGACTTCTGTGCAGCTCTCAGCAAAAAAGACAAATCGGAGGTCTGTAAAAATGTGTACTGTTCATATACTGTTCTGGTCTGATTTGTCTTTTTTGCTGAGAGCTGCACAACAGTCCAAATGTTTTGAAAATTGGAGCGGGCCTCACGCATCAAATTGTCTACCATTCTAATTTTTTTTTGGTATTTTTTGATTTTTTCTGATTTTTTTACGAATTGTTTTTTGACCGGGTGCAGATGCACCCGGGCACCGAAACGCCGCTCTCATGAGTTGCGTCTAAATTATATGAAGGAAAAGCCAGTGGCGACCGACTGTTGTCATAGTCAACGACGGTTGAAACTTTCAGAATAAAACTTCGAATTGGGAGGGCGATCCTCCCGGTGAACTAACCGTACCCCAAACTGATACAGGTGAACAAGTAGAGTATACTAGGGCGCGTCGAGAGAACCATGTCGAAGGAACGGCAAAATGACCCCATAACTTCGGGAGAAGGGGTGCTCTTCTATCTTTTGATTAGGAAAGCGGCACATACCAGGGGTCAGGGGCGAATCTACTAGGGGGGGGGGGCTTTAACATGCTCAAGCCCCACCACATATTTGCATGATCCAGGCGGCCCAGCCCCTCATCCATTTTTTTTCTAGATTCGCCACTGCCAGGGGTAGCGACTGTTTATTAAAAACACAGTTGCGCTATTCAATCCTCCTCCTCTCCGCAACACAAATGCATAGAATTCCAAAAAAAATACAAAAATATGTCCAAAAAATATGCGGGCATCTTCAACGGATCCTAATACATAGAGCGAGGAGGGTTATTGGAGATGCTCTAAGTGCATGTAAAAGTAAGTGGAGGTTTGTTTGGCTCATGATATAAATTGTATACATATGATGTGATGATAGTACATATGCAGTACGTCCATAAATTCATAGTCTGAGACCCTCCCCGCATCTATGAATAATACTCCTCCCAAAGACCACTAACAAAGCATGTATCTCTAATCATTAAATAATAAAACAGACTATTGCTTTGTGCAAGATGGCATATAGTCGATAATATATTCTCTTTACCTCCAGCTCATCACCCAAACAACGAGTCTGCTATCCGTTTACCCTTACTGACAATAATACACAAGTTTTTTTCTCTTACCCCTAAAAAAGCTTTTTCTCTTACTGTCACCAAGATACTCCACTCATAAACATTAAACTCAACTAATGCACACACTCTCACCGTTGTTTAACCATCTAAACTGGCCAATGATTAAACAAACAATGGAAGAGCAATATAAATCTATAATCCATGGAGAAGCATCACATATAAATGATGTCTACTACGCAACATATCTTCTTGTAGACTCGTGTTGGGCCTCCAAGCGCAGAGTTTTGTAGGACAGTAGCAATTTTTCCTCAAGTGGATGACCTAAGATTTATCAATCCGTGGGAGGCATAGGATGAAGATGGTCTCTCTCAAACAACCCTGCAAACGAGTCTCTTGTGTCCCCAACACACCCAATACAATGGTAAATTGTATAGGTGCACTAGTTCGGTGAAGAGATGGTGATACAAGTGTAATATGGATAGTAGATATATGTTTTTGTAATCTGAAAATATAAAAACAGCAAGGTGACTAGAACAAAAGTGAGAAAAAACGGTATTGCAATGCTTGAAAACAAGGCCTAGGGTTCATACTTTCACTAGTGCAAAATCTCTCAACATTGAAAACATAATTGGATCATATAATAATCCCTCAACGTGCAACAAAGAATCACTCCAAAGTTTATATCGGAGAACGTAGGATGAAAACGTGCATCAACCCCTATGCATAGATTACCCCAATGTCACCTCGGGAATCTGTGAGTTGATTGCCAAAACATACATCAAGTGAATCAATATAATACCCCATTGTCACCACGGGTATCCATATGCAAGACATACATCAAGTGTTCTCAAATCAAATATTCAATCAAACATAACGAAACCTCAAAGAGCAAGACTCAATTAATCACAACAAGGAAGAGAGGGTCGAACACCATAAGATCCAAATATATTGACAAAGCTCGTCTATATCAAGATCGTGCCAAATCAAGAACATGAGAGAGAGAGAGAGAGGTCAAACAAATAGCTACTGGTACATACCCTCAGCCTCGAGGCTGAACTACTCCCTCCTCATCAAGGTGGTCGCCGGGATGATGAAGTTAGCCTCCGGTGATGATTTCCCCCTCCAGAAGGGTGCTGGAACGGGGTCCCGATTGAGTTTTCGTGGATACAAAGGCTTGCGGTGGCAGAACTTCTCATATAGGGTTCTTTTTGGGGTTTTGGGTATTTCTAGGATTTTTTGGCGTCGTTCCTACGTCAAGGGGGTGCCCGAGGGGCCCACAAGCTCACTGCTAGAGCCATGGGGGGTAGAGCGCGCCTAGCGAGCTTGTGGCTTCCTTGTCCACTTCCTGGACCAGCTCCGGTGCTTCGGGGTCTCTTTTGGTCCATAAAAAATCATCGTAGATTTTCAGCCCATTCTGAGAACTTTTATTTCTGCACAGAAAACGACACCATGGTAGTTTTGCCGAAAACAGCGTCAGTCCAGGTTAGTGATACGTATCCAACGTTTGTATAATTTTTTACTGTTCCATGTTTTTATATTATCAATCTTAGATGTTTTACAATCATTTTATAGCAACTTTATATCATTTTTTGGGACTAACCTATTGACATAGTGCCTGATACGTCCATTTTGCATCATGTTTTCTTACTGTTATTTATAATGTTTTATCCATAATAATGCTTCTTGGAGTAATTCTAATGTCTTTTCTCTCATAATTTGCAAGGTACACACTAAGAGGGAGAATTCCGGCAGCTGGAAATCTGGACAAGAAAAAGCTACGTCAGGCCACCTATTCTGGCTATTCTGCACAACTCCAAATGAGCTGAAACTTCACGAAGATTTTTTATGGATTATTTAAGAAGTATTGGAGCCAATAACCACCAGAGGGGGGCCACCAGGTGGGCACAACCCACCTGGGGGCGCCAGACCCCCCAAGCGCGCCCTGGTGGGTTGTGGCCTCCTCGGCCCACCTCCGGTGCCCATCTTCTGGTATATAAGTCATTTTGACCTAGAAAAAAAAAATAAGGAGAAGACTTTCGGGCGGAGCGCCGCCGTCTCGATGCGGAACTTGGGCCGGAGCACTTTTGTCCTCCGGCGGAGCGATTCTGCCGGGGGAACTTCCCTCCCGGAGGGGGAAATCATCATCTTCATCATCACCAACAACTCTCCCATCTTGGGGAGGGCAATCTCCACCAACATCTTCACCAGCACCATATCATCTCAAACCCTAGTTCATCTCTTGTACTCAATCTAGTTACCGGAACTATAGATTGTTGCTAGGGGGTGACTAGTAGTGTTGATTACATCTCGTAGTTGATTACTATATGGTTTATTTGGTGGAATATTATATCACTGGTGCGCGTCGGTGCTATATAAATGGTTTTTAACCCCTTTACGCGATGACATTTGGAACCGTCGCCTAGTGAGTGTGGGCGATAGGGGGGTCCTTCCCACACGGCCCAGAAACCGTCGGGGATAGGCCCTCATGGCACACACGCTCGGCAAAATGAGGTCGTGTGCGACCGGCGAGCGCTCAAATACGGAAATATGTACAGTAGAGCTAAAAAAATACAATTATACAGGTGAAATTGTTTCCGGTCGCAAGTACATCCCACACAGTCAGTCCCCGCTAAACGTTTTCGTTCGTGTGTACATCCCACACAGTCGCTCCAACGAAAACGTTTCCGTTCACAGGTACATCGCACACAATTTTTTCAATTAAATCGTTTGCGTTATCGAATATATCACACACGGTCCGTAGAAGAAACTGTGTAGCAAAGTCTATCCATCACACACAATTTTTATGTGGTAAACGTTTGCGCAAGGTGGCCTAACGCAAACAATTTTCAAGAGAAAGTCGTGTGTGATTGTTCATTGATCCAACACGGTTTATTCCTAGAAACTGTGTGCGTTGCCTGAGGTCGTCACCCACAGTATTTTTTCAATAACCGTTTGCAATAGCAAAACCCAATTAGGAGGCTAATTCGCCATTAGCAGGCTAATTACCCTATTATTAATAATCCATTTATTAATCTAATTGACATTCATATTAAGCACATAATATATTTCATTTTTATATTAAGGAAGCAGAATTTCGTAATTTAAATACATCAGAGTACAACATGATATAGTTTCAGCACTCAGCTACCCCATTAAACAACTGCACCAGCACCAAGTTTCACATGCAACATATAGGACCTTTCCAAATTAGCATCATAGACGGTATATAGACAGATGCATCTCATCTGGAAAACTGTTGAAGCGGAAGGCGAATATTGAGCCTTCATTCATGTTGAAGGTCTTTGCAACTTTAGGCCGGTGCCTGTGGATGATTGACCGTCCGACCTTCATCCTCTTCAGGAACACTTCAATATTGAACCGTGGGTGTTGTATGAAAACCGTCCTCGCCTCCTGACCATAGAGGTGGTTTGAGAGGTAATCATTAATGAACTGCTTTGGAAAGGCCTGAAAATAAGGATGTGCATAAATGTCTTCTCTATATTGGAAATGGGGTAAAGGAATAAAAAAGGCAAGGTTTAATAGTTAGTACCATCTTGTAGTGAACTGGTGTCTTCTTCATTGTGCAGACAAAAATCTTGTTGTTTTTTGTCGCTAATTTCTTTATCCTAACAATCTTTCTGAGTTTCTTGATTTGATTGATATTCATGGACAACTCATTTCCCCATATGCAAAAAGGGTCGAACAGTGGGTCAAAACCTCTGAAAGCAGGACCTACATATGCAAGACCAAATTATTAAAAACCTAAATATTAGAATGGTTCCTGCAATTGCACAATAATGTGCTATTAGACAACGGACCATGCATGTGTTAACCTCGATTGTAAACCTCAGTGCTTCCCATTGTTTCCCTGCAACACATATAAGGTAGTTAGTCATCAGGTTAAGTATGGGTTCGCATGCTATCAGTAAAATATGATGATGAAAAATAAGCACATTGCATATTCATCAGATTAATTCAAGCCACATGGAAAACCCATTTATCCAAACCAATCATGATTAAGAACTAGGAAATATAGCACTTGTATATATTTCTCATGTATTAAGTGCAACCAAATTCGATTTATTCCTCACATGCAGAACAATACAAAATTCTACCCATGACAATTGGACATCGCATTGCAGAATTGAACCAAGTAGTTAACTAAACACCACAACAAATGAACCAAACATTAACTGAGCACCACATTACACAATATAACATACTCCTAATAGAAGATCCAACAGTTAACCAAACAGTTAACTACAACCAATTGTAGCAATTGTATTTGTTTCTCATGTATTTACTACATCCAAATTCAATTTATTCCTCACATGGTATACAATAACAGAATGCACCCACAACTATTGAACATCGCATTGCAGAATTGAACCAAACAGTTAACAAAACACCACAACACAAATGAACCAAACATTAACTGAGCACCACATTGCACAATGTATAACCAAACCAAGCATGCTTGACACTTGGAAATATAGCAATTGTATTTGTTTCTCATGTATTTTGTAAAGATAAATTCGATTTATTTCTCACACGGAAGACAATACAAAATTGCAGCCTGAAGAATTGAACATCACATTTGCAGAATTGAACCAAATAGTTAACTGAAGACAACAACTAATTAACAAAACAATTAATAAGTGAGCACCACACTACACGACATATACAACATATACACTAGAGCAACAGATTGCATGGTAAAATTAGATAGCACAATTCACTAGAATTTGTGAAGGAAAGGCAGGAGCAGCACATGCAAGGGGTAAACCGAGCATGCTTAACCGGCATAGCTAGAAAATGGCAAGGTGCTCCTCCAAGATCTGGGGGTCGGCACAAATGGCAGCCATCGCGATCTCATCCGCGCGTGCATCCGCGATTTGCTCCTCCGCTGCCAAATGATCCTTGAGATCCTGGCTATACTGTGTGCACCATGGCTTAGGGTGGCGCTTATTTGGTGGAGGGGTCGGTGATTTGGGTGGAAGGTGTCGCGCTCGTGCCGGCGGTCGGGGCATGTGGGATGTGGAAGGAGGAGGGGAATGTAGTAATTTCAAAAAAATTCCTACACACACACAAGATCATGGTGACGCATAGCAACGAGAGGGGAGAGTGTTGTCTACGTACCCTCGTAGACCATAAGCGGAAGCGTTATGTGATACGTCTCCGTCGTATCTACTTTTCCAAACACTTTTGCCCTTGTTTTGGACTCTAACTTTCATCATTTGAATGGAACTAACCCGGACTGGCACTGTTTTCAGCAGAATTGCCATGTTGTTACTTCTGTGCAGAAACAAAAGTTCTCGGAATGACCTGAAACTTCACGGAGATTATTTTTGGAAATAATAAAAAATACAGGCGAAAGAATCAAGGCCGGGGGGGGGCACACCCTGTCCATGAGGGTGGGGGCGCGCCTATCCCCTGGGCGCGCCCCCTGCCTCGTGGCCCCCCTGGAGCTCCACCGACCTCAACTCCAACTCTATATATTCGTGTTCGGGGAGAAAAAGATCAGAAAAAAGGATACGAAGCCGCCGCCAAGCCCTAATCTCTCTCGGGAGGGCTGATCTGGAGTTCGTTCGGGGCTCCGGAGAGGGGAATCCGTCACCATCGTCATCATCAACCATCCTCCATCACCAACTTCGTGATGCTCACCGCTGTGCGTGAGTAATTCCATCGTAGGCTTGCTGGACGGTGATGGGTTGGATGAGATTTATCATGTAATCGAGTTAGTTTTGTTAGGGTTTGATCCCTAGTATCCACTATGTTTTGAGATTGATGTTGCTATGACTTTGCTATGCTTAATGCTTGTCACTACGGCCCGAGTGCCATGATTTCAGATTTGAACCTATTATGTTTTCATGAATATATGTGAGTTCTTGATCCTATCTTGCAAGTCTATAGTCACCTACTATGTTCTATGATCCGGCAACCCCGAAGTGACAATAATCGGGACCACTCCCGGTGAAGACCGTAGTTCGAGGAGTTCATGTGTTCACTATGTGTTAATGGTTTGGTCCGGTACTCTATTAAAAGGAGGCCTTAATATACCTTAGTTTCCATTAGGATCCCGCTGCCACAGGAGGGTAGGACAAAAGATGTCATGCAAGTTCTTTTCCATAAGCATGTATGACTATATTCGGAATACATCCCTACATTACATTGATGAATTGGAGCTAGTTCTGTGTCACCCTATGTTATGACTGTTACATGATGAACCGCATCCGGCATAATTCTCCATCACTGATCCAATGCCTATGAGCTTTTCACATATTGTTCTTCGCTTATTTACTTTTCTGTTGCTACTGTTACAATCACTACAAAACCCAAAAATATTGCTTTTGCTACCGTTATCGTTACTTCCATATTACTTTGCTACTAAATACTTTGCTGCAGATACTATGTTATCCAGGTGTGGTTGAATTGACAACTCAACTGCCAATACTTGAGAATATTCTTTGGCTCCCCTTGTGTCGAATCAATAAATTTGGGTTGAATACTCTACCCTCGAAAACGGTTGCGATCCCCTATACTTGTGGGTTATCAAGACTATTTTCTGGCGCCGTTGCCGGGGAGCATAGCTCTATTCTTTGAGTCATTTGGGATTTATATCTGCTGGTCACTATGAAGAACTTGAAAGACGAGAAAACAAAAATTTATCCCTCAACTACGAGGGGAGGTAAGAAACTGCCATCTGGCTCTGCACTTAATTCATCTTCTGTTTTCTGTAAGCTTGCGACACCTAAACCTGCTTCTGCTATTAATTCTGATATGTTGCATGCTATCGATGATGCCACTTCTGCTATGCATGATACTTATGATGAAACTACTTCTATGCTTGATACTACTGTGCCACTTGGTGAATTTCTTGATGAACAACTTGCTAGGGCTAGAGAGAATGAAATTATTGAAACTGATAATATCGATGAAAGTGATGATGAAGAGTCTCCCCCTAGATATGAATTGCCTGTTGTGCCTGAGTGTTATGTTATGGATGAAGAAACTGCTGGAGACTTTCTTGCTTGCAATGATAGAAGTGATCTTAAGAAATTATTAGCTAAGCTTAAAGAAAAAACTCTGAATGCTAGAATGAAATATGACCCTGCTTATGCTACTTCACCTATCTTTGTTACTGATAAGGATTATGAATTCTCTGTTGATCCTGATATAATTACTTTGGTTGAGTCTGATCCTTTCTATGGCTATGAATCTGAAACTGTTGTGGCACATCTTACTAAATTAAATGATATAGCCACCCTATTCACTAATGATGAGAAAACTCGCTACTATTGTATCCTTAAAATATTTCCGTTCTCATTAAAGTGTGATGCTAAGATATGGTTTAATTCTCTTGATCCTCGTTGTGTGCGTAGTCCCCAGGATATGATTTATTACTTCTCTACTAAATATTTCCCTGCTCATAAGAAACAAGCTGCTTTAAGGGATATATATAATTTTGTGCAAATTGAAGGAGAGAGTCTCCCACAAGCTTGGGGGAGGCTTCTCCGATTACTTAATGCTTTGCCTGATCATCTTCTCAAGAAAAATGAAATACTTGATATCTTTTATAATGGACTAACCAATGCTTCCAGAGACCACCTGGATAGTTGTGCTGGTTGTGTTTTCAGGGAAAGAACTACCGATCAAGCTGAAATTCTATTGAATAATATGTTGACCAATGAAAATAATTGGACACTTCCTGAACCAACTCCTAAGCCAACTCTGAAGAAAAGGGGTGTTCTATTTCTCAGTCCTGAAGATATGCAAGAGGAAAAGAAATCTATGAAAGAAAAAGGTATAAAAACTGAAGATATTAAGAATTTACCTCCTATTGAAGAAATACATGGTCTTAATTTACCGCATGCTGAAGAAATACATGGTTTTAATTCATCACCTATTGAAGAAACACATGGTCTTGATAACTCGACACATGTAGTAAAGGTAAATTCTCTCTATAGATTTGATGAAGGTGATATTCCTCGTTATAAGTCTGCTAGCCAATGCTTAGATGAGTTTGATAATTTTATTGTTAAACAAGAAAACTTCAACGCTTATGTTGGTAGACAATTGAAACATAATTCTGATATGCTTGAACACTTGAGTGATTATATGTCTAGAGTTAAAGGTGAACTTAAACTCATTAGTAAACATGCTTCTATGGTTACCACTCAAGTAGAACAAGTACTTAAAGCTCAGAATGATTTGCTCAGTGAATTAAATAGTAAGAATAATGACTTTGCTGTTAGAGTTGCAACTAGAGGAGGTAAAGTGACTCAGGAACCTTTGTATCCTGAGGGCCACCCTAAGAGAATTGAGCAGGATTCTCAGAGAAATAATGTTGATGCACCTAGTCCTTCTAAAAAGAAGAAAAAGAAAAATGATAGGACTTTGCATGCTTCTAGTGAATCTGTTGTAGACACACCTGAGAATCCCAATGATATTTCTATCTCTGATGCTGAAACACAATATGGTAATGAACATGAACCTAGTGATAATGTTAATGATGATGTTCATGTTGATGCTCAACCTAGCAATAATAATGATGTAGAAAGTGAACCTGTTGTTGATCTTGATAACCCACAATCAAAGAATCAATGTTATGATAAGAGAGACTTTGTTGCTAGGAAGCACGGTAAAGAAAGAGAACCATGGGTTCAGAAACCCATGCCTTTTCCTCCCAACCCATCCAAGAAAAAGGATGATGAGGATTTTGAGCGCTTTGCTGAAATGATTAGACCTATCTTTTTGCGTATGCGTTTTACTGATATGCTTAAAATGAATCCTTATGCTAAGTATATGAAAGATATTGTTACAAATAAAAGAAAGATACCGAAAGCTGAAATTTCCACCATGCTTGCTAATTATACTTTTAAGGGTGGACTACCAAAGAAATTAGGAGATCCAGGAGTACCAACTATACCATGCTCCATTAAAAGAAATTATGTTAAAACTGCTTTATGTGATCTTGGAGCCGGTGTTAGTGTTATGCCTCTCTCTTTATATCGTAGACGTGATTTTAATAAGTTGACACCTACTGAAATATCTTTGCAAATGGCTGATAAATCAACTACTATACCTGTCGGTATTTGTGAGGATGTGCCTGTTGTGGTTGCAAATGTTACTATTTTAATGGACTTTGTTATTCTTGATATTCCCGAGGACGATAGTACGTCTATTATTCTTGGAAGACCCTTTTTGAATACTGCAGGGGCTGTTATTGATTGCAAAAAAGGCAATGTCACTTTTCATGTTAATGGAAATGAGCATATGGTACACTTTCCGAGGAAACAACCTCAAGTCCACAATATCAATTCTATTGGAAAAATTCCATCGATTATTATTGGAGGTTTTGAATTTCCTCTTCCTGGTGTCAAAGAGAAATATGATATTCTTATTATTGGGGACGTGCATATCTCCATTGAGGTAACATAGTGTTATTCGAAATTTCTTCAGTTTCATGTTATTCGAAATGAGTTTGTTAACAAGACCTAATCAACCTTGTTAGTGGATTCCTTTTGATGAGCATGAGATGATGAAGTTAGAAAGCACAAACTTCTGTACCCTCCTTTTACTTTCTGTTATTTAGTTGAAATAAAGTAAAAATAGTATTTTCTGTCAGTTTTCTGAATTATCCTTGCAATAAAAAAATACCCCAAAAATAAAATTTCTCCAAATGTCCCGAAAATGAAATATGATTTTTTCTAGAATATTTGAGAATATCTGGCACTGAGAACACTGCAGGGAGAGCTGGCACCTGGCCACGAGGGTCCAGGGCGTGCCCCCCTGGGCGCGCCCCCTGCCTCGTGGGCTCATGGTGGCTCCCCTCCACTTATTCCAGCCACCACACACTCCTTCTTCCTCCCAAAAGAATCACCAACTAGCTCAAGCATGAGTTCTTGCTCATTTTGCTGCCATTTTCGATCTCCTTTCTCAAAGCACCTCTCACAAAACTGCTTTGGGGGATTGTTCCTTGGTATGTGACTCCTCCAATGGTCCAATTAGTTTTTGTTCTAGTGCTTTATTCATTGCAAATTTGTGCTGCCTAGGTGACCATGTTCTTGAGCTTGCATGTCAAATTTATATGGTTCCAAGTAGTTCTAATGCATGATATAGTCTCTAGGCACTTGTAGGAGTAGTTGCTATCAATTTTTTTGAGCTTGGTTCACTTTTATTTGAAATTAATAAAATTTTCAGAGGAAGAAATATGTTTAGGAAAATGTACCAAGGTGGCCCTTTAAGGAACAAGGACCCAGGCTCGCAATGCGTGACGCCGACGATGGACCACCAAGGGAAGCTCAAGTGCGGGCTTATGAATGGCCTTCAGAGGACTTTATGGATCGAGCAGGAATCAGAAAAGAATTTAACGCATATATGTGTAACGCTGATCTTGAGAGCTTCGAGGCAGATAAGTGCCGCCAGTACCACTATCTCACTGATTCCTTTGTGAGAAGGTTTGAATTTTCATCTTCACGCAATTCTTAAACTGTCCTGTTTGATCTTTATGAAAATTCATATACTATGGACTTAGAGGATTTCAATACTGCTTGCAAACTTCCACAATGGGGTAGCACTAGTGAGCCTCGCAAATCTGAGTTTAGAGATTTCCTTGCTAGTATAACTGTGGGAGAGTCTAGAGATATGACGCAAGCTACCATAGGGAGCATTCATTTTCCTGCTATACATTATTTTGCTCTTCATAGGTAGGTGCATAAATGGTAAGGATGAAGCATGTCACATATGTGTCCCTGATCTCAGTGTTCTCAGGAGTGATGTATTAGGAGATAAGCATTATAATTTGGGAGCCATTGTCATTTGCATCCATTGTCAGTCATCACCCTCTTATTAAAAAGCACCAGCTGGAGAGCACCGTTGTCATTTGCATCCATTACTATTAATTTATATTGGGTAAGACTATGACTGGATCTCTTTTACTATGAATTACAATGTTTAGTCAGTCCTTGATCTTCAAAGGTGCTCTGCATTTATGTTTTGCGGTCTTAGAAAGGGCTAGAGAGATACCATCATGTTATATCATATTATGATTGTTGTACGGTGATGTGATGGGTTGGATGAGATTTATCATGTAATCGAGTTAGTTTTGTTAGGGTTTGATCCCTAGTATCCACTATGTTCTGAGATTGATGTTGCTATGACTTTGCTATGCTTAATGCTTGTCACTACGGCCCGAGTGCCATGATTTCAGATTTGAACCTATTATGTTTTCATGAATATATGTGAGTTGTTGATCCTATCTTGCAAGTCTATAGTCACCTACTATGTGTTATGATCCGGCAACCCCAAAGTGACAATAATCGGGACCACTCTCGGTGATGAACGTAGTTTGAGGAGTTCATGTATTCACTATGTGTTAATGCTTTGGTCCGGTACTCTATTGAAAGGAGGCCTTAATATCCCTTAGTTTCCATTAGGACCCCGCTGCCACGGGAGGGTAGGACAAAAGATGTGATGCAAGTTCTTTTCCATAAGCACACGTGACTATAATCGGAATACATGCCTACATTACATTGATGAATTGGAGCTAGTTCCGTGTCACCCTATGTTATGACTGTTACATGATGAACCTCATCCGGCATAATTCTTCATCACCGATCCAATGCCTACGAGATTTTCACATATTGTTCTTCGCTTATTTACTTTTCCGTTGCTACTGTTACAATCACTACAAAACCCAAAAATATCACTTTTGCTGCCGTTACCGTTACTTCCATATTACTTTGCTACTAAATACTTTGCTGTAGATACTAAGTAATCCAGGTGTGGTTGAATTGACAACTCAACTGCCAATACTTGAGAATATTCTTTGGCTCCCCTTGTGTCGAATCAACAAATTTGGGTTGAATACTCTATCCTCGAAAACTGTTGCGATCCCCTATACTTGTGGGTTATCATTATGACAACGTAGTTGATGTAGTCGTACATCTTCATGATCGACCGATCCTAGCACCGAAAGTACGGTACCTCCGCGATCTGCACACGTTCCGCTCGGTGACATCCCATGAATTCACGATCCAACAGAGTGTCGAGGGAGAGCTTCGTCAGCACGACGGCGTGATGACAGTGATGATGAAGCTATCGGCGCAGGGCTTTGCCTACGCACTACAACGATATGACCGAGGTGGATTATGGTGGATGGGGGCATCGCACACGGCTAAGAGATCAATGATCAACTTGTGTGTCTATGGGGTGCCCCCTCCCCCGTATATAAAGGAGTGGAGGAGGGGGAGGGGCCCTCTACTATGGCGCACCCTGGGGAGTCCTACTCCCACCGGGAGTAGGATTCCCCCCTTCCAAGTAGTAGGAGTAGGAGAGAAGGAAGGGGAAGAGAGAAGAGAAGGAAGGAGGGGGCGTCGCCCCTCCCCTGTCCAATTCGGACTAGGCCTTGGGGGGCGTGCGGCATGCCCTAGGCAGCCTCTCTCTCTCTCCCCTAAAGCCCAATACGGCCCATATACTCCCCGGCAAATTCCCGTAACTCTCCGGTACTCCGATAAATACCTGAACCATTCAGAACCTTTCTGATGTCCGAATATAGCCTTCCAATATATTCCCTCCGTTCCAAAATAGATGACCCAACTTTGTACTAACTTTGTACTAAAGTTAGTATAAAGTTGAGTCATCTATTTTGGAACGGAGGGAGTATCTATCTTTACATCTCGAACATTTTGAGACTCCTCGTCATGTCCCTGATCTCATCCGATACTCCGAACAACCTTCGATACATCAAAACACATAAACTCATAATACCGATTGTCACCGAACGTTAAGCGTGCTGACCCTACAGGTTCGGCAACTATGTAGACATGACCGATACTCATCTCCGGTCAATAACCAACAGCGGAACGTGGATGCTCATATTGGCTCCTACATATTCTATGAGGATCTTTATCGGTCAAACCGCATAACAACATACGTTATTCCCTTTGTCATCGGTATGTTACTTGCCCGAGATTCGATGGTCGGTATCTCAATACCTAGTTCAGTCTCATTACCGGCAAGTCTCTTTACTCGTTCCATAATGCATCATCCCGCTAACTCATTAGTTACCTTGCTTGCAAGGCTTATACTATCGTGCATTACCGAGAGGGCCCAAAGATACCTCTCCGATACATGGAGTGACAAATCCTAATCTCGATCTATGCCAACTCAACAAACACCATCGGAGACACCTGTATGAAGGAAATATGCCCTAGAGGCAATAATAAAGTTATTATTTATTTGCTTACATATCATGACAAATGTTTATTATTCATGCTAGAATTGTATTAACCGGAAACATAATACATGTGTGGATACATAGACAAACATAGTGTCACTAGTATGCCTCTACTTGACTAGCTCGTTAATCAAAGATGGTTATGTTTCCTAACCATGGACAAAGAGTTGTTATTTGATTAACGGGGTCACATCATTAGTTGAATGATCTGATTGACATGACCCATTTCATTAGCTTAGCACCCGATCGTTTAGTATGTTGCTATTGCCTTCTTCATGACTTATACATGTTCCTTTGACTATGAGATTATGCAACTCCCGTTTGCCGGAGGAACACTTTGGGTGCTACCAAACGTCACAACGTAACTGGGTGATTATAAAGGAGTACTACAGGTGTCTCCAAAGGTAGATGTTGGGTTGGCGTATTTCAAGATTAGGATTTGTCACTCCGATTGTCGGAGAGGTATCTCTGGGCCCTCTCGGTAATGCTCATCACATAAGCCTTGCAAGCATTGCAACTAATGTGTTAGTTGTGAGATGATGTATTACGGAACGAGTAAAGAGACTTACCGGTAACGAGATTGAACTAGGTATTGGATACCGACGATCGAATCTCGGGTAAGTAACATACCGATGACAAAGGGAACAACGTATGTTGTTATGCGGTCTGACCGATAAAGATCTTCGTAGAATATGTAGGAGCCAATATGGGCATCCAGGTCCCGCTATTGGTTATTGACCGGAGACGTGTCTCGGTCATGTCTACATTGTTCTCGAACCGTAGGGTCCGCACGCTTAAGGTTTCGATGACAGTTATATAATGAGTTTATGAGTTTTGATGTACCGAAGGAGTTCGGAGTCCCGGATGAGATCGGGGACATGACGAGGAGTCTCGAAATGGTCGAGACGTAAAGATCGATATATTGGACGACTATATTCGAACTTCGGAAAGGTTCTGAGTGGTTCGGGTATTTTCGGGAGTACCGGAGAGTTACGGGAATTCGTAATGGGCCTCATTGGGCCATACGGGAAAAGGAGAGAAAGGGCCAAAAGGTGGCCGCGCCCCTCCCCTTACTCTAGTCCGAATTGGACTAGGGAAGGGGGGCGCCCCCTTCCTTTCTTCTCCTTCTCTCTTCCCTTTCCTTCTCTCATACTTCCCCTACATGGAAGGATTCCTAGTTGGACTAGGAAAAGGGGAATCCTACTCCCGGTGGGAGTAGGACTCCCCTTGGCGCGCCAAACCTAGGGCCGGCCTCCTCCCTCCCTTGCTCCTTTATATACGGGGGCAGGGGGCACCCCATGGACACACAAGTTGATCTTCGTGATCGTTCCTTAGCCATGTGCGGTGCCCCCCTCCACCATATTCCACCTCGGTCATATCGTTGTAGTGCTTAGGCGAAGCCCTGCGTCGGTAGAACATCATCATCGTCATCACGCCGTCGTGCTGACGAAACTCATCCCCGAAGCTTTGCTGGATCGGAGCCCGGGGAGCGTCATCGAGCTGAACGTGTGCTAAGAACTCGGAGGTGCCGGAGTAACGGTGCTTGGATCGGTCGGATCGGGAAGACGTACGACTACTTCCACTACGTTGCGTCAACGCTTCCGCTTCGGTCTGCGAGGGTACGTAGACAATACTCTCCCCTCTCGTTGCTATGCATCACCATGATCTTGCGTGTGCGTAGGATTTTTTTTTGAAATTACTACGTTCCCCAACAGTGGCATCCGAGCCTGGTTTTTATGGTTTGATGTTATTTGCACGAGTAGAACACAAGTGAGTTGTGGACGATATAAGTCATACTGCCTACCAGCATGTCATACTTTGGTTCAGCGGTATTGTTGGACGAGACGACCCGGACCAACCTTACGCGTACGCTTACGCGAGACCGGTTCCCTCGACGTGCTTTGCACATAGATGGCTTGCGGGAGACTGTCTCTCAAACTTTAGTTGAACCAAGTGTGGCTACGCCCGGTCCTTGAGAAGGTTAAAACGGAGTCTATTTGACAAACTATCGTTGTGGTTTTGATGCGTAGGTGAGATTGGTTCTTGCTTAAAGCTCGTAGCAGCCACGTAAAACTTGCAACAAACAAAAGTAGAGGACGTCTAACTTGTTTTTGCAGGGCATGTTGTGATGTGATATGGTCAAGACATGATGCTAAATTTTGTTGTATGAGATGATCATGTTTTGTAACCGAGTTATCGGCAACTGGCAGGAGCCATATGGTTGTCGCTTTATTGTATGCAATGCAATCGCCCTGTAATGCTTTACTTTATCACTAAGCGGTAGCGATAGTCGTAGAAGCATAAGATTGGCGAAACGACACCGATGCTACGATGGAGATCAAGGTGTAGCGCCGGTGACGATGGTGATCATGACGGTGCTTCGAAGATGGAGATCACAAGCACGAGATGATGATGCCCATATCATATCACTTATATTGATTGCATGTGATGTTTATCTTTTATGCATCTTATCTTGCTTTGATTGACGGTAGCATTATAAGATGATCTCTCACTAATTATCAAGAAGTGTTCTCCCTGAGTATGCACCGTTGCGAAAGTTCTTCGTGCTGAGACATCACGTGATGATCGGGTGTGATAGGCTCTACATTCAAATACAACGGGTGCAAAACAGTTGCACACGCGGAATACTCAGGTTATACTTGACGAGCTATGCATATAAGATATGACCTCGGAACACGGAGACCGAAAGGTCGAGCGTGAATCATATAGTAGATATGATCAACATAATGATGTTCACCATTGAAACTACTCCATCTCACGTGATGATCGGACATGGTTTAGTTGATTTGGATCACGTGATCACTTAGAAGGTTAGAGAGATGTCTATCTAAGTGGGAGTTCTTAAGTAATATGATTAATTGAACTTTAATTTATCATGAACTTAGTCCTGGTAGTATTAGCATATCTATGTTGTAGATCAATAGCTCGCGTTGTTGCTTTCATATGTTTATGTTCCTAGAGAAAATTGTGTTGAAAGATGTTAGTACCAATGATGCGGATTGGATCCGTAATCTGAGGTTTATCCTCATTGCTGCACAGAAGAATTATGTCCTTGATGCACCGCTAGGTGACAGACCTATTGCAGGTGTAGATGCAGACGTTATGAACGTTTTGCTAGCTCAATATGATGACTACTTAATAGTTTAGTGCACCATGCTTAACGGCTTAGAATCGGGACTTCAAAGACGTTTTGAACGTCATGGACCATACGAGATGTTCCAGGAGTTGAAGTTAATATTTCAAGCAAATACCCGAGTTGAGAGATATGAAGTCTCCAACAAGTTCTATAGCTAAAAGATGGAGGAGAATCGCTCAACTAGTGAGCATGTGCTCAGATTGTCTGGGTACTACAATCGCTTGAATCAAGTGGGAGTTAATCTTCCAGATAAGATAGTGATTGACAGAATTCTCTAGTCACCATCACCAAGTTAGTAGAACTTTGTGATGAACTATAGTATGCAAGGGATGACAAAAACAATTCCCAAACTCTTCGTGATGCTGAAATCGACGAAGGTAGAAATCAAGAAAAACATCAAGTGTTGATGGTTGACGAGACCACTAGTTTCAAGAAAAGGGCAAAGGGAAGAAGAGGAACTTCAAGAAGAACGGCAAGCGAGTTGCTGCTCAGGTGAAGAAACTCAAGTCTGGTCCTAAGCCTGAGACTAAGTGCTTCTACTGCAAAGGGACTGGTCACTGGAAGCGGAACTACCCCAAGTGTTTGGTGGATAAGAAGGATGGCAAAGTGAACAAAAGTATATTTGATATACATGTTATTGATGTGTACTTTACTAGTGTTTATACAAACCCCTCAGTATTTGATACTGGTTCAGTTGCTAAGAGTAGTAAATCGAAACAGGAGTTGCAGAATAAACAGAGACTAGTTAAGGGTAAAGTGACGATGTGTGTTGGAAGTAGTTCCATGATTGATATGATCATCATCGCACACTCCCTATACTTTCGGGATTAGTGTTGAACCTAAATACGTGTTATTTGGTGTTTGCGTTGAGCATGAATATGATTTGATCATGTTTATTGCAATACAGTTATTCATTTAAGTTAGAGAACAATTGTTGTTCTGTTTACATGAATAAAACCTTCTATGGTTATACACACCAACGAAATGGTTCGTTGAATCTCGATCGTAGTGATACACATATTCATAATATTGAAGCCAAAAGGATGCAAAGTTAATAATGATAGTGCAACTTGTTTGTGGCACTACTGTTTAAGTCATATTGGTGTAAAGCGCATGAAGAAACTCCATGCAGATGGAATTTTGGAATCACTTGATTATGAATCACTTGATGCTTGCGAACCATGCCTCATGGGCAAGATGACTAAGACTCCGTTCTCCGGAACAATGGAGCGAGCAACAGATTTGTTGGAAATCATACATACTGATGTATGTGGTCCGATGAATATTAAAGCTCGCGACAAGTATCATTATTTTCTAACCCTCATAGATGATTTAAGCAGATATGAGTATATCTACTTAATGAAATAAGAAGTCTGAAACATTTTAAAAGTTCATATAATTTCAGAGTGAAGTGAAAAATCATCGTAACAAGAAAATAAAATTTCTACGATCTGATCGTAGAGAAGAGTATTTGAGTTACGAGTTAGGTCTTAAGTTAAAACAATGTGAAATAGTTTCACTACTCACGCCACCTGGAACACCACAGCATAATGGTGTGTTCGAACGTCATAACCGTACTTTATTGGATATAGTGCAATCTATGATGTTTCTTACAGATTTACCAACATCGTTTTGGGGTTATGCATTAAAGACAGCTGCATTCACGTTAAAAAGGGGCACCGTCTAAGTCCGTTGAGACGACACTATATGAACTGTGGTTTGGCAAGAAACCAAAGTTGTCGTTTCTTAAAGTTTGGGATTGTGATGCTTATATGAAAAAGTTTCATCCTGATAAGCTCAAACCCAAATCGGAGAAATATGTCTTCATAGGATACCCAAAGGAGAAAGTTGGGTACACCTTCTATCACAGATCCGAAGGCAAGATATTCGTTGCTAAGAATAGATCCTTTCTAGAGAAGGAGTTTCTCTCGAAAGAAGTGAGTGGGAGGAAAGTAGAACTTGATAAGGTAATTGTACCTTCTCCCTTATTGGAAAGTAGTTCATCACAGAAATCTGTTCTTGTGACTACTACACCAATTAGTAAGGAAGCTAATGATAATGATCATATAACTTCAAGATCAAGTTACTACCGAATCTCGTAGGTAAACCAGAATGAGATCCGCACCAGAGTGGTACAGTAATCCTGTTCTGGAAGTCATGTTACTAGACCATGACGAACTTGCGAACTATGAGGAAGCGATGATGAGCCCAGATTCCGCGAAATGGTTTGAGGCCATGAAATCTGAGATGGGATCCATGTATGAAAACAAAGTATGGACTTTGGTTGACTTGCCCGATGATTGGCAAGCAATTGAAAATAAATGGATCTTCAAGAGAAAGACGGGCGCTGATAGTAGTGTTACTATCTACAAAGCTAAAATTGTCGCAAAAAGGTTTTTCGACAAGTTCAAGATGTTGACTACGATGAGAGTTTCTCACTCGTATCTATGCTTAAAGTCTGTCCGAATCATGTTAGCAATTGCCGCATTTTATGAAATCTGGCAAATGGATAACAAAACTGCAATCCTTAATGGATTCATTAAAGAAGAGTTGTATATGATGCAACCAGAAGGTTTTGTCAAATCCTAAAGGTGCTAACAAAATATGCAAGCTCCAGCGATCCATCTATGGACTGGTGCAAGCATCTCGGAGTTGGAATATACGCTTTGATAAGTTGATCAAAGCATATAGTTTTATACAGACTTGCGGTGAAGCCTGTATTTACAAGAAAGTGAGTGGGAGCACTACAGCATTTCTGATAAGTATATGTGAATGACATATTGTTGATCGGAAATAATGTAGAATTATTCTTCAAAGCATAAAGGAGTGTTTGAAAGGAGTTTTTCAAAGAAAGGCCTCAGTGAAACTGCTTACATATTGAGTATCAAGATCTATAGAGATAGATCAAGACGCTTGATAAGTTTATTCAATGAGTACATACCTTGACAAGATTTTTGAAGTAGTTCAAAATGGAACAGTCAAAGAAAGAGTTCTTACCTGTGTTACAAGGTGTGAAGTTGAGTAAAGACTCAAAGCCCGACCACGGCAGAAGATAGAAAGAGAATGAAAGTCATTCCCTATGCCTCAGTCATAGGTTCTATAAAGTATGTCATGCTATGTACCAGTACTATTGTATACCCTACACTGATTTTGGCAAGGGAGTACACTAGTGATCTAGGAGTAGATCACTAGACAGCGGTCAAAATTATCCTTAGTGGAATAAGGATATGTTTCTCGATTATGGACGTGACAAAAAGGTTCGTCGTAAAAGGTTACGTCGATGCAAGTTTTGACACTAATCTGGATGACTCTAAGTCTCAATCTAGATACATATTGAAAGTGGGAGCAATTAACTAAAGTAGCTCCGTGCAGAGCATTGTAGACATAGAAAGTTGCAAAATACATACGGATCTGAATTTTGGCAGACCCGTTGACTAAGCTTCTCTCACAAGCAAAACATGATCACACCTTAGTACTCTTTGGGTGTTAATCACATAGCGATGTGAACTAGATTACTGACTCTAGTAAACCCTTTGGGTGTTGATCACATATCGATGTGAACTATGGGTGTTAATCACATGGTGATGTGAAGTATTGCTGGTAAATCACATGGCGATGTAATCTAGATTATTGACTCTAGTGCAAGTGGGAGACTGAAGGAAATATGCCCTAGAGGCAATAATAAAGTTATTATTTATTTCCTTACATATCATGATAAATTTTTATTATTCATGCTAGAATTGTATTAACCGGAAACATAATACATGTGTGGATACATAGACAAACAGAGTGTCACTAGTATGCCTCTACTTGACTAGCTCGTTAATCAAAGATGGTTATGTTTCCTAACCATGGACAAAGAGTTGTTATTTGATTAACGGGGTCACATCATTAGTTGAATGATCTGATTGACATGACCCATTTCATTAGCTTAGCACCCGATCGTTTAGTATGTTGCTATTGCCTTCTTCATGACTTATACATGTTCCTTTGACTATGAGATTATGCAACTCCCGTTTGCCGGAGGAACACTTTGGGTGCTACCAAACGTCACAACGTAACTGGGTGATTATAAAGGAGTACTACAGGTGTCTCCAAAGGTAGATGTTGGGTTGGCGTATTTCAAGATTAGGATTTGTCACTCCGATTGTCGGAGAGGTATCTCTGGGCCCTCTCGGTAATGCTCATCACATAAGCCTTGCAAGCATTGCAACTAATGTGTTAGTTGTGAGATGATGTATTACGGAACGAGTAAAGAGACTTACCGGTAACGAGATTGAACTAGGTATTGGATACCGACGATTGAATCTCGGGTAAGTAACATACCGATGACAAAGGGAACAACGTATGTTGTTATGCGGTCTGACCGATAAAGATCTTCGTAGAATATGTAGGAGCCAATATGGGCATCCAGGTCCCGCTATTGGTTATTGACTGGAGACGTGTCTCGGTCATGTCTACATTGTTCTCGAACCGTAGGGTCCGCACGCTTAAGGTTTCGATGACAGTTATATAATGAGTTTATGAGTTTTGATGTACCGAAGGAGTTCGGAGTCCCGGATGAGATCGGGGACATGATGAGGAGTCTCGAAATGGTCGAGACGTAAAGATCGATATATTGGACGACTATATTCGAACTTCGGAAAGGTTCTGAGTGGTTCGGGTATTTTCGGGAGTACCGGAGAGTTACGGGAATTCGTAATGGGCCTCATTGGACCATACGGGAAAAGGAGAGAAAGGGCCAAAAGGTGGCCGCGCCCCTCCCCTTACTCTAGTCCGAATTGGACTAGGGAAGGGGGGCGCCCCCTTCCTTTCTTCTCCTTCTCTCTTCCCTTTCCTTCTCTCATACTTCCCCTACATGGAAGGATTCCTAGTTGGACTAGGAAAAGGGGAATCCTACTCCCGGTGGGAGTAGGACTCCCCTTGGCGCGCCAAACCTAGGGCCGGCCTCCTCCCTCCCTTGCTCCTTTATATACGGGGGCAGGGGGCACCCGATGGACACACAAGTTGATCTTCGTGATCGTTCCTTAGCCATGTGCGGTGCCCCCCTCCACCATATTCCACCTCGGTCATATCGTTGTAGTGCTTAGGCGAAGCCCTGCGTCGGTAGAACATCATCATCGTCATCACGCCGTCGTGCTGACGAAACTCATCCCCGAAGCTTTGCTGGATCGGAGCCCGGGGAGCGTCATCGAGCTGAACGTGTGCTAAGAACTCGGAGGTGCCGGAGTAACGGTGCTTGGATCGGTCGGATCGGGAAGACGTACGACTACTTCCACTACGTTGCGTCAACGCTTCCGCTTCGGTCTGCGAGGGTACGTAGACAATACTCTCCCCTCTCGTTGCTATGCATCACCATGATCTTGCGTGTGCGTAGGATTTTTTTTTGAAATTACTACGTTCCCCAACACTGTAGAGCACCTTTATAATCACCCAGTTACGTTGTGACGTTTGATAGCACACAAGATGTTCCTCCGGTATTCGGGAGTTGCATAATATCATAGTCATGGGAACATGTATAAGTCATGAAGAAAGCAATAGCAACATACTAAACGATCAAGTGCTAAGCTAACGGAATGGGTCAAGTCAATCACATCATTCTCTAATGATGTGATCCTGTTAATCAAATGACAACTCATGTCTATGGCTAGGAAACTTAATCATCTTTGATTCAATGAGCTAGTCAAGTAGAGGCATACTAGTGACACTCTGTTTGTCTATGTATTCACACATGTACTAAGTTTCCGGTTAATACAATTGTCGGTGTCAAAATCGGCGGATCTCGGGTAGGCGGTCCCGAACTGTGCATCTAGGCGGATGGTAACAGGAGACAAGGGACACGATGTTTTTACCCAGGTTCGGGCCCTCTCGATGGAGGTAAAACCCTGCTCCTGCTTGATTAATATTGATGATATGGGTAGTACAAGAGTAGATCTACCACGAGATCAAGGAGGCTAAACCCTAGAAGCTAGCCTATGGTATGATTGTTGTTCTGTTCTTCGTCCTATGGACTAAAACCCTCCGGTTTATATAGACACCGGAGAGGGCTAGGGTTACACAGAGTCGGTTACAATGGTAGGAGATCTACATATCCGTATCGCCAAGCTTGCCTTCCACGCCAAGGAAAGTCCCTTCCGGACACGGGACGAAGTCTTCAATCTTGTATCTTCATAGTCCAGGTATAGTCCGGCTATCCGAACACCCCCTAATCTAGGACTCCCTCAGTAGCCCCTGAACCAGGCTTCAATGACGACGAGTCCGGCGCGCATATTGTCTTCGGCATTGCAAGGCGGGTTCCTCCTCCACGTACTTCATAGAAGATTTCGAACACAAGGATAGTGTCCGACTCTACAAAATAAGTTTCCACATATTGCCATAGAGAGAATAATATTTACACAGATCTAATCTGCTGACGTATTCCGCAGCGTGACATCACACCAGGGCCAAGCCCTTATTCGAATCGTTTCATTATCCCACCTCAGCGTGTTATGCGAGGCGGTTTCCTTGGCACGTCTTGTCAAAGCAGAGATCGTGTCCCCTTATTCCGGGATTCTCATCAATACGGGCGTGGGTAACCCAATCGGCCATTGATTACGGCGCTTGGAAGATAAGCGAGTTTTACCAAGCGGGTGGGGACGCATAGTTGTGTCCGCCCATATAAGGGGATAAGGATCCACCTTTCTCATCCACACCTTCTTCCTCCTTTGCCTATCCATTTCCGCGCACTCGAGCTCCAGCGCCCAAGTCCGCACTCGCCACCTCAACCTTCTCCAGCCATGTCCGGAGCGGGAGGCAAGTGGATGGTCTCCTCCGTCACGGAGGGACACATCAAAAAACTAAGGAAGGCCGGATACTTGTTTAACGACATCGCGCACCAGCTTCCCGAAGAGGGGCAGCTCGTCCCCACCCCAAGGCACCATGAGAGGGTGGTGTTCCTCCCCCATTTCCTCCATGGACTGGGCTTCCCTCTCCACCCATTTGTCCGGGGGCTCATGTTCTACTATGGCCTAGATTTCCACGACCTGGCCCCAAACTTTGTCCTCAATATCTCGGCGTTTATCGTCGTGTGCGAGGCCTTCCTCTGCATCCGCCCCCATTTCGGCCTATGGCTCAAGACTTTCAATGTCAAGCCAAAGGTGGTGCGCGGCAACCAGGCGGAGTGCGGAGGTGCCATGGTGGGCAAGATGCCCAACGTCCTATGGCTCGAGGGCTCCTTCGTGGAGACCCTGAAGGAGTGGCAATCGGGGTGGTTCTACATCACCGAGCCGCGTGACCTTGAATGGGTCGCAGCCCCCGAGTTCCGATCCGAACCCCCTACGCGGCTCACGTCCTAGAAAGAGACGGGTCTATCATGGGGCAAAAAAGGAGAGGTGACTGGACTGCAAACATGCATTCAAACCCTGGTGAACAAGAAACTTAAACTTGTCAACGTAGTCCAGGTTATGCTCATCCACCGGATCCTCCCGTGTCAACAACGGGCCTTCAACCCGTGGGAGTTCGACCCGGCGCAGCACCAAACTCTAAGCAGGCTCTTCGACACGACGTACGAAGATGCCTGGAAGGTGCTATTCAAGGGCGCCGAGGCTCCCGCATCCGCTACCGAGGATCGCGGATTCAGCACGCAGCGTCACGCTAGTGTGGTAAGCCGTTTTTACCTTTTACAGGGTATTTTAGCTTTTCATAGTTCGACTCTATGCGGGATCTAAGCTCCCTTACCTTTAACAGGATTGGCAGGCGAAGTCCGGACAGATCAACTGTCCGGCTCCTCTGCCCGAAGACCCAGCAGATGCTCGCTTAGCGAAGCTGCTGGTTCTGGCACCCTATGTGGTGCCGAAGAAGAAGGCCACGAAGAAGGCCACGGGGACTCGAAAGAGTGCCCGGCGTGTGGCGGTGTCGGACTCGTCGTCCGACGACTCCGAGACGCAATCCTCCCGTGAAGACGAGGAGGAGGAAGAAGATACCTCTCCCCCTCCAGCGGGGGAAGGAAAGAAAAGGAAGGCCGCCCCAACAGGGGAGGCCGGAGGGTCCAAGAAGGGGAAAACCCTCCTTCCGGACTACTCCACCAACGCCGACGATGGCGAAGAGGAGTAGCCGCACAGGGCCAAGCCCCTGGCGAAATCGTAAGTGTCTGGATACCAGAGTAAGTCATAGTATTCCCTCACTGCACGGCTTTTCCTTACGTCGAACATGATTATGCAGTCCACCCAAAGACCGTCTCGACGTGTCGTCGAGCGGCTCCCTGGACTCGTCGGATGTAAACTCTCTTCCGACGGCTACCTCCCTCCACCCTACGGATGACGCCGAGGTGGCGTCCCAGGAGGTTTCGAGCCAGGAGGAGGTGGTCCTGGAGGCGCCGCAAGGCGACCTTCCGGACTCCAGGCGCCAAGGGGATAGAACCCCTAAGGGCTCCAAGTCCGGCCCTAGGCCGGACACCGCTCCGGAACCTTCAAAGGTTCCAGAGTCCGGCGGGCGACCTCCTTCCAAGAGGAGCAAGCCCACTGAGCCGATGGCCCCCGTCCAATCGGAGGCGCCGGACAATCTGCTGGAGGTGCTTAAAGGCGCCTCCATCAACGAGGAGCACCGCACCATTATGAGTGCGGTGATTCAGAAAGTTCAGTCCGCCAAGAGCGGGCTGACCGAAGCCTGTGCCAGCCTTTTGACAGGCTTTGAGGTATGTAAAAAATATGTAAAAATATTACCGCATAGACACTAGCCCCTGATGCTCTGTTTGGCGTTCGGAAAGAAAAGCCGAATAGAGGATCTAATAAAATTCGCAGGAGTCTAACAAAAGTTAGTCAATATGCGTATGCAGGCTTCACTGCTGGCATCCGCCGCACTGACTGCGGAGGTGGACATGCTGAAGCAGAACCTCGAGCGGTCCGAGCAAGAGCTCGGCCTTGCCAAGAAGCAGCTCGAGGACAAAGAAGGTAAGAAATACCTATTGAAATATATATAAAAGGTGCAATTGCAAGAAAATGACGGGATTAATGTGGCTATTGTAGGGGCCACAGCGGAGGTGGCGACCCTTAAGCAAGTGCCGTCCGAGGCCGAAAAGAGGGCGGCCACGGAGTGCACCAAGCAGGAGAAATATGAGGCGCAGGTTGGCGAGGTGCGGCAAGAGCTCCAGGCTCTTGTGAAAAAACATGAGAGTTTGGAGCTTAAAGACGAGAGAGTCCGAGCTCGCGGCGGCCATTGAGAATGCCAAGCCTGCCAAGGCCGAAGCCCAGAAGGCCCTTCAGGAGGTTGAGGCGATGAAACAGATAGCGGCGGGTAAGGCTTTCTTTATGCAAAGCAAGCATGTGAAGGTGAATTACTTGTTACTTACCCGAATCCGGAGCTCTCCAGGAGCGTTCGCAGATTTGCCCCGCAGCGTGTCCGATGCCGCCGCATTCTACCGAGCCGAGGAGGGCAACTCGACAGAGAAGGTGTTCTGGTCTCAGTATGCTGAG
This sequence comes from Aegilops umbellulata, assembly GCA_032464435.1. Classification (NCBI taxonomy): domain Eukaryota; kingdom Viridiplantae; phylum Streptophyta; class Magnoliopsida; order Poales; family Poaceae; genus Aegilops; species Aegilops umbellulata. The sequence goes on along the minus strand of CP136058.1, from coordinate 343,200,096 downwards.
GCCGGACTCCATGTGCCCTTGAGCGACCAGCTGAAGCAACTGGTCGAGCTCCACAAGGTGGCCAAACAGGCCATGAGAGGCCTCATAGTTCGGTTGTGGCCTGGAGAGGCTCTGCCTGGGAGCTACTTTGGGCTGGTGCGGCGGCTGGTGGAGGCCTGTCCAAGGCTCGAAGTAATCAAGCGCTCGGTCTGCATCGAAGGTGCCCGTAGGGCGCTTGCCCGTGCTAAGGTGCACTGGGGCAAGCTGGATGCGGAGAAGCTTGTGAAGGACGGGCCACCGCCGGGCAAGGAGCATCGCCACCCCGAGATGTACTATAAGGGCGTTCTGGAGGGCGCCCGCCTTATGGCGGACGAATGCTCGAAAGATGTAATTTTTGAGTAAAACTTGTTTATTTTGTCCTGTGCGCTGAAAACTTGTTCATGTGCGCTAAGCAATGCTTTTTGAATTTAAAATATTACCTTCTGTGTGGCCGTTTATCAAATTTTGAGATATCGCGAGTCGTCGGCTTCTGCCCCCATGCCACGAGTGCTGGGGTGTTCGGGATAAACTTGAGCGCTCCTTTTCCCATTCTTGGGTCCTTCGAGGGAGGCGCTCAACACAACGAACAAGGCAATCAGACTATAATGCTTGAACACTCTCACTTAGCCATAGAATTCTATAATTTTAAATTTCGGCGAAGCCCCTAGTGTTCGGAAGACCGAGTTCGGGGCGCTATCTACGCCTAGGCCGGACAAAGCCGACTCCTCGCTCTAAGCGGCATAAGTCTTTAGGGACTCGAAAACCTCTCGAACAGCGACCAGCTCTCGCCTCATCATGACAGTCAGTTTTAGCTTTCTCTACTGAGGTGCTTTAGCCCAGCTCAACCGGGGCACAATCGCAGTAGTTCTCCTAGCGGTACCTTAGCCGATACAACGGAACATAAGGTACCAAAACATAGGAGCCAGGCAAACCCAACATTTGACCCAAGACATGATTCGGAGCCGATGCATATAATGCTATAAGTTCGGGGTGCCGCACTTGTGAAAGTGTTAGGACTTCTCACACCGTGTTGTGGGGTACTTAAGCCCCTGGTGTATTGGCCGTACCAAAGTGTACGGGTGCGACATGTTATTAATGAACATATATTATTAAAAAAGAGTAATACAATAATAGACCAAAGCTATGCATTGTTTATTTAAAAAGGCTGCGATCAAAGCAGAACGATACAAATGGTGCGATAAGCAAAAGGTGGGATTATTTAACATGTCCCTTCTAGGGGCGTGTCGCAGAGTGATATGCAAAACAGGTATACTGCTCATTATAGAGACCACCTTAGAGTTCCATAGTGCGGCGTGGTTGTCTTCTTCCCTAGTTCTTGCACCGTTTGTGCGGCGATTGTACTGCCGGTTAGGCCTTCCAAAGAATGGAGTCCTGCAAATAAGATAAAAGTGAAGAATCGGCAGCCCCTAGTGCGGTTTAAGCCGTGTTTTGGGCGTGCCGTGATGGTGCCCCTCCCCCTGTGCCCATGGTATTTCTAGAGCGTAGTTATGTACGCACAGCACTGGTTTCGCAATTTCGCAAGGACTGGGGTTGGGGCCGCATTGCTACGCCTGCTTGAAACGTGCCAGGAGGTCTTGCTGTAGGTTACTCCGAGCGCGCTTAACGGTGTTCGGACATTTAATGGCCGGACTGGAGAATTGCCTTGAGAGGCTGCTTTGTACTTCCGCCGCGAGAGCCGCCGTATGCTCCTCCGTATGGAGAGAGCGTTTGGTGTTTCCATTGACCGTAATGACTCCTCGAGGGCCTGGAATCTTGAGCTTGAGGTATGCGTAATGCGGTACCGCATTAAATTTGGCAAATGCAGTTCGCCCGAGCAGTGCGTGATAAGCACTTCGGAACAGGACTATGTCGAAGATTAACTCCTCGCTTTGGAAATTATCCGGAGATCCGAAGACCACTTCAAGTGTGACTGAGCCTGTACAGTTGGCCTCTACACCTGGTATGACGCCTTTAAAGGTCGTTTTAGTGGGTTTAATCCGCGAAGGATCGAGGCCCATTTCCGCACCGTGTCCTGATAAAGCAGGTTCAGGCTACTGCCGTCGTCCATGAGGACTCTAGTGAGGTGAAATCCGTCAACAATTGGGTCTAGAACCAGTGCGGCAAATCCGCCGTGACGAATGCTAGTGGAGTGGTCCCTTCGATCAAAAGTGATCGGGCAGGAGGACCATGGGTTGAACTTCGGGGCGACTGTTTCCACCGCGTATACGTCCCTTAACACACGCTTCCGCTCCCTCTTGGGGATGTGGCTCGCGTATATCATGTTCACCGTCCGCACTTGTGGGGGGAATCCCTTCTGTCCACTACTGTTCGGCGGCCGGGGCTCCTCCTCGTCATAGCTATGTAGCCCTTGGTCTCTGTTTTTGGCATTTAATTTGTCGGCCTGCTTGAACACCCAACAATCCCTGTTGGTGTGATTGGCTGGCTTTTCGGGGGTGCCATGTATCTGGCATGAGCGGTCGAGTATTCGGTCCAAACTGGACGGGCCCGGATTATTTCTCTTGAATGGCTTTTTCCGCTAACCGGGTTTAGAGCCTCTGAATCCGGCATTAACTGCCGTATCCTCAGCATGGTCGCCGTTACTGCGGCGCTTGTGCTTGTTGCGACGCGACCTAGCACTGTTGTCCTTGGTATCTGAATTACCAGGGCTCTTGGTTATGTTATTGCTACGAGCCAGCCAGCTGTCTTCTCCCGCACAAAAGCGGGTCATGAGTGTTGTGAGGGCTACCATAGATTTCGGGTTCTCCTGTCCAAGGTGCCGGCAAGCCATTCGTCGCGGATATTATGCTTGAAGGCTGCTAGGGCCTCTGCGTCCGGACAGTCGACGATTTGATTTTTCTTTGTTAGGAACCATGTCCAGAATTGCCTGGCCGATTCCTCTGGCTGCTGAATTATGTGGCTTAGGTCGTCGGCGTCTGGTGGTCGCACATAAGTGCCCTGGAAATTGTCGAGGAATGCGGCTTCCAGGTCCTCCCAACAACCAATTGATTCTGCTGGCAAGCTGTTAAGCCAATGCTGAGATGGTCCTTTAAGCTTGAGTGGGAGGTATTTGATGGCGTGTAAGTCATCACCGCGGGCCATGTGGATGTGGAGGAGATAATCCTCGATCCATACCGCAGGATCTGTTGTGCCGTCATATGATTCGATGTTTACGGGTTTGAAACCTTCTGGGATTTGATGATCCATTACTTCATCTGTGAAGCATAGTGGGTGTGCGGCACCTTTGTATTGGGCTATATCCCGACGTAGCTCAAACGAGCTTTGTCTACTGTGTTCGGCCCGGCCGAATTTACTGTATCCGGCGTGACGATTATCGTCTCGTGCCGTGGGGCGCCCACGCGATCCGTAGATCGACCTTGTTTGCTTTGCCTTGTCCTCCAATATATCTCGCAGATCTGGCGCATTCCTCTGTGCCTTGGTATTTTTAAAGTGGCGTCGGGGTGCGGCTTGAGTGGAGGGCTGAGAGGCCTCTCTGTCACGGCCACGTGGTGGCCGGTCGGCCGCATCATGCGCTGGTGGTGTAGGTGCTTCTTCCTCTAATCTGGGTAGCAACCTGCGCTTTGGGTATCTCTTGGAGGGGCGTTCGAGTTCATACTCTTCAGCCGCTAGGACTTCCGTCCATATGTCGGCTAGCAAGTCTTGATCAGCTCTAAGCTGTAGCTGTTTTTTCTTGAGGCTGCTCACCGTGGATATAAGCCTGCCCTTGAAGCGCTCTTGTTCGACGGGATCTTCAAGTACGAAAAATTTGTCGTCGTCGAGGCTTGCCTCGTTTTCAGAGGGAGGCATGTAATTATCATCCTCGACCTCTCTGTCTGCCGCTCCTTCATGAGGGCTGGCTTCCCCATCCTCCTGTGTTGAGTTTTGCTCGAGGGGGCTTTCTTCGGCACTGTCCGGAGTGTTATTATCTCCCGTGCCGGAATCACCGTTTTTGCTTTGGCGGGATTTAGAGCGGCGCCGCTGACGCCGGCGCTTAGGCTGTTTCTTGGAGGGGTCATCCTCCGTTGTTCCATCACCATCGCCCTCTTTTGGGGTGTCCACCATGTATATGTTATATGACGAGGTGGCTTTCCAGTGCCCTATAGGCGCTGGTTCCTGATCGTCTCCTGCATCGGCGTCCATACCGTCGATGTCTTCGGAGTCGTAGTTGAGTACGTCGGTTAAATATTCGACTGTGGCTACAAAGTGGGTGGTGGGTGGGTTTTGAATTTCTTCATCATCCGCATCCCAACCTTGCTGACCGTAGTCCGGCCAGGGCTCTCCTGATAAAGAGAGAGACTTTAGTGAATTTAGAATATCGCCAAAGGGCGAGTGCTGAAAGATGTCCGCGGCGGTGAACTCCATAATCGGCGCCCAATCGGATTTGATCGGCAGGGGCGCGGGGGGCTCGGAGTCCGGAGGGGAGTCCGGCACCTTAGAGTCACAGGCTTCGCAAGGGACAAAGCTGGTGTTCGGCTCGATCGCCGTAGAGATTTCGGTCTCCGAGGCGGCGTCCAACCACCCATCCTCGATCAGCGCGATCGGCTCCGAACTAAGGGTCGGGGCCGATGTGGGTGCGGCCTCTAGAGCACTATTCGGCGGCAGAGCTAAATCATGCCCTTCGTGACAGTGTGGCGTGCTCGGCTGTGGCTCGAATCCGTCGAAGATCAAATCCCCGCGGATGTGAGCCGTGTAGTTAAGACTTCCAAATCTGACCTGATGGCCAGGGGCATAGCTTTCAATCTGCTCCAGATGGCCAAGCGAATTGGCCCACAGTGCAAAGCCGCCGAATACGAAGATCTGTCCGGGGAGAAAAGTCTCACCCTGGACCGCATCGCTGTTGATGATCGGAGGAGCCATCGTGCCTAAGAGTGACGACACAGAGGAACTCTCAATGAAAGCACCAATGTCGGTGTCAAAACCGGCGGATCTCGGGTAGGGGGTCCCGAACTGTGCATCTAGGCGGATGGTAACAGGACACAAGGGACACAATATTTTACCCAGGTTCGGGCCCTCTTGATGGAGGTAAAACCCTACGTCCTGCTTGATTAATATTGATGATATGGGTAGTACAAGAGTAGATCTACCACGAGATCAAGGAGGCTAAACCCTAGAAGATAGCCTATGGTATGGTTGTTGTATGTTGGGATTGTCCTACGGACTAAAACCCTCCGATTTATATAGGCACCGGAGAGGGTTAGGGTTACACAAAGTCAGTTACAATGGTAGGAGATCTGAATATCCGTATCGCCAAGCTTACCTTCCACGCCAAGAAAAGTCCCTTCCGGACACGGGACGAAGTCTTCAATCTTGTACCTTCATAGTCCAGGAGTCCGGCCGAAGGTATAGTCCGGCTATCCGAACACCCCCTAATCCAGGACTCCCTCAACAATTCTAGCATGAATAAGAAACATTTATCATGATATAATGAAATATAAATAACAACTTTATTATTGCCTCTAGGGCATATTTCCTTCAGTCTCCCACTTGCACTAGAGTCAATAATCTAGTTCACATCGCCATGTGATTTAACACCAATAGTTCACATCACCATTTGATTAATATCCATAGTTCACATCGCCATGTGGCCAACACTCAAAGGGTTTACTAGAGTCAGTAATCTAGTTCACATCGCCATGTGATTAACACCCAAAGAGTACTAAGGTGTGATCATGTTTTGCTTGAGAGAGAATTTTAGTCAACGGGTCTACCAAATTCAAATCCGTATGTATTTTGCAAATTTCTATGTCTACAATGCTCTGCACGGTGCTACTTTAGCTAATTGCTCCCACTTTCAATATGTATCCAGATTGAGACTTAGAGTCATCAGGATCAGTGTCAAAACTTGCATCGACGTAACCCTTTACGACGAACCTTTTGTCACCTCCATAATCGAGAAACATATCCTTATTCCACTAAGGATAATTTTGACCGTTGTTCAGTGATCTACACCTCAATCACTATTGTACTCCCTTGCCAATCTCAGTGTAGGGTATACAATAGATCTGGTACACAACATGGCATACTTTATAGAACCTATGGCTGAGGCATAGGGAATTTCTTTCATTCTCTTTCTATCTTCTGCCATGGTCAGGCTTTGAGTCTTACTCAATTTCACACCTTGTAACACAGGCAAGAACTCTTTCTTTGACTGTTCAATTTGAACTACTTCAAAATCTTGTCAAGGTATGTACTCATTGACAAAACTTATCAAGCGTCTTGATCTATCTCTATAGATCTTGATGGTCAATATGTAAGCAGGTTTACCGAGGTCTTTCTTTGAAAAACTCCTTTCAAATACTCCTTTATGATTTCCAGAAAATTCTACGTTATTTCCGATCAACAATATGTCATTCACATATATTTATCAGAAATGATGTAGTTCTCCCACTCACCTTCTTGTAGATACATGCTTCTTCGCAAGTCTGTATAAAACCATATGCTTTGGTCAACTCATCAAAGCATATATTCCAACTCCGAGATGCTTGCACCAGTCCATAGATGGATCGCTGGAGCTTGCACATTTTGTTAGCACCTTTAGGATCGACAAAACCTTATGGTTGCATCATATACAACTCTTATTTAAGAAATCCATTAAGGAATGTAGTTTTTACATCCATTTGCCAGATTTCATAAAATGTGGCAATTTGCTAACATGATTCGGACAGACTTAAGCATCGCTACGAGTGAGGAAATCTCATCGTTGTCAACACCTTGAACTTTGTCAAAACCTTTTTCGACAAGTCTATCTTTGTAGATAGTAACACTACTATCAGCGTCCGTCTTCCTCTTGAAGATCCATTTATTTTCTATGGCTTGCCGATCATCGGGCAAGTCAACCAAAGTCCACACTTTGTTCTCATACATGGATCCCATCTCAGATTTCATGGCCTCAAGCCATTTCGCGGAAACTCGGCTCATCATCACTTCCTCATAATTCGTAGGCTCGTCATGGTCAAGTAACATGACCTCCAGAACATGATTACCGTACCACTCTGGTGTGGATCTCACCCTGGTTGACCTACGAGGTTTGGTAGTAAAGTTACATGATCATCATCATTAGCTTCCTCACTAATTGGTGTAGGAGTCACAGGAACAGATTTCTGTGATGAATTACTTTCCAATAAGGGAGCAGGTACAATCAAGTTCTACTTTCCTACCACTCACTTCTTTCTAGAAAAACTCCTTCTATAGAAAGGATCCATTCTTACCAACGTATGTCTTGCCTTCGGATCTGTGATAGAAGGTGTACCCAACTGTCTCCTTTGGGTATCCTATGAAGACACATTTCTTCGATTTGGGTTTGAGCTTATCAGGATGAAACTTTTTCACATAAGCATCGTAACCCCAAACTTTAAGAAACGACAACTTTGGTTTCTTGCCAAACCACTATTCATATGGTGTCATCTCAACGGATTTAGATGGTGCCCTATTTAACGTGAATGCAGCTGTCTCTAATGCATAACCCCAAAACGATAGTGGTAAATCGGTATGAGACATCATAGATTGCACCATATCTAACGAAGTACGGTTACGATGTTCGGAAACACCATTACGCTGTGGTTTTCTAGGTGACGTGAGTTGCGAAACTATTCCTCATTGTTTAAAATGGAGACCAAACTTGTAACTCAAATATTCTCCTCCACGATCAGATCGTACTTTATTTTCTTGTTACGATGATTTTCCACTTCACTCTGAAATTATATGAACTTTTCAAATGTTTCAGACTTATGTTTCATCAAGTAGATATACCCATATCTACTCAAATCATCTGTGAAGGTCAGAAAACAACGGTACCCGCCGCGAGCCTCAACACTCGTCGGATTGCATACATCACCATGTATTATTTCCAATAAGTTAGTTGCTCGCTCCATTGTTCCGGAGAACGGAGTATTAGTCATCTTACCCATAAGGCATGGTTCACAAGCATCAAGTGATTCCAAAATCCCATCAGCATGGAGTTTCTTCATGCTCTTTACACCAATATGACCTAAACGGCAGTGCCACAAATAAGTTGCACTATCATTATTAACTGTGCATCTTTTGGCTTCAATATTATGAATATGTGTATCACTACGATCGAGATCCAACAAACCATTTTCATTGGGTGTATGACCATAGAAGGTTTTATTCATGTATACAGAACAACAATTATTCTCTAACTTAAATGAATAACCGTATTGCAATAAACATGATCAAATCATATTCATGCTCAACGCAAACACCAAAATAACACTTATTTAGGTTCAACACTAATCCTGAAAGTATAGGGAGTGTGCGATGATGATCATATCAGTCTTGGAACTACTTCCAACACACATTGTCACCTCACCCTTAACTAGTTTCTGTTCATTCTGCAACTCCCGTTTCAAGTTACTACTCTTAGCAACTGAACCAGTATCAAATGCTGACGGGTTGCTATAAATACTAGTAACGTACACATCAATAACATGTATATCCAATATACTTTTGTTCACTTTGCCATCCTTCTTATCCGCCAAGTATCTAGGGCAGTTCCACTTCCAGTGACCATTTCGTTTGGAGTAGAAGCACCTAGTTTCAGGCTTGGGTCTACCTTTGGGCTTGTTCACGGGAGCAGCAACTTGCTTGCCATTCTTTTTGAAGTTCCCCTTCTTCCCTTTGCCCTTTTCTTGAAACTAGTGGTCTTGTCAACCATCAACACTTGATGCTTTTCTTGATTTATACCTTCGTCGATTTCAGCATCACGAAGAGCTTCAGAATTGTTTCCGTTATCCCTTGCATATTATAGTTCATCATGAAGTTCTAGTAACTTGGTGATAGTGACTAGAGAACCCTGTCAATCACTATCTTATCTGGAAGATTAACTCCCACTTGATTCAAGTGATTGTAGTACTCAGACATTCTGAGCACATGCTCACTAGCTAAGTTATTCTCCTCCATCTTGTAGGCAAAGTACTTGTCAAAGGTCTCATACCTTTCGACATGGGCATGAGTCTGAAATACTAATTTCAACTCTTGGAACATCTCATATGCTCCGTGGCGTTTCAAAAACGTTTTTGAAGCCCCGATTCTAAGCCGTAAAGCATGGTGCACTAAACTATCAAGTAATCATCATATCGAGCTTGCCGAACGTCCATAACGTCTGCATTTTCTCCTACAATCGCTCTGTCACCTAGCGGTGCATCAAGGACATAATTCTTCTGTGCAGCAATAAGGATAATCGTCAGATCACAGATCCAATCCGCATCATTGCTAATAACATCTTTCAACTTAGTTTTCTCTAGGAACATATCAAAAATAAAACAGGGGAGCTAAACGCGAGCTATTGATCTACAATATAGATATGCTAATACTACCAGGACTAAGTTCATGATAAATTAAAGTTCAGTTAATCATATTACTTAAGAACTCCCACTTAGATAGACATCCCTCCAATCATCTAAGTGATCACGTGATCCATATCAACTAAACCATGTCCGATCATCACGTGAGATGGAGTAGTTTTCAATGGTGAACATCACTATGTTGATCATATCTTCTATATGATTCACGCTCGACCTTTCGGTCTCCAGTGTTCCGAGGCCATATCTGCATATGCTAGGCTCGTCAAGTTTAACCCGAGTATTCTGCGTGTGCAAAACTGTCTTGCACCCGCTGTATGTTGCGACGCCCCCGATTCAATCGTACACTAATCATGCACGCAAATGTGTACGATCAAGATCAGGGACTCACGGGAAGATATCACAACACAACTCTAAACATAAAAAAGTCATACAAGCATCATAATACAAGCCAGGGGCCTTGAGGGCTTGAATACAAGTGCTCGATCATAGACGAGTCAGCGGAAGCAACAATATCTGAGTACAGACATAAGTTAAACAAGTTGCTATAAGATGGCAACACAAACGGGGATACAGATCGAACAAGGCGCAGGCCTCCTGCCTGGGATCCTCCTAACTACTCCTGGTCGTCGTCAGCGGGCTGCACGTAGTAGTAGGCATCTCCAGTGTAGTAGGAGTCATCGTCGACGGTGGCGTCTGGATCCTGGGCTCCATCGTCTGGTCGCAGCAATCGGGTAGAGAAATGGGGAAAAGGGGAAAAAGGCAACTGTGAGTACTCATCCAAAGTACTCGCAAGCAAGGAGCTACACTACATATGCATGGATATATGTGTAAAGGGCCATATTAGTGGATTGAACTGCAGAATGCCAGAATAAGAGGGGGATAGCTAATCCTGTCGAAGACTACACTTCTGGCAGCCTCCGTCTTGCAGCATATAGAAGAGAGCAGACTGAAGTCCTCCAAGTAGCATTGCATAGCATAATCCTACCCGGCGATCCCCTCCTCGATGCCCTGTTAGAGAGCGATCACCAGGTTGTATCTGGCACTTGGAAGGGTGTGTTTTATTAAGTATCCGGTTCTAGTTGTCATAAGGTCAAGGTACAACTCCAAGTCGTCCTGTTACCGAAGATCACGACTATTCGAATAGATTAACTTCCCTGCAGGGGTGCACCACATAAGCCAACACGCTTGATCCCATTTGGCCGGACACACTTTCTAGGTCATGCCCGGCCTCGAAAGATCAACACGTCGCAGCCCTACCTAGGCACAACAGAGAGGTCAGCAGGTCGGTCTAAACCTAAGCGCACAGGCGTCTGGGCCCATCGCCCTTAGCACACCTGCATGTTGCGTGGGCGGTCGGAAGCAGAACTAGCCCCCTTAATACAAGAGCAGGCTTACGTTCCAATCTGGCGCGCGCCGCTCAGTCGCTGACGTCACGAAAGCTTCGGCTGATACCACGACACCAAGTGCCCATATCTTTCCCACGTAGTTGGTTAGTGCGTATAGGCTAGTAGCCAGACTCAGATCAAATACCAAGATCTCGTTTAGCGTGTTAAATATCCGCGGACGCCGAACAGGGCCATGCCCACCTCTCTCCTAGGTGGTCGCAACCTGCCCTGTCGCTTCGCCTCAAAGATCCACTCGCGGGTACTCCTACGAGCCGACCCGTCTTTGGTCACCACATGTATCATGTATAAAGTATAGTATATACCCGTGATCACCTCCCGAGTGATCACGGCCCGATAGTATAGCACGGCAGACTGACAAGAATGTAGGGCCACTGATGGAAAACTAGCATCCTATACTAGGCATGTAGGATTGCAGGTAAAGGTAACAACAGTAGTAACAAGGACAGGCTATGCATCAGGATAGGATAAACGGAAAGCAGTAACATGCTACACTACTCTAATGCAAGCAGTATAGAAGAGAATAGGCGATATCTGGTGATCAAGGGGGGGGGGGCTTGCCTGGTTGCTCTGGCAAGAGAGAGGGGTCGTCAACTCCGTAGTCGTACTGGGTAGCAGCGGCGTCGGTCTCGATGTCTAGCGAGAGAAGAGGGGGAAGAAACAATAAATAATTAAGCAAATAGATGCATAGCGATGCATGACATGACAAGTATCGGTGCTAGGGGTGCCCTAATGCGGTATGAGGTGATACCGGTGAAGGGGGGAAACATTCGGGAAAGTACCCCCGGTGTTTCGCGTTTTCGGGCAGAGGAGCCGGAGGGGGAAAGTTGCGAGTTTGATATGTTAGGAGTGTGTGGCGGACGAACGGGTTGCGTATCCCGGTTCGTCTCGTCGATCTGAGCAACTTTCATGTAGAAAGTATTTTCATCCGAGTTACGGATTAAAAGATATGATTTTCTAAAGATTTAAATCATTTTCTGATTTTAATTAATTATTTAAATCCAACATTATCCAAAACAGTGAATGATGACACAGGCATGACATCAGAGTGATGTCAGCAGGTCAACTGGTCGGTTGACCAGAGTCAAAGCTGACTTGTGGGTCCAGTGGGACCCACCTGTCATTGAGCCAGAGTTGGCACACGCTTTGTTTTAAACTAATTATGATTAACTAATTGTGGGCCCCATTAGTCAGTGACTAATTAGCCTAGATTAATTAGATTAACTAATTTAATTAGTTTAAAGGGGTGGGGGCCACTAGTCAGCTGCTGGGACCAGCCCAATCAGCACGTTGACCCTGGTCAACTGGGCCAGCCGGGCGCGCGGGGCCACCAGGCAGTGACCCACGGGTGGCCCTAGGTGTGCCAGCTCAGCAGAGCCGCCGGAGTAGCTCTGGCGAGCTCACGCGCAGCGGCCGAACACCGGCGAGCTTCAGGTTTCGCCTACGGGGCACCAAAACGAGCGCGGCCGGGCGCGTTAGAACGGCAAGACGACGATGCATCAGTTGGAGGTGGTCTGGCGAGCTGCGGTGGCCGGAGAAGGGTGCATCGAGATCATCGGTGGCGAGGGGTTTCGGGCGAGCAACGGCAATGGCGATGCGGCACGCTACTGGGCAAACAGAAGAGCGGGACGAAGCCTACGCACGTGCGCGAGCACAACGGCACGAGCCCGTGACCATTTGGTCACCGAAGACTCGTCGGCGACGAGCTCCGCGGCGGGACGCTCGGGCGCTCATCGAGCTAGGGGCTAGAGGCCACGGAGAAGCGCATTAGCGGGCGCGTTGTGTTCCTGGAAGCACCAGGAACACGATGCTGTGCTCAGGCGAGCACGGTGGAGAGCATGGCCATGGCGGCAAGGCGATCCGCGGCGACGGGCTCACGGCAATGGCGACGATGTAGCTATGGTGCGTGAGGGGCTTAACGAGGAGGAGTAGGAGGCGGGAGAGCTCACCGAGCGGCACACACGAAAGGCCCTTGGGGCATTTAGGAGCTGCAGAGTTGACGGCACTCGTCGGAGAGGCGCCGGGGATCCGAAGAAGAAGACGAGGCTGGGGCAGCGTTCAAGGGTGCCCGACGTCCTGCGTCTTGACGGGGAGGCGTAGTCGAGGGAGGCGGAGCGAGCGGACACGTCGGAGGGGCTTGGAGGTCGCGGTGGCCGCGAGTTCTATGGCGGCGAGGCCATGGCGGCGCTCGGTTGAGGTGGGGAACGAGGGGGTGTGGCGCGGTGGATCTGAGGAGGGAGGGAGAGGCGCAGGAACCAAGGGCGAGAGTGGGGGCGAGTGGGAGGCGGGGTCGAGGAGGCGGGGAGGGGGGGTGTGGCGGCCTTATCCTCTCCCATCGCCGGCAAGGGGGTGCGGCGGGGATGCGCCCTGTTCCGACCCTGGTTGGGGGAACAGGGAAGGGGAGGGAGCGACCGAGCGAGGTGGGCCAGGCCAGTCAGATGGCCAGGTGGGCCGGCCTAGCTGCGAGCTGGGCCGTCTGGTCCAGGGGGGCTTCTCGTTTCCTTTTGTTTTATTTTCACTTTTTCTTTTTATTTATTTTCTTTTTTGTTTTATTTCATTTTAAAGTATTTAGGCATTTTCTAAAAATGTGTTTACTTCACCATAATTACCAGTGCAATATGTGGCACCCACCGAACATTTTTGTTTTGGCTTTTGAAAACATTGGGTGTTTGTCACTAATTCATTTTTGAATTTGCAATGTTTTTGGAACTACCACTTGATTAGCAATAGTAACATAGAGGACATGGCATCATCAAGAGATTTTTACTGTAGCCTAATTATCCGGGCGTTACATATGTGAACGTAGAGCTTATCACCACCCGAACATAACGTGGTGTCTCAGCACGAATCACTGTCGCAACGGTGCATACTCAGGGAGAACACTTGTACCTTGAAATTTAGTGAGAGATCATCTTATAATGCTACCGTCGAACTAAGCAAAATAAGATGCATAAAGGATAAACATCACATGCAATCAATATAAGTGATATGATATGGCCATCATCATCTTGTGCCTTTGATCTCCATATCCAAAGCGTTGTCATGATCACCATCGTCACTGACGCGACACCTTGATCTCCATCGTAGCATCGTTGTCGTCTTGCCAACTATTGCTTCTACGACTATCTCTACCGCTTAGTGATAAAGTAAAGCACTTTCATGGCGATTGCATTTCATACAATAAAGCAACAACCATATGGATCCTGCTAGTTGCCGATAAATCCGTTACAAAACATGATCATCTCATACAATAAAATTTAGCATCATGTCTTGACCATATCACATCACAACATGCCCTGCAAAAACAAGTTAGACGTCTTCTACTTTGTTGTTGCAAATTTTACGTGGCTGCTACGGGCTGAGCAAGAACCGTTCTTATCTACGCATCAAAACCACAATGATATTTCGTCAAGTATGTGTTGTTTTAACCTTCAACAAGGATCGGACGTAGCCACTCTCGATTCAACTAAAGTTGGAGAAACTGACACTCGCCAGCCACCTGTGTGCGAAGCACGTCGGTAGAACCAGTATCACATAAGCGTACGCGTAATGTCGGTCCGGGCCGCTTCATCCAACAATACCGCCAAATCAAAGTATGACATGCTAGTAAGCAGTATGACTATTATCACCCACAACTCACTTGTGTTCTACTCGTGCATATAACATCTACGCATAAACCTGGCTCGGATGCCACTGTTGGGGAACGTAGTAATTTCAAAAAAATTCCTACGCACACACAAGATCATGGTGATGCATTGCAACGAGAGGGGAGAGTGTTGTCTACGTACCCTTGTAGACCGGAAGCGGAAGCGTTATGACAACGCGATTGATGTAGTCGTACGTCTTCATGATCGACCGATCCTAGCACCGAAAGTACGGTACCTCCGCGATCTGCACACGTTCGGCTTGGTGACGTCCCACGAACTCACGATCCAGCAGAGTGTCAAGGGAGAGCTTCGTGAAATGGTGTGATGACGGTGATGCTGAAGCTATCGGCGCAGGGCTTCGCCTAAGCACTGCAACGCTATGACCGAGGTGGATTATGGTGGAGGGGGACACCGCACACGGCTAAGAGATCAATGATCAACTTGTGTGTCTATAGGGTGCCCCCTCACCCATATATAAAGGAGTGGAGGAGGGGGATGGCCGGCCCTCTACTATGGCGCACCCTAGGGAGTCCTACTCCCACTGGGAGTAGGATTCCCCCCTTCCAAGTAGTAGGAGTAGGAGAGAAGGAAGGGGAAGAGAGAAGAGAAGGAAGGAGGGGGAGCTGCCCCTCCCCCTAGTCCAATTCGGACTAGGACTTCGGGGCGCGCGGCCTGCCCTAGGCAGCCCCTTTCTCTCTCTCCCCTAAAGCCCAATAAGGCCCATATACTCCCTGGCGAAATCCCGTAACTCTCCGGTACTCCGATAAATACCCGAACCACTCAGAACCTTTCCGGTGTCCGAATATAGCCTTCCAATATATCGATCTTTACTTCTCGAACATTTCGAGACTCCTCGTCATGTCCCTGATCTCATTCAGGACTCCGAACAACCTTCGTTACATCAAAACACATAAACTCATAATACCGATCGTCACCGAACGTTAAGCGTGCGGACCCTACGGGTTCGAGAACTATGTAGACATGACCGAGACTCATCTCCGGTCAATAACCAACAGCGGTACCTGGATGCTCATATTGGCTCCTACATATTCTACGAAGATGTTTATCGGTCAAACCCCATAACAACATACGTTGTTCCCTCTGTCATCGGTATGTTACTTGCCCGAGATTCGATTGTCGGTATCTCAATACCTAGTTCAATCTCGTTACTGGCAAGTTTCTTTACTCGTTCCGTAATGCATCGTCCCGCAACTAACTCATTAGTTACATTGCTTGCAAGGCTTATAGTGATGTGCATTACCGAGAGGGCCCAGAGATACCTCTCCGATACACGGAGTGACAAATCCTAATCTCGATCTATGACAACTCAACAAACACCATCGGAGACACCTATAGAGCACCTTTATAATCACCCAGTTACGTTGTGACGCTTGATAGCACATAAGGTGTTCCTCCGTTATTTGGGAGTTGCATAATCTCATAGTCATAGGAACATGTATAAGTCATGAAGAAAGCAATAGCAACATACTAAACGATCAAGTGCTAAGCTAACGGAATGGGTCAAGTCAATCACATCATTCTCTAATGATGTGATCCCGTTAATCAAATGACAACTCATGTCTATGGCTAGGAAACTTAACCATCTTTGATTCAACGAGCTAGTCAAGTAGAGGCATACTAGTGACACTCTGTTTGTCTATGTATTCACACATGCACTAAGTTTCCGGTTAATACAATTCTAGCATGGATAATAAACATTTATGATGATATAAGGAAATATAAATAACAACTTTATTATTGCCTCTAGGGCATATTTCCTTCAGAGGATGACGACGAGGCCGAGCAGCGTGAAGGAGGGTCGCCGGTGAGGAGGCGGCGCTGCAAGCGAGGAGTGAAGGTTTCAACTTGGAAAGGAAGGCGGAAACAGGGGAAATGTGGCTTTTGGAATGGGGGAGGGAGCGGGGAGATAGATATTTCTGCGCAAGCCGAAAATTTGGAATCTCTTCAGCCAAATAATTGGCGCGCAAAGTGTCATCAGACACGGTCCCTTATTCAGAAATGTGTACGATATGTGAACATCACCATTCAGATAGCTTAACCCGTGTGTGTTGAGTTTGAACGTTTAGAATTTTGGTTCGAATTTCCCTGGTTACAGTGGTCATCGACGTCATTGCATAATTTGGGTACACAAAGGAGACTAAGTTCTTAATCGAGCAAGTTCAGCAATTAAACAGAGCTAGCTAACCTAAACATTACTCTAACAAATTAAAGACCAACGCTCTTAATTAAACAAAACAAAGATTACTACTATGGCTGGTGCTCGTCGTGCTCCGCCGCCGCCTCCATGTCCAGCTCGCGCCCGACGGTCTCCTGGGGAAGGGGCTCCATGGCATCAATCGCACCATACTCGGCAAGCATCTCGCCATCCGCCTCCGCCATCTCTTTGGAAAAGGCTGCCACGAGATGGGCGTGGGTGGCCGTGATCTGGGCTTGGACAGGCTCCATAGTCACAAGGTATGCGGAGGAGGAACGATCGGCTGCTCGAACGCTCTCGGTGACTGCCAACTCTTCGACCGTGGGTTGCCGACCGTTGCCGGAGAAGCTTCGTTCGATTTGTGTGGTGACCGCTAGGACCTGGGCATGGGCGGCCTCGACATTGTCGTGGGCGGCCTCCATCAGGGCTAAGGCCGCCGTTGCGGAACGGACAGCTGCTGCGTCGCTCTCGCCAGTTGCTATCCCCGAGGCAGATGTTGCTGCCGCCACCTAAGAAGCAACTGTGGCCGTTTGGGCTGCCTTGGCCGCCTGACCGCAGATTGCGTCCGCGCTCATGCACCTTGTTAGCACGTGCATGGAGGCTGCGTACGCGCTCTCGCCGGAGTGGGCCACCGAAGTTGCCCTCACGATGCAGGTCCACGTGCCCATCTTTCACGGGCGACAATTTAACAGTGAAATGATATTTAGGGAGTGAGCTAGTGTGCTTGAGACGCTGGCTTTGGACTATAGCCGACCCACCTTCTTGCGTAAACCATAGGCGTACTATATATACACCGACGGTGCTTCAGGATATTTTGTGATGCATCTCACACGGTTGGTGATAATAAACTGTGTGCGATCTACTTGATTTTTCATCTTGATTTGAATTACATAATGGGGTCACAGTGGCAATGGACGGTGTTTGAATTTCTAGACCTTTTATCTACAGTGAACATGCAACTATATGTATGTTGTAAAAGAATTGGAATTATTTAGGGTTCGTTTGAACATTTTATACATTAAATTGGTGCTCTAGCCATTTCAGGTGCACAATTCAAAATTAAACTACATGCACATGCTCCGGTGCACCAACATGGGTTGTAAAATCATATATGTGTCCATGGGTTTATGCTTATGTCCCATGCAAGAAACACAAGTAGAAAAAGGCCATTTGTCCCGGTTCGTAAGGCCCATTTGTCCCGGTTGGGGAACTGGGACTAAAGGGTCGGTACTAAAGCCCTATACCTTTAGTCCCGGTTCATACACCAACCTGGACAGATGGGCCTCCACGTGGCCGCTGCGGCGAGCCCAGGCAGGAGGGCCTTTGGTCCCGGTTGGTAGCACCAACTGGGACCAAAAGGTATCCACGCGTCAGCAGGTGGCAGGAGCTGAGGTTTTTGTTTTGTTTTTGAAAAGGGGTGGTTTAGGGGGTTTTGGGGGGTTAATTTAGGGTGTTAGCTAGCTAATAGAGAGAAGTGTCCTCTGTTATCTCCGTGCTTGGTTTACCAATGCTACTGCTATGCCTAAACATGGCTTAGATTGAAGTGAAGGCAACATGTGGTGCATGTCGAAAGTAATACTAATCCTATAACTTGATCAAGTTTGGATTAGTACTACTTTCGACATGCACCACATGTTTCCTTCACTTTAATCCAATCCACGTTCGTTTCACCCACTGATATATAATAACTCTTCATGCTCGTATCATGCATCATCATAATAACAAGTCCTACTAATCATCATCATACAACTTCTACTTGTTATTAATAACAAGTCATACGATCATCATCCTCATAGTCATCGAACCAACCCTACTTAATTGTTCTTAGCACATGATCATCAGTATTAGGTAGGACCTAAATACCATGTTTAAGGTAAAATATCATAAAACAATATAGACCCTGACTCCATTATGGAGAATGGAGATCATCTTGTCTCCAATTCTTGCGCTTTGCTTCCTTTTGCTTCCAAGAACCTCCTTACGACTGTCCATACATTTTTTCCATTCTTTGATTTTCATGTCTCCACTTCTTTTAGAAATCCGGTATGGACAGTTGAGGTTCGTAGGATGACCTGGTTGTATGTTCAAAACATCAAGGCGACCATTCTGATAGATCAAATGAGGCACACAATCCATCGGGATTCTCTGTTGAAAAACATAGTAATAACTTCGTAGTTAGTAATGATGTACTAGTTTTAGAAGTATGCAAAAGATGCACGGATGTCGTAATAGTAAAAAATCTTACCAGGATATCTCCATAGAAGTTACCGTGGTTCAACACGTGCACTAGTGGCACGTATTGACCATAATTTGGAGGAGTATCATAATAGGTATTGTAATTCTCAAGGTCAGTACAAAATGCGATCAGATGATTTTTCTCCTGATAAGTTAATTCAGAGCCATCAGTGTAGTGGGTTTTGTCTACCATCTTCCGCACATTGTTTGAAGAATGAAAATAATATGTCAATGGAAATAAGATGTCAACTATTTTGAAATAAACAATATAAATTAGCTAATAACTATGTTTGAGAAACTCACATAGCGGTAGAATTGTAAGCGTATCAACAAGGACACAAATGCCCATATTATCTTGCTCGATGTCAGGATCACCAAGATCCATGGTGACAAGCATATCCTCATAAAAACCATACATCTTGCAAAGTGCTTCCCAATTTGGGCAACCAAAATGGGTTACGCTCTGAGAATTGTATAGATTTACTTCAAAATCCATACTATGATGGGTCCTTAGGTGAACTTTCTTTGTTTCAAAATTTTCATGGTCTTCAAAACCCATCCTCTCCAAGACATAGCGTCTTACATGGCATGGGATAAGCTAGTCGAATTGTAAAAGATGAAAATTACACGTTGAAATAGTTGAAGTCGTGCTTAATTACAAAAAAAAAAAACACTTGTCGTCGTTGCGTACCATTTCAATATCGAAGGTATCCTGGAGCTTAATGCTGAAGCGCCGATCTTCGTCCAGGTGAGGCCACCTGTCGCACAGACCTCAGTCGTCGTTGCACTAGGAGAATTCCCCCGGGAGACTTTCGTCGTCCGAGTACGGCATTTCCTATGTTCATAATTCAAAGATTAAACTTGTACAATTAAATATATGTACTACAAAAACTAAATTAGAACATTATTATTCATCACTGGTTGACTATCAGTCTATCGAGTCTTTCCTTGAAAACTCTTAGCTCACGTGGTGTATATATTCGACCGTCGGTGCTGGTAGCTCCTCCTTTCATTCCCGAGTGCATTACACCAAATTGTCTAGCACAGGGGAACGAAGGAGAAGCTACCCCCATGACAACACTCGGGATTCTTCGTCCTCTCATATATGGTGGAGACTCTCCCTCATTGATTCCTCTCTAACATTTGCGACCATCGGTGATGGTAGCTCCTCCTTTCGTTCCCGAGTGCATTACACCAAATTTTCTAGCACACGGGAACGAAGGAGAAGCTACCCCCACGACAACATTCGGGATTCTTCGTCCTCTCCTATATGGTGGAGATTCGACATACTTAAAGTCAACCCGAAATATCGTTTACTTATCTTTCTAAAAAAGGACATATCGAGCGCCTGAAATTTGCCGGAACGGAAATATACATGTTTTTATCTACATCATATGAGCATTCAAACTTGATGGCCATTACATTTCAATGGTTGAAAATATGAGCAAAAACATTTCAAAATATCTTATAGGACTCATATTGACATGGAGATTTGGCTGGTCTCACCTCGAGGTCGGAGTGGGGTCGGTGACGGGGACGATGGCGAGGATGATGGAAGGGGCTCCTAGATTTATGCAAAAACAAAAACCCTATAAGCTATCAACTAATCAAATGCATACGCCTCGCATAGTGCTCTCCAATTTCAGCATTCAAAGTAGGAGTAGTTTTCCAATTTGAGCATTCAATAAGAAAAACTAAATCGTAAAATAAATTAGTATTCAAATTAGATGCATTCAATAAGCAAAACTACATCATCTCTTGCGTCCGTACATCGTCGAATATTATCACTAATACACCTCGAATAGTATCATACATATAGCATCGCTAATACAGCTAGAACCGTAGCGCCCGACGGGTATCGACACGGGCGGTGGACACCCAAAGAGAAGGAACCATCACATGATCATAGCTCCAGTGAGATCCCTGAAGAACGTGCCAGGTATTGTCGGACCTGCCCTCCAACGCAACCATGTAGCGACGGACGTGCTCGTCCTCCTCGCTGACACGGTGACGTACCACCTCCGCGGTGTCTGGAAGCCTCGGCACCGTCACTGGCCCACGCGACCGCCACCAAACAGGGTTCGGGTCAACGACGTGCTGGCTCCTCACCAACCTACGCCCCTCGGAAGGTAGCACCTCCCAATACCAGCCTGGCGGAGCCCAGTCCCGTACATGGCCCCTCTGATCAAGCAGGCCTCCTCTGCCGAGTCGACGACGAGGATGCGGGATAGACATCGTCGACGTTGATGCAGGAATACTTGCTTTAACTAAAAAATAAACTAGTTCTATTAATTTTCTTGCTAAAAATAAACTACTTCTATAGTAAAATAAAGTAGTTTTATTAAATCAACTAGTTCAACTACCAAGCACTTACTATTAATAAAATAAAGTAGTACTTACTAAAAATAAACTACTTCTATAGTAAAATAAAGTAGTTTTATTAAATCAACTAGTTCAACTACTAAGCACTTACTATAAATAAAATAAAGTAGTACTTACTAAAAATGAACTAGTTCTATAGTAAAATAAAGTAGTTTTATTAAATCAACTAGTTCAACTACTAAGCACTTAATTACTATAAATAAAATAAAGTAGTACTTACTAAAAATAAACTACTTCTATAGTAAAATAAAGTAGTTTTATTAAATCAACTAGTTCAACTACTAAGCACTTACAATAAATAAAATAAAGTAGTACTTACTAAAAATAAACTAGTTTAACTAGTTCTATTATTTATCGACCCCCCCTCACGTCGAAGGTATCGGGGAGAAGAAGAAAGGAACAGAGAGGAGAAGATCGAAGAAAAAAAGAAGAAAAAAAGAGGAGAGGAAGAAAGGTATTTTCTATTTTTTCTTCTTCTCCTCTATTCCTTTCTTCTTCTCCTCTTTTTTTATTTTTTCCTCTTCTTATTTATTTCTCCTCTTCTTCATCTCCTCTTCTTCTCCTTCTTATTCTCCTTCTTCCTCTTCTTATTTTCCTTTTTCCTCTCCTTCTTTTTCTTCTAAATATGAACATATATACATAAATTGACAAAAAATATGCACAAAAACATATACATAAATTTTCCTATACATACACAATTTTTTTACAAATATGCACATATATATGAACATATACATAAATTGTCAAAAAAATGCTATGAACATGTACACACATATATACCCATATACATACAAAAATAAATTTATGAAAAAAAGTTATGAAATAAAAATACTATGACAAAAAAATTGCAGGGCAGGGGCGGTTGCACGGCGGCGCGCGGCGGCAGCGAAGGGCAGGGGCGTCGGCGCGGCGACGACGACAACCAGTACAGGGAGGAGGGGGTGGGGATCGGGGCAGCGCTCACAACGAGGAGGCATCGGCGACGAGGAGCGGGCTCGGGGGCGGCAGACGGCGAGGGCGCACTCAGGGGCGGGGGCAGGGGCGCACGGGCTCGGGGACGACGTCAGCGACGACGACGGAGATGACGACGACGAGGCACGGGCGACGGCGAACGACGACGCGCTTGGGGGCGACGGCAAGGGCGGCGGACGGCGTCGGGGCAGCCTGGCGGCGTCGAGGAGGTCGGCATCGTCGGGGACAACTGGAGATGAAAACCAAAATTTTCACAAGTGTTTCTTATAGAGCAAACCCTTTGGTCCCAGTTGGTGGCACCAACCGGGACCAATGCACCCCTTTGGTCCCGGTTCGTGCCACCAACCGGGACCAAAGGTCTCTTTTCAGCAGCCCAAAGGGTGGGAAGCAGAGGCCTTTGGTCCCGGTTGGTAGCACCAACCGGGACTAAAGGGAGGCATTGGTCCCGGTTGTTGCCACGAAACGGGACCAAAGAACCCCTTTAGTCCCGGTTGGTGCTACCAACCGGGGCAAGTGGCCTTGTGCTGCCCGCGGCCAAATGTTTAGTCCCACCTCGCTAGTTGAGAGGAGCTTGGAGTGGTTTATAAGCCCCACTGTGGCTGCCCTCTCGAGCTCCTCTCAAATGCAAGCTTACTAGGTCTAATCACACATATGTTGCCTATGGGCCTACTAGGCCTGCCGCGGGTCTGAATCCTGGCCCATGGTTGGGTTTCTAGTCGTATTCAGGCCATGGTGGCCCAATAGGTGGCACTTTTTTATTTTATTTTGTTTTCTTTGTTGCTTTATTTATTTTATTTTGTTTCTACTTACAACAAAAAACTTACTGTTGCTATTTTTATTTATTTTATTAAAGTTTATTTATTTTACTTTATTAAAGTTTATTTATTTTACTTTATTAAAGTTTATTTTGTTTCTACTTATTTATTTTATTAAAGTTTATTTATTTTACTTTATTAAAGTATATTTTGTTTCTACTTATTTATTTTATTAAAGTTTATTTTATTTTATTTTATTTTATTTTATTTCTACTTATTTATTTTATTAAATTTCAATTTATTTTATTTTATTTCTACTTATTTATTAAAGTTTATTTTGTTTCTACTTATTTATTAAAGTTTATTTTGTTTCTACTTACTTATTTTATTTTATTTTTTGCTTTTTTTATTTATTTTATGAAAATTCGTTTTTCTTTTAATGTTTTGAACAGAAAATACTTTGATAATTTTAGTTGCATAAATTCTATATAATTTTAGTTTCGATAATACTAGAGGTTTATAAAAGCTTTTTAGTTGATTCCTTTAGTATCGGTTCTAAGGCTGTTACAAAAGCATTTCATTTTTTGAATTATTTGAACTTCAGACTTTTTCTGTGTTCAAAATGCACCATTCAAAGCTACATCATCAATTTCCAACCCTTTCTAACTTCATTTTTTATTTTTCATGCATTTACTGATTTTTTGAGCTATAAGACCCTGAAATTGAAAAGCATTTCAAATGAACTATGAAAAGGTTGAAAGTTGGCATGGTATCATCATTTCACCCACATAGCATGTGCAAAAAAGTTGAGAGGGTTACGACAAAAACTGGATGCACTTCGTGTACAAAACGGACAATCTCTTTCGAAGTATCAGGGTTTCATACGGAAACTCGTCTGTTACAAAGGGATTTCATTTTTTTGAACTTATTTGAACTCCAGACTTTTTATGTGTTCAAAATGCACCATTCAAAGCCACACCATCAATTTTTAACCCTTTCTGACTTCATTTGTTATTTTTCATGCATTTACTGATTTTTTGAGCTATAAGACCCTGAAATTGAAAAGCATTTCAAATGAACTATGAAAAGGTTGAAAGTTGGCATGGTATCATCATTCCACCCACATAGCATGTGCAAAAAAATTGAGAGGGTTACGGCAAAAACTGGATGCACTTCGTGTACAAAATGGATAATCTGTTTCGAGATATCAGGGTTTCATACGGAAACTCGTCTGTTACAACAGGCATTTCAAATGACCTACGAAAAGGTTGAAAGTTGGCATGATATCATCATAATAGTTGTGGAGAGAAAGTCTTCACTTTTTCTTCGCTTGTGTCCTTTGCTTATTTGCGCTGTAACCATGGATAATCTTCATCGTTTAACAGGGTGCTTGGGTCAGCCTTGACTTTGAAGGGAGGAATTTCATGAAACTTTTCATAATATTCAGACACGTCTGTCTTACCCTCCACTCCCACAATGTCCCTTTTTCCTGAAAGAACTATGTGGCACTTTGGCTCATCATATGATGTATTCGCTTCCTTATCTTTTCTTTTTCTTGGTTTGGTAGACATGTCCTTCACATAGAAAACCTGCGCCACATCATTGGCCAGGACGAATGGTTCGTCAGTGTACCCAAGATTGTTCAGATCCACTGTTGTCATTACGTACTATGGGTCTACCTGTACCCCGCCTCCTGACAGACTGACCCATTTGCACTTGAACAAAGGGACCTTAAAAGCATGTCCGTAGTCAAGTTCCCATATGTCCACTATGTAACCATAATATGTGTCCTTTCCCCTCTTGGTTGCTGCATCAAAGCAGACACTGCTGTTTTGGTTGGTGCTCTTTTGATCTTGGGCGATCGTGTAAAATGTATTCCCATTTATCTCGTATCCTTTGTAAGTCAATACAGTTGAAGATGGTCCCTTGGACAATGAGTACGGATCATCACAAACAGTGTTGTCACCTCTGAGACGTGTTTCCAATCAACTGCTGAAAGTCCTGATGTGTTCACATGTAATCTAGTCGTTTCACTGCTCCGGGTGTCTGGAGCGCAGACTGTTCTTGTGTTCATCGACATACGGGGTCACCAAAGTAGAGTTCTGTAGAACTGTGTAGTGTGCCCGAGACCAAGAATGCCCGTCCCTGCATATTATTGAGTGCCCTCCAAGCGTGCTTTTTCCAGTCAGTCTCCCCTCATACCACAATATAGGGAGACCTATCTTCTTAATGCCAGGAATAAAGTCAACACAAAACCCAATGACATCCTTTGTTTGATGGCCCGTGGAGATGCTTCCTTCTGGCCTAGCGCGGTTACAGACATATTTCTTTAGGACTCCCATGAACCTCTAAAGGGGAACATATTGTGTAGAAATACGGGCCCCAGAATGACAATCTCGTCGACTAGATGAACTAGGATGTGCGTCATGATATTGAAGAAGGATGGTGGGAACACCAGCTCGAAACTGACAAGGCATTGCGCCACATCACTCCTTAGGCTTGGTCTGATTTCTGGATCGATCACCTTCTAAGAGATTGCATTGAGGAATGAACATAGCTTCACAATGGCTAATCAGACGTTTTCCGGTAGAAGCCCCCTCAATGCAACCGGAAGCAGTTGCGTCATAATCACGTGGAAGTCATGAGACTTTAGGTTCTGGAACTTTTTCTCTGGCATATTTATTATTCCCTTTATATTCGATGAGAAGCCAGACGGGACCTTCATACTCAGCAGGTTTTGAAAGAAGATTTCCTTCTCTTCTTTGGCAAGAGCGCAGCTAGCAGGACCTTCATACTGCTTTGGAGGCATGTCGTCTTTTTCGTGCAAATGTTGCAGGTCCTCCCATGCCTCTGATGTATCTTTTGTCTTCCCATACACGCCCAAGAAGCCTAGCAGGTTCACCCAAAGGTTCTTCATCACATGCATCACTTTGATTGAAGAGCGGACCTCTAGGTCTTTCCAGTAGGGTAGGTCCCAAAATATAGATTTCTTCTTCCACATGGGTGCGCGTCCCTCAGCGTCATTTGGAACAGATAGTCTGCTGGGACCCTTTCCAAAGATTACGTGTAAATCATTGACCATAGCAAGTACGTGATCACTGGTACGCATGGTGGGCTTCTTCCGGTGATCTGTCTCGCCTTTGAAATGCTTGCCTTTATTTCGACATTGATGGTTGGTTGGAAGAAATCGACGATGGCCCAGGTACACATTCTTCCTGTATTTGTCCAGGTATATACTTTCGGTGTCAGCTAAACAGTGCGTGCATGCGTGGTATCCCTTGTTTGTCTGTCCTGAAAGGTTACTGAGAGCGGGCCAATCATTGATGGTTACAAATAGCAACGCGTGCAGGTTAAATTCCTCCTGTTTGTGCTCATCCCACACACGCAGGGCCGTCTCCAGAAATTCGGGGCCCCGGGCGAAAACAAAAATGTGGCCCAAAATTTTCAGCAGTTCGCATAAAAGAAAAATTATTGTGCATAAAGCATTATCACCTTCATTGGCAGTATGAAGGTCATCACCTCCATCGGCAACACTACCATCATCCTATTCCTCTTCACTAGCAATATTACAATCATCAATATCTGCATCATGAGCCTCAATTTTAGTTGCATTATCATCACGACCATCATCAACATTAACATTTATAGTTTGATTTTCAGAATTATGTTGGGGATCTTTCACCAAAATATCTATCAAGATCCTGCTAGAGATTGAGCCTCAACTTTAAGTTTTTGTTTCCTCTTACGCTTTGAAGCACCAGATTCATGCTTCCTAATTCTAGTAGACATGATGAAGATTTAGGAACAAAACCTAACAAATTGTAAGGGATCATTGATCAAACAAAATCTAATTAGTAACGATTGCTAGATGAATAGATCATTCAAATACAAGAAAATGAACTGAAAATAGAACCTTGCACTTGGAGATTAAAACACAGTCCATAGTTTGGCCATGGACGTGTTCCTCAATCCTGATCATGTTGAAGCAACGAAGGGAACCGCGGTCCACGGCTGTTGCGTCTTCACGCAGCAAGACGATCAACAATGGGATTCGATCGGAGGTAATTGCACCGGCAGCGGCACGACTGCTAGGGCCTTCGTCAATCCTCAATCGCCGCTGGCGAGATGCCAAGACCTAGACGGAAGTTCGCTACGGCGCTGCCTGTTCGTCCGCAATCGCTGGAATTGAGCGATCTTCCAGTCTTCCGACCGTGCTATTGGGCTGTAACCTTCTTTTCTTTTCTGCAAGTCTTTTATTTGGGCCTCTAGCACTAGCAGCCGAGGCTCCCGTATGCGCATCAAAGACACCACGCAGGTACACACGTATGTTAGTTTCTGTCGCTCAAAAAAAAACGAACGTTAGTTTGCTTTCCTGGTTTTTTAGCGATCTTTCAACGGAAGAGAGGCATCGTACGAAGGGTGTTTTTCTCTAGATGGGGCCCCACGATTTTGGAGGCCCTGTGCGGTCGCTCACCTCGCTCCCCCTCATCGACGGGCCTGCACACACGTACACCATTTCCATTCCACAACTGTAAAAGTTCTTCAACTAATGGCCTTAGGTACACATCAATGTCGTTGTCGGGTTGCTTAGGGCCTTGGATGAGAACTGGCATCATAATGAACTTCCGCTTCATGCACATCTGAGGAGGGTTATACATACATAGAGTCACGGGGCAGGTGTTGTGATTGCTGCTCTGCTCCCGGAAAGGATTAATGCCATCCGCGCTTAAACCAAACCATACGTTCCTTGGGTCACCTGCAAACTCAGCCCAGTACTTTCTCTCGATTTTTCTCCACTACGACCCGTCAGCGGGTGCTCTCAACTTCCCGTCTTTCTTACGGTCCTCTCTGTGCCATCACATCAACTTGGCATGCTCTTCGTTTCTGAACAGACGTTTCAACCGTGGTATTATAGGAGCATACCACATCACCTTCGCAGGAACCCTCTTCCTGGGGGGCTTGCCGTCAACATCACCAGGGTCATCTCATCTGATCTTATACCGCAATGCACCGCATACCGGGCATGCGTTCAAATCCTCGTACGCACCGGGGTAGAGGATGCAGTCATTAGGGCATGCATGTATCTTCTGCACCTCCAATCCTAGAGGGCATACGACCTTCTTTACTGCGTACATACTGTCGGGCATTTCGTTATCATTTGGAAGCTTCTTCTTCAATATTTTCAGTAGCTTCTCAAATCCTTTGTCAGGCACATCATTCTCTGCCTTCCACTGCAGCAATTCCAGTACGATACAGAGCTTTGTGTTGCCATCTTCTCAATTGGGGTAGAACCCTTTTTTTATCCTCTAACATGCGTTCGAACTTCACCTTCTCCTTTTGACTTTCACATTGTGTCCTTGCATCAACAATGACCCGGCGGAGATCATTGATACGTCCATTTTGCATCATGCTTTTATATCGATATTTATTGCATTATGGGCTATTATTACACGTTATGCCACAATACTTATGCCTATTCTCTCTTATTTTACAAGGTTTACATGAAGAGGGAGAATGCCGGCAGCTGGAATTCTGGGCTGGAAAAGGAGCAAATATTAGAGAGCTATTCTGCACAGCTCCAAAAGTCCTGAAACTTCATGGAAGTTATTTTTGGAATTAATAAAAAATACTGGAGAAAGAATCCATCAGAGGGGCCCCACACCCAGGCCACGAGGGTGGGGGGTGCGCCCTACCCCCTTGGGCGCGCCCCTACCTCGTGGGCCCCCTGGCAGGCCTCCGGTGCCCATCTTCTGCTATATGAAGTATTTCGTCCGAGAAAAAATCATAAGCAAGCTTTCGGGAAGAAACTCCGCCGCCACGAGGCGAAAGCTTGGCGGAACCAATCTAGGGCTCCGGCAGAGCTGTTCTGCCAGGGAAACTTCCCTCCGGGAGGGGGAAATCATCGCCATCATCATCACCAACGATTCTCTCAACGGGAGGGGGTCAATCTCCATCAACTTCTTCACCAGCACCATCTCCTCTCAAACCCTAGTTCATCTCTTGTATCCAATCTTTGTCCCGAAGCCTCAGATTGGTACCTGTGGGTTGCTAGTAGTGTTGATTACTTCTTGTAGTTGATGCTAGTTGGTTTATTTGGTGGAAGATCATATGTTCAGATCCATTATGCATATTAATACTCCTCTGATTATGAACATGAATATGATTTGTGAGTAGTTACGTTTGTTCCTGAGGACATGGGAGAAGTCTTGCTATGAGTAGTCATGTGAATTTGGTATCCGTTCGATATTTTGATGAGATGTATGTTGTCTTTCCTCTAGTGGTGTTATGTGAACGTCGACTACATGACACTTCACCATTGTTTGGGCCTAGAGTAAGGCATTGAGAAGTAATAAGTAGATGATGGGTTGCTAGAGTGACAGAAGCTTAAACTCTAGTTTATGAGTTGCTTCGTAAGGGGTTGATTTGGATCCATATGTTTCATGCTATGGTTAGGTTTACCTTAATATTTCTTTTGTAGTTGCGGATGCTTGCAATAGGGGTTAATCATAAGTGGGATGCTTGTCCAAGAAAGGGCAGCACCCAAGCACCGGTCCACCCACATACCAAATTATCAAAGTAACGAACGCGAATCATATGAACATGATGAAAACTAGCTTGACAATAATTCCCATGTGTCCTCGGGTGTGCTTTTCTCTATATAAGAGTTTGTCCAGGCTTGTCCTTTGCTACAAAAAGGATTGGGCCATCTTGCTGCAATTTTTTTACACTTGTTACTTGTTACCCGTTACAAATTACCTTATCACAAAATTATCTGTTACCGATAATTTCAGTGCTTGCAGAGAATACCTTGCTGAAAACCGCTTATCATTTCCTTCTGCTCCTCGTTGGGTTCGACACTCTTACTTATCGAAAGGACTATGATAGATCCCCTAAACTTGTGGGTCATCAAGATTCTTTTCTGGTGCCGTTGCCGGCGAGTGTAGCGCCTTCGGTAGGTGGAATTTTGTGAGGAAAGATTTATATAGTGTGCTGAAATTTACTGTCAACTTTTACTATGGAACATAATCCTTTGAGAGGCTTGTTCGGGGTATCTTCACCCCGACCATTAGATCAAAGAGTTGCTCCTCGACCTACTGAACCTACTGAAAATGTTTACTTTGAAATTCCGTCGGGTATGATAGAGAAACTGCTAGCTAATCCTTTTGCAGGAGATGGAACATTGCATCCCGATTTACACTTAATCTATGTGGATGAAGTTTGTGGATTATTTAAGCTTGCAAGTATGCCCGATGATGTTATGAAGAAGAAGGTCTTCCCTTTATCTTTTAAGGGAGAGGCATTGACATGGTATAGGCTATGTGATGATATGGGATCATGGAACTACAAATGATTGAAATTGGAATTTCATCATAATTTTTATCCTATGCATCTTGTTCATCGTGATCATAATTATATATATAATGTTTGGCCTCGCGAAGGAGAAGGCACCGCTCAATCTTGGGAGAGGCTTAAGTCAATGTTATATTCATGCCCCGATCATGAACTCTCAAGAGAAATGATTATTCAAAAAAATTATGCTCGGCTTTCTGTCAATAATCGCTCCATGCTCGATACTTCTTGTACTGGATCTTTTATGATGAAGACTATTGAATTCAAATGGGATTTATTGGAAAGAATTAAACGCAACTCTGAATACTGGGACCTCGACGATGGTAAGGAGTCAGGTATAACACCTAAGTTTGATTGTGTTAAATCTTTTATGGATACCGATGTTTTCCGTGAATTTAGCACTAAATATGGACTTGACTCTGAGATAGTAGCTTGTTTCTGTGAATCCTTTGCTACTCATGTTGACCTCCCTAAGGAGAAGTGGATTAAATATAATCCTCCCATTGAAGTAAAAGTAGTTGCACCCATTAAAGTTGAAGAAAAGACTATCACTTACGATGATACTGTTGTTCCTGCTGCTTATATTGAGAAGCCACCTTTCCCTGTCAGAATAAAGGATCATGCTAAAGCTTCAACTGTAGTCAACAAAAGTAATATTAGGACACACAAACCCCCTGAGCAAGTTAAAGTTGAACCTAAAATTGCTATGGTTAAAGATCTCTTGGCTGATAATATCGATGGGCATGTTATTTACTTCTATGATGAGACTGCTAGAATTGCTAAACCTGGTGCTAAAAATAAACATAGACCTGTTGTAGGCATGCCTGTTATTTCTGTTAAAATAGGAGATCATCGTTATCATGGCTTATGTGATATGGGTGCTAGTGCTAGTGCAATACCTCATTCTTTATACGAAGAAATTATGCATGATACTACACCTGCTGAGATAGAAGATATCGATGTTAACATTAAGCTTGCCAATAGAGATACTATTTCACCGATTGGGATTGTTAGAGATGTTGAAGTCTTGTGTGGGAAGGTTAAATATCCTGCTGATTTTCTTGTTCTTGGTTCCCCACAAGATAGCGTATGTCCCATTATATTTGGTAGACCCTTCTTGAACACTGTTAATGCTAGGATAGACTGCGAAAAGGATGTTGTTACTATTGGTTTGGTTGATATGTCTCATGAGTTTAATTTTGCTAAATTTGGTAGACAACCCCGTGATGAGGAATTGCCTAGTAAAGATGAAATTATCGGTCTTGCTTCTATTGTTGTGCCTTGATACGTCTCCAACGTATCTATAATTTTTGATTGTTCCATGCTATATTATCTACTGTTTTGGACTATATTTGGCTTTATTTTCCACTTCTATATTATTTTTGGGACTAACCTATTAACCGGAGGCCCAGCCCAGAATTGCTGTTTTTTTGCCTATTTCACTGTTTCACAGAAACAGAATATCAAACGGAGTCCAAACGGAATAAAATCTTCGGGAACGTGATTTTCTCACCGAACGTGATCCAGGAGACTTGGACCCTAATTCAAGGGAGCCAAGAAGCGGTCACGAGGGTGGGGGGGGCACGCCCCCCCTTAGGGCGCGCCCCCTGCCTCGTGGGCCCCTCGAAGCTCCACCGACGTACTCCTTACTCCTATATATACCTACGTACCCCCAAACGATCAGAACAGGAGCCAAAAGCCTAATTCCACCGCCGCAACTTTTTGTATCC
Organism: Aegilops umbellulata; assembly: GCA_032464435.1. Taxonomy (NCBI): domain Eukaryota; kingdom Viridiplantae; phylum Streptophyta; class Magnoliopsida; order Poales; family Poaceae; genus Aegilops; species Aegilops umbellulata. Next base: position 343,168,069 of record CP136058.1, on the reverse strand, counting down.
ACGAGATCCCATCTTGGGGCCTGTTCCAGAGCTCCGCTGGAGAGGGCCGTCGTCACGGAGGGCTTCTACATCATCATAGCCCCTCCGATGAAGTGTGAGTAGTTTACCTCAGACCTTCGGGTCCATAGTTAGTAGCTAGATGGCTTATTCTCTCTTTCTGGATCTCAATACAAAGTTTGTTGGGGAACGTAGTAATTTAAAAAAATTTCCTACGCACACGCAAGATCATGGTGATGCATAGCAACGAGAAGGGAGAGTGTTGTCTACGTACCCTCGTAGACCGAAGCGGAAGCGTTCACACAACGTAGAGGAAGTAGTCGTACGTTCTCCTCGCGATCCAACCGATCACAGCACCGTTACTCCGGCACCTCCGAGTTCTTGGCACATGTTCAGCTCGATGACGATCCCCGGGCTCCGATCCAGCAAAGCGTCGGGGAAGAGTTCCGTCAGCACGACGGCGTGGTGACGATCTTGATGTGTTACCGGCGCAGGGCTTCGCCTAAGCACTGCAACGATACGACCGAGGTGGAATTTGGTGGAAGGGGCACCGCACACGGCTAAGGAAAGATCTCAATGATCAATTGTGTGTCCAAGGGGTGCCCCTTGCCTCAGTATATAAAGGATGGAGGAGGAGGAGGCCGCCCAAGGCAAAGGGTGCGGCCAAGATGTGGAGTCCTACTAGGACTCCAAGTCCTAGTAGGAGTCCACCAAGAGGGGAGGAAGGGAGAAGGAATAGGAGGAGAAGGAGAGGTGGCCGGCCCCCTTTTCCCTAGTCCAATTCGGACTAGAGGGGAGGGGGGGGGGCGCAGCAGCCTTTTTCCTTTTCCCACTAAAGCCCATCAAGGCCCATTACTTCTCCCGTAATCCCGTAACTCCCCGGTACCTCCGAAAATACCCGAACCACTAAGAACCCTTCCGATGTCCGAATATAGTCGTCCAATATATCGATCTTTATGTCTTGACCATTTTGAGACTCCTCGTCATGTCCTTGATCTCATACGGGACTCCGAACTCCTTCGGTACATCAAAACTCATAAACTCATAATATAACTGTCATCGAAACCTTAAGCGTGCGGACCCTACGGTTCGAGAACAATGTAGACATGACCGAGACACGTCTCCGGTCAATAACCAATAGCGGGACCTGGATGCCCATATTGGCTCCTACATATTCTACGAAGATCTTTATCGGTCAGACCGCATAACAACATACGTCGTTCCCTTTGTCATCGGTATGTTACTTGCCCGAGATTCGATCGTCGGTATCCAATACCTAGTTCAATCTCGTTACCGGCAAGTCTCTTTACTCGTTCCGTAATACATCATCTCACAACTAACACATTAGTTGCAATGCTTGCAAGGCTTATGTGATGTGCATTACCGAGAGGGCCCAGAGATACCTCTCCGACAATCGGAGTGACAAATCCTAATCTTGAAATACGCCAACCCAACATGTACCTTCGGAGACACCTGTAGAGCACCTTTATAATCACCCAGTTACGTTGTGACGTTTGGTAGCACACAAAGTGTTCCTACGGTAAACGGGAGTTTGCATAATCTCATAGTTAAAGAAACATGTATAAGTCATGGATAAAAGCAATAGCAACATACTAAACGATCGGGTGCTATGCTAATGGAATGGGTCATGTCAATCAGATCATTCAACTAATGATGTGATCTCGTTAATCAAATAACAACTCTTTGTTCATGGTTAGGAAACATAACCATCTTTGATTAATGAGCTAGTCAAGTAGAGGCATACTAGTGACACTCTGTTTGTCTATGTATTCACACATGTATTATGTTTCCAATTAATACAATTCTAGCATGAATAATAAACATTTATCATGATATAAGGAAATAAATAATAACTTTATTATTGCCTCTAGGGCATATTTCCTTCAGTCTCCCACTTGCACTAGAGTCAATAATCTAGATCACATCACCATGTGATTAACATCAATAGTTCACATCATCATGTGATTAACACCCATAGTTCACATCGCTATGTGACCGACACCCAAAGGGTTTACTAGATTCAGTAATCTAGTTTACATCGCTATGTAATTAACACCCAAAGAGTACTAAGGTGTGATCATGTTTTGCTTGTGAGAGAAATTTAGTCAACGGGTCTGCCACATTCAGATCCGTTATGTATTTTGCAATTTTCTATGTCTACAATGCTCTGCACGGAGCTAGTTTAGCTAATTGCTCCCACTTTCAATATGTATCTAGATTGAGACTTAGAGTCATCTAGATTAGTGTCAAAACTTGCATCGACGTAACCTTTTACGACGAACCTTTTTGTCACCTCCATAATCGAGAAACATATCCTTATTCCACTAAGGATAATTTTGACCGCCGTCCAGTGATCTACTCCTAGATCACTATTGTACTCCCGTGCCAATCTCAGGGTAGGGTATACAATAGGTCTGGTACACAGCATGGCATACTTTATAGAACCTATGGCCAAAGCATAGGGAATGACTTTCATTCTCTTTCTATCTTCTGCCGTGGTCGGGTTTTGAGTCTTACTCAATTTCACACTTTGTAACACAGGCAAGAACTCTTTCTTTGACTGTTCCATTTTGAACTACTTCAAAATCTTGTCAAGGTATGTACTCATTGAAAAAACTTATCAAGCGTCTCGATCTATCTCTATAGATCTTGATGCTCGATATGTAAGTAGCTTCCCCGAGGTCTTTCTTTGAAAAACTCCTTTCAAATACTCCTTTATGCTTCACAGAATAATTCTACATTATTTCCGATCAATAATATGTCATTTACATATACTTATCAGAAATGCTGTAGTGCTCCCACTCACTTTCTTGTAAATACAGGCATCACCGCAAGTCTGTATAAAACAATGTGCTTTGATCAACTTATCAAAGCGTATATTCCAACTCCGAGATGCTTGCACCAGTCCATAGATGGATCGCTGGAGCTTGCATATTTTGTTAACACCTTCAGGATCGACAAAACCTTCTAGTTGCATCGTATACAACTCTTCTTTAATAAATCCATTAAGGAATGTAGTTTTGTTTATCCATTTGCCGGATTTCATAAAATGCGACAATTGCTAACATGTTTCGGACAGACTTAAGCATAGATACGAGTGAGAAACTCTCATCGTAGTCAACACCTTGAACTTGTCGAAAACCTTTTGCGACAATTCTAGCTTTGTAGATAGTAACACTACTATCAGTGTCCGTCTTCCTCTTGAAGATCCATTTATTTTCTTTGGCTTGCCGATCATCGGGCAAATCCCTCAAAGTCCATACTTTGTTCTCATACATGGATCATATCTCAGATTTCATGGCCTCAAACCATTTCGTGGAATCTGGGCTCATCATCGCTTCCTCATAGTTCGCAAGTTCGTCATGGTCTAGTAACATGACTTCCAGAACAAGATTACCGTACCACTCTGGTGCGGATCTCACTCTGGTTTACCTATGAGATTCGGTAGTTACTTGATCTGAAGTTACATGATCATCATCATTAGCTTCCTCACTAATTGGTGTAGTAGTCACAAGAACAGATTTCTGTGATGAACTACTTTCCAATAAGGGAGAAGGTACAATTACCTTATCAAGTTTTCTACTTTCCTCCCACTCACTTCTTTCGAAAGAAACTCTTTCTCTAGAAAGTTTCCGAACTTAGCAACAAAAGTGTTGCCTTCGGATCTGTGATAGAAGGTGTATCCAACAGTTTCCTTTGGATATCCTATGAAGACACATTTCTCCGATTTGGGTTCGAGCTTATCAGGTTGAAGCTTTTTCACATAAGCATTGCAGCCCCAAACTTTAAGAAACGACAGCTTAGGTTTATTGCTAAACCATAGTTCATACGGTGTCGTCTCAACGGATTTAGATGGTGCCTCTTTTAACGTGAATGCAGCTGTCTCTAATGCATGATCCCAAAGCGATATTGGTAAATCGGTAAGAAACATCATAGATTGTACTATATCCAATAAAGTACGGTTATGACGTTCGGACACACCATTATGCTGTGGCGTTCCAGGTGGCATGAATTTGTGAAACTATTCCACATTGTTTTAATTGAAGACCAAACTCGTAACTCAAATATTTGTCTCCGCGATCAGATCGTAGAAACCTTATTTTCTTGTCACGATGATTTTCACTTCACTCTAAAATTCTTTGAACTTTTCAAACGTTTTAGACTTATGTTTCATCAAGTAGATATACCCATATCTGCTCAAATCATCTGTGAAGGTTAGAAAATAATGATACTTGTCGCGAGCCTTAATATTCATCGGATCATATACATCAGTATGTATGATTTCCAACAAATCTGTTGCTTGCTCCATTGTTCCGGAGAACGGCGTTTTTAGTCATCTTGCCCAAGAGGCATGGTTCGCAAGCATCAAGTGATTCATAATCAAGTGATTCCAAAATCCCATCAGCATGGAGTTTCTTCATGTGCTTTACACCAATATGACCTAAACGGCAGTGCCACAAATAGGTTGCACTATCATTATTAACTTCGCATCTTTTTGGTTTCAATATCATGAATATGTGTATCACTGCGATCGAGATCCAATGAACTATTTTCATTGGTGTGTATGACCATAGAAGGTTTTATTCATGTAAACAGAACAACAATTGTTCTCTAACTTAAATGAATAACTGTATTGCAATTAACATGATCAAATCATATTCATGCTCAACGCAAACACCAAATAACACTTATTTAGTTTCAACACTAATCCCGAAAGTATAGGGAGTGTGTGATAATGATCATATCAATCTTGGAACCACTTCCAACACACATCGTCACCTTGTCCTTTAACTAGTCTTTGTTCATTCTGCAACTCCCGTTTCGAGTTACTAAATTTGAGCAACTGAACTAGTACCAAATACTAAGGGGTTGCTATGAACACTAGTAAAGTACACATCAATAACATGTATATCAAATATACTTATGTTCACTTTGCCATCCTTCTTATCCGCCAATCACTTGGGGTAGTTCCGCTTCCAGTGACCAGTCCCTTTGCAGTAGAAGCACTTAGTCTCAGGCTTAGGACCATACTTGGGCTTTTCACTTGAGCAGCAACTTGCTTGCCGTTCTTCTTGAAGTTCCCCTTCTTTCCTTTTGCCCTTTTCTTGAAACTAGTGATCTTGTCAACCATCAACACTTGATGTTTTTCTTTGATTTCTACCTTCGCTGATTTTAGCATTGCGAAGAGCTTGGGAATATTTTTCCGTTATCCCTTGCATATTATAGTTCATCACGAAGTTCTACTAACTTGGTGATGGTGACTAGAGAATTCTGTCAATCACTATCTTATCTGGAAGATTAACTCCCACTTGATTCAAGCGATTGTAGTACCCAGACAATCTGAGCACATGCTCACTAGTTGAGCGATTCTCCTCCATCTTTTAGCTATAGAACTTGTTGGAGACTTCATATCTCTCAACTCGGGTATTTGCTTGAAATATTAACTTCAACTCCTGGAACATCTCATATGCTCCATGACGTTCAAAACGTCTTTGAAGTCCCGATTCTAAGCCGTTAAGCATGGTGCACTAAACTATTAAGTAGTCATCATATTGAGCTAGCAAAACGTTCATAACGTCTGCATCTGCTCCTGCAAAAGGTCCGTCACCTAGCGGTGCATCAAGGACAAAATTCTTCTGTGCAGCAATGAGGATAAACCTCAGATTACGGATCCAATCCGCATCATTGCTACTAACATTTTTCAACACAATTTTCTCTAGGAACATATCAAAATAAACACAGGGAAGCAACAATGCGAGCTATTGATCTATAACATAGATATGCTAATACTACCAGGACTAAGTTCATGATAAATTAAAGTTCAATTAATCATATTACTTAAGAACTCCCACTTAGATAGACATCCCTCTAATCCTCTAAGTGATCACGTGATCCAAATCAACTAAACCATGTCCGATCATCACGTGAGATGGAGTAGTTTCAATGGTGAACATCACTATGTTGATCATATCTACTATATGATTCACGCTCGACCTTTCGGTCTCCGTGTTCCGAGGCCATATCTGTTATATGCTAGGCTCGTCAAGTATAACCTGAGTATTCCGCGTGTGCAACTGTTTTGCACCCGTTGTATTTGAACGTAGAGCCTATCACACCCGATCATCACGTGGTGTCTCAGCACGAAGAACTTTTGCAACGGTGCATACTCAGGGAGAACACTTCTTGATAATTAGTGAGAGATCATCTTATAATGCTACCGTCAATCAAAGCAAGATAAGATGCATAAAAGGATAAACATCACATGCAATCAATATAAGTGATATGATATGGCCATCATCATCTCGTGCTTGTGATCTCCATCTTTGAAGCACCGTCATGATCACCATCGTCACCGGCGCGACACCTTGATCTTCATCGCAGCATCGTTGTCGTCTCGCCAATCTTATGCTTCCACGACTATCACTACCGCTTAGTAATAAAGTAAAGCATTACATCGCGATTGCATTGCATACAATAAAGCGACAACCATATGGCTCCTGCCAGTTGCCGATAACTCGGTTACAAAACATGATCATCTCATACAATAAAATTTAGCATCATGTCTTGACCATATCACATCACAACATGCCCTGCAAAAACAAGTTAGACGTCCTCTACTTTGTTGTTGCAAGTTTTACGTGGCTGCTACGGGCTTTAAGCAAGAACTCATCTTACCTACGCATCAAAACCACAACGATAGTTTGTCAAATAGACTCCGTTTTAACCTTCTCAAGGACCGGGCGTAGCCACACTTGGTTCAACTAAAGTTGGAGAGACAGTCTTCCGCTAAACCAAAGTATGACATGCTGGTAGGCAGTATGACTTGTATCGTCCATAACTTACTTGTGTTCTACTCGTGCAAATAACATCAAACCATAAAAACCTAGGCTCTGATACCATTATTTAAGCTTGCAGGTATGCCCGATGATGTTATGAAGAAGAAGGTCTTCCCTTTATCTTTTAAGGGAGAGGCATTGACATGGTATAGGCTATGTGATGATATGGGATCATGGAACTACAAATGATTGAAATTGGAATTTCATCATAATTTTTATCCTATGCATCTTGTTCATCGTGATCATAATTATATATATAATGTTTGGCCTCGCGAAGGAGAAGGCACCGCTCAATCTTGGGAGAGGCTTAAGTCAATGTTATATTCATGCCCCGATCATGAACTCTCAAGAGAAATGATTATTCAAAAAAATTATGCTCGGCTTTCTGTCAATAATCGCTCCATGCTCGATACTTCTTGTACTGGATCTTTTATGATGAAGACTATTGAATTCAAATGGGATTTATTGGAAAGAATTAAACGCAACTCTGAATACTGGGACCTCGACGATGGTAAGGAGTCAGGTATAACACCTAAGTTTGATTGTGTTAAATCTTTTATGGATACCGATGTTTTCCGTGAATTTAGCACTAAATATGGACTTGACTCTGAGATAGTAGCTTGTTTCTGTGAATCCTTTGCTACTCATGTTGACCTCCCTAAGGAGAAGTGGTTTAAATATAATCCTCCCATTGAAGTAAAAGTAGTTGCACCCATTAAAGTTGAAGAAAAGACTATCACTTACGATGATACTGTTGTTCCTGCTGCTTATATTGAGAAGCCACCTTTCCCTGTCAGAATAAAGGATCATGCTAAAGCTTCAACTGTAGTCAACAAAAGTAATATTAGGACACACAAACCCCCTGAGCAAGTTAAAGTTGAACCTAAAATTGCTATGGTTAAAGATCTCTTGGCTGATAATATCGATGGGCATGTTATTTACTTCTATGATGAGACTGCTAGAATTGCTAAACCTGGTGCTAAAAATAAACATAGACCTGTTGTAGGCATGCCTGTTATTTCTGTTAAAATAGGAGATCATCGTTATCATGGCTTATGTGATATGGGTGCTAGTGCTAGTGCAATACCTCATTCTTTATACGAAGAAATTATGCATGATACTACACCTGCTGAGATAGAAGATATCGATGTTAACATTAAGCTTGCCAATAGAGATACTATTTCACCGATTGGGATTGTTAGAGATGTTGAAGTCTTGTGTGGGAAGGTTAAATATCCTGCTGATTTTCTTGTTCTTGGTTCCCCACAAGATAGCGTATGTCCCATTATATTTGGTAGACCCTTCTTGAACACTGTTAATGCTAGGATAGACTGCGAAAAGGATGTTGTTACTATTGGTTTGGTTGATATGTCTCATGAGTTTAATTTTTCTAAATTTGGTAGACAACCCCGTGATGAGGAATTGCCTAGTAAAGATGAAATTATCGGTCTTGCTTCTATTGTTGTGCCTTGATACGTCTCCAACGTATCTATAATTTTTTATTGTTCCATGCTATATTATCTACTGTTTTGGACTACGCACACGAAAGATCATGGTGATGCATAGCAACGAGAAGGGAGAGTGTTGTCTACGTACCCTCGTAGACCGAAGCGGAAGCGTTCACACAACGTAGAGGAAGTAGTCGTACGTTCTCCTCGCGATCCAACCGATCACAGCACCGTTACTCCGGCACCTCCGAATTCTTGGCACACGTTCAGCTCGATGACGATCCCCGGGCTCCGATCCAGCAAAGCGTCGGGGAAGAGTTCCGTCAGCACGACGGCGTGGTGACGATCTTGATGTGTTACCGGCGCAGGGCTTCGCCTAAGCACTGCAACGATACGACCGAGGTGGAATTTGGTGGAAGGGGGCACCGCACACGGCTAAGGAAAGATCTCAATGATCAATTGTGTGTCCAAGGGGTGCCCCTTGCCTCAGTATATAAAGGATGGAGGAGGAGGAGGCGGCCAAGGCAAAGGGTGCGGCCAAGATGTGGAGTCCTACTAGGACTCCAAGTCCTAGTAGGAGTCCACCAAGAGGGGAGGAAGGGAGAAGGAATAGGAGGAGAAGGAGAGGTGGCCGGCCCCCTTTTCCCTAGTCCAATTCGGACTAGAGGGGAGGGGGGCGCAGCAGCCTTTTTCCTTTTCCCACTAAAGCCCATCAAGGCCCATTACTTCTCCCGTAATCCCGTAACTCCCCGGTACCTCCGAAAATACCCGAACCACTCAGAACCCTTCCGATGTCCGAATATAGTCGTCCAATATATCGATCTTTACGTCTCGACCATTTCGAGACTCCTCGTCATGTCCCTGATCTCATCCGGGACTCCGAACTCCTTCGGTACATCAAAACTCATAAACTCATAATATAACTGTCATCGAAACCTTAAGCGTGCGGACCCTACGGTTCGAGAACAATGTAGACATGACCGAGACACATCTCCGGTCAATAACCAATAGCGGGACCTGGATGCCCATATTGGCTCCTACATATTTTACAAAGATCTTTATCGGTCAGACCGCATAACAACATACGTCGTTCCCTTTGTCATCGGTATGTTACTTGCCCGAGATTCGATCGTGTCAAATCAGATCATTCAACTAATGATGTGGTCTCGTTAATCAAATAACAACTCTTTGTTCATGGTTAGGAAACATAACCATCTTTGATTAATGAGCTAGTCAAGTAGAGGCATACTAGTGACACTCTGTTTGTCTATGTATTCACACATGTATTATGTTTCCAATTAATACAATTCTAGCATGAATAATAAACATTTATCATGATATAAGGAAATAAATAATAACTTTATTATTGCCTCTAGGGCATATTTCCTTCAAAGTTCTCCCCCTCTCTTGTGGAGATCTATTCGATGTAATCTTCTTTTTGCGGTGTGTTTGTTGAGACCGATGAATTGTGGGTTTATGATCAAGTCTATCTACGAATAATATTTGAATCTTCTCTGAATTCTTTTATGTATGATTGGTTATCTTTGCAAGTCTCTTCGAATTATCAGTTGGTTTGGCCTACTAGATTAGTTTTTCTTGCCATGAGAGAAGTGCTTAGCTTTGGGTTTGATCTTGCGGTGTCCTTTCCCAGTGACAGAAGGGGCAGAAAGGCACATATTGCATCGTTGCCATCGAGGATAACAAGATGGGGTTTATTTCATATTGCATGAATTTATCTCTCTACATCATGTCATCTTGCTTAAAGCGTTACTCTGTTTTTAACCTAATACTCTAGATGCATGCTGGATAGCGGTCGATGAGTGGAGTAATACTAGTAGATGTAGGCAGGAGTCGGTCTACTTGTCTCGGACGTGATGCCTATATACATGATCATACCTAGATATTCTCATAACTATGCTCAATTCTGTCAATTGCTCAACAGTAATTTGTTCACCCACCGTAGAATACTTATGCTCTTGAGAGAAGCCACTAGTGAAACCTATGGCCCCCGGGTCTATTCTCATCATATCAATCTCCATCACTTTAGTCTTGTTTTGCTTTTTACTTTTCAGTTTGCATCTCTATATTAAAAATACGAAAAGCATTATCTATCAGTTCTCACTCTCGTAAGTGACCGTGAAGGGATTGACAACCCCTAATCGCGTTGGTTGCGAGTAGCTATCGTTTTGTGCAGGTACGAGGGACTTGAGAGTGGCCTACTACTGGATTGATACCTTGGTTCTCAAAAACTGAGGGAAATACTTACGCTACTCTACTGCATCATCCTCTCCTCTTCGGAGAAAACCAACGCAAGCTCAAGAGGTAGCAAGAAGAATTTCTGGCGCCGTTGCCGGGGAGTCTACGCAAAAAGTCAACATACCAAGTACCCATCACAATCCCTATCTCTCGCATTACATTAGTTGTCATTTGCCTCTCGTTTTCCTCTCCCCCACTTCACCCTTGCCATTTTATTCGCCCTCTCTTTTCCGTTCTCCTTGATGTCTTTCTTGGCTCGTTTTCTCGCTTGGTTGAAATAGTTGAGTATTTATTCCTAAACAGAGAAGCTAATATCTATGGATCCTCATCCACTTGCCAATCTTTTTAAGAGATCAAATTATGATGAAACAATTCCTAGTGATTTGGATGCACTAGATTATCTTTATAAGCTTTTGCCTGAGATCCGTAAATCTGAGAATTGTGATGAAGTGCTTCACGATAGATCTTTGAATAAAAATCATGATTGCAATGATTTTATTATAAATTCTATTGATGTAAATTATGCTAATAATATGCAAAACCCTAAGCTTGGGGATGCTAGTTTTGCTATGTCCAATAGTCATGATTGGGGAGATTCTTCTTATGATCTTGAAATTTTTTTTAAGCCCCATGATGAATATAAGATTGAAAATAGTGTTTGCAATAATATTGAAAGTGGGTTTGGAAGAGTGTCAACTTTAGATCCCACATATTTGGATAACATTCAATCTTATGAAATTTTTGATAAAAGTGGGCTTGGAGAAATCATGTCTTTAGTTAATGATAATCCCACTATTTTGGAAGAGTGTCAACTTCGCATGCATGTGGATCGTGTTGAGAATAGGTTATGTGATAGCTATATTGTTGAATTTTCTTATTATCCTACATGTAATTATTATGAGAGAGGAAAATATGGTTATAGAAATATTCATGTTATTAAATTACCTCTCGTTATGTTGAGATTGCTATTATTCCTTTCCGCTTCCTTGCATATGCTAGTTTTTGCTTGCTACGATAATTTGTTTGCCTATAATATGCCTATGCATAGGAAGTATGTTTGACTTAAGTGTGTTTGTCACATGTTTTATGATGCTCTCTTTGTGCCTCAATTCTTGTCTTTCTTGTGAGCATCATTGAAATCTCAATGCCTAGCTAAAAAGGCTTTAAAGAAAAGAGCTTGTTGGGAGATAGCCCAATATTTTTCCTTGTTGATTAGTAATAAATAATCCATCTACCCTTTGTTTAGATGTGGTTTTGTGTTTTAATTAGTGTTTGTGCCAAGCTAGACCTATTGGATCTTCTTGGATGATAGTTATTTGATCTTGCTGTAATTTCCAGAAACTTTGCGCTCAGTGCCCGAATTATTAAAAATCACCAGAAGGTGATAAAATTATGATTCCAATTGCGGCTGATCAGTAATCAAATTGTCTAGGTCGTATAATTTTGGTAGATTGTTTGGAGTTCCAGAAGTTTGCTTTAGTTACAGATTACTACAGACTGTTCTGTTTTTGACAGATTCTGTTTTTCGTGTGTTGTTTGCTTATTTTGATGAATCTATGGCTAGTAAAATAGTTTATAAACCATAGAGAAGTTGGAATACAGTAGGTTTAACACCAATATAAATAAAGAATGAGTTCATTACAGTACCTTGAAGTGGTTTTATGTTTTCTTTCTCTAACGGAGCTCACGAGATTTCTATTGAGTTTTGTGTTGTGAGGTTTTCAAGTTTTGGGTGAAATCTTTTGATGGATTTTGGAACAAGGAGTGACAAGAGCCTAAGCTTGGGGATGCCCATGGCACCCCCAATATAATCCAAGGACACCAAAAATTCAAAGCTTGGGGATGCCCCGGAAGGCATCCCCTCTTTCGTCTACTTCCATCGGTATTTTACTTGGAGCTATATTTTTATTCACCAACATGATATGTGTTTTGCTTGGAGCGTCTTGTATTATTTGTGTCTTTGTTTGTTAGTGTGCCACAATCATCCTTGCTGTACACACCTTTGAGAGAGCCATTTATGAATTAAAATTTGTTAGAATACTCTTTGTACTTCACTTATATCTTTTGAGCTATGTAGTTTTGCTCTATGTGCTTCACTTATATCTTTTGAGCGTGATAATTTTGCTCTATGTGCTTCACTTAGATCTTTTAGATCAAGGTGGTGGATTTGTTTTAAATAAACTATTGATCTCTCATGCTTCACTTAGATCATTTTGAGAGTCTTAATAGCATGGTAAATTGCTTTATGATAATATGCTTGGTATTCAAGATTTGTGAAATTTTCTTTTGAGTGCGTTGAATACTAAGAAAATATTAAAGCATGATAATTGTTTTGAGATATGGAGGTGATAATATTAGAGTCATGCTAGTTGAGTAGTTGTGAATTTAAAGAATACTTGCGTTAAAGTTTGTGATTCCCGTAGCGTGCACACTGAAGGAAATATGCCCTAGAGGCAATAATAAAGTTACTATTTATTTCCTTATTTCATGATAAATGTTTATTATTCATGCTAGAATTGTATTAACCGGAAACATAATACATGTGTGAATACATAGACAAACAGAGTGTCACTAGTATGCCTCTACTTGACTAGCTCGTTAATCAAAGATGGTTAGGTTTCCTAACCATGAACAAAGAGTTGTTATTTGATTAACGGGATCACATCATTAGTTGAATGATCTGATTGACATGACCCATTCCATTAGCTTAGCACCCGATCGTTTAGTATGTTGCTATTGCTTTCTTCATGACTTATACATGTTCCTTTGACTATGAGATTATGCAACTCCCGTTTGCCGGAGGAACACTTTGGGTGCTACCAAACGTCACAACGTAAATGGTGATTATAAAGGAGTACTACAGGTGTCACCAAAGGTAGATGTTGGGTTGGCGTATTTCGAGATTAGGATTTGTCACTCCGATTGTCGGAGAGGTATCTCTGGGCCCTCTCGGTAATGCACATCACTTAAGCCTTGCAAGCATTGCAACTAATGAGTTAGTTGCGAGATGATGTATTATGGAACGAGTAAAGAGACTTGCCGGTAACGAGATTGAACTAGGTATTGGATACCGACGATCGAATCTCGGGCAAGTAACATACCGATGGACAAAGGGAACAACGTATGTTGTTATGCGGTCTGACCGATAAAGATCTTCGTAGAATATGTAGGAGCCAATATGGGCATCCAGGTCCTGCTATTGGTTATTGACCGAAGACGTGTCTCGGTCATGTCTACATTGTTCTCGAACCGTAGGGTCCGCACGCTTAAGGTTTCGATGACAGTTATATAATGAGTTTATGAGTTTTGATGTACCGAAGGAGTTCGAAGTCCCGGATGAGATCGGGGACATGACGAGGAGTCTCGAAATGGTCGAGACGTAAAGATTGATATATTGGACGACTATATTCGGACATCGGAAGGGTTCTGAGTGGTTCGGGTATTTTCGGAGGTACCGGGGAGTTACGGGAATACGAGGAAGAAGCAATGGGCCTTGATGGGCCTTAGTGGGAAGGACCAGGAGGTGGCGTGCGCCCCTCCCAAGCCCAGTCCGAATTGGACAAGGGGTTTGGGGCGCGGCCCCTCTCTCCCTTCCTTCCCCTCCTCCCCTCTTTCCCCCCTTGACCTAGTTGGACTAGGAAAGGTGGCATCCTACTCCCGGTGGGAGTAGGACTCCCCTGGCGCGCCCAAACCTAGGGCCGGCCTCCTCCCTCCCTTGCTCCTTTATATACGGGGGCAGGGGGCACCCCATGGACACACAAGTTGATCTTCGTGATCGTTCCTTAGCCGTGTGCGGTGCCCCCCTCCACCATATTCCACCTCGAATATATCGTTGCAGTGCTTAGGCGAAGCCCTGTGCCGGTAGAACATCAAGATTGTCACCACGCCGTCGTGCTGACGGAACTCCTCCCCGAAGCTTTGCTGGATCGGAGCTAGGGGTGCGTCATCGAGCTGAACGTGTGCCAAGAACTCGGAGGTGCCGGAGTAACGGTGCTTGGATCGGTCGGACCGGGAAGACATACGACTACTTCCTCTACGTTGCGTCAACGCTTCCGCTTCGGTCTACGAGGGTACGTAGACAACACTCTCCCCTCTCGTTGCTATGCATCACCATGATCTTGCGTGTGCGTAGGAATTTTGTTGAAATTACTACGTTCCCCAACAGTGGCATCCGAGCTAGGTTTTTATGGTTTGATGTTTTGCACGAGTAGAACACAAGTGAGTTGTGGACGATACAAGTCATACTGCCTACCAGCATGTCATACTTTGGTTCGGCGGTATTGTTGGATGAAGCGGCCCGGACCGACATTACGCGTACGCTTACGCGAGACTGGTTCTACCGCCGTGCTTTGCACACAGGTGGCTGGCGGGTGTCAGTTTCTCCAACTTTAGTTGAACCGAGTATGGCTACGCCCGGTCCTTGAGAAGGTTAAAACGGAGTCTATTTGACAAACTATCGTTGTGGTTTTGATGCGTAGGTGAGATTGGTTCTTGCTTAAGCCCGTAGCAGCCACGTAAAATTTGCAACAAACAAAGTAGAGGACGTCTAACTTGTTTTTGCAGGGCATGTTGTGATGTGATATGGTCAAGACATGATGCTATATTTTATTGTATGAGATGATCATGTTTTGTAACTGAGTTATCGGCAACCGGCAGGAGCCGTATGGTTGTCGCTTTATTGTATGCAATGCAATCGCCCTGTAATGCTTTACTTTATCACTAAGCGGTAGCGATAGTCGTAGAAGCATAAGATTGGCGAGACGACAACGATGCTACGATGGAGATCAAGGTGGCGCGCCGGTGAAGATGGTGATCATGACGGTGCTTCGGAGATGGAGATCGCAAGCACAAGATGATGATGGCCATATCATATCACTTATATTGATTGCATGTGATGTTTATCTTTTTATGCATCTTATCTTGCTTTGATTGACGGTAGCATTATAATATGATCTCTCACTAAATTATCAAGAAGTGTTCTCCCCGAGTATGCACCGTTGCCAAAATTCGTCGTGCCCAGACACCACGTGATGATCGGGTGTGATAAGCTCTACGTCCATCTACAACGGGTGCAAGCCAGTTTTGCACATGCAGAATGCTCGAGTTATACTTGACGAGCCTAGCATATGCAGATATGGCCTCGGAACACGGAGACCGAAAGGTCGAGCGTGAATCATATAGTAGATATGATCAACATAATGATGTTCACCATTGAAGACTAATCCATTTCACGTGATGATCGGTTATGGTTTAGTTGATTTGGATCACGTAATCTCTTAGAGGATTAGAGGGATGTCTATCTAAGTGAGAGTTCTCAAGTAATATGATTAATTGAACTTTAATTTATCATGAACTTAGTCCTGGTAGTATTAGCATATCTATGTTGTAGATTAATAGCTCGCGTTGTTGCTTCCCTGTGTTTATTTTGATATGTTCCTAGAGAAAATTGTGTTGAAAAGATGTTAGTAGCAATGATGCGGACTGTATCCGTGATCTGAGGTTTATCCTCATTGCTGCACAGAAGAATTATGTCCTTGATGCACCGCTAGGTGGCAGACCTATTGCAGGAGCAGATGCACACGTTATGAACGTTTGGCTAGCTCAATATGATGACTGCATGATAGTTTAGTGCACCATGCTTAACGGCTTAGAATCGGGACTTCAAAGACGTTTTGAACGTCATGGAGCATATGAGATGTTCCAGGAGTTGAAGTTAATATTTCAAGCAAATACTCGAGTTGAGAGATATGAAGTCTCCAACAAGTTCTATAGCTAAAAGATGGAGGAGAATCGCTCAACTAGTGAGCATGTGCTCAGATTGTCTGGGTACTACAATCGCTTGAATCAAGTGGGAGTTAATCTTCCAGATAAGATAGTGATTGACAGAATTCTCTAGTCACCATCACCAAGTTAGTAGAACTTCGTGATGAACTATAATATGCAAGGGATAACGGAAAATATTCCCAAGCTCTTCGCGATGCTAAAATCGGCGAAGGTAGAAATCAAAGAAAAACATCAAGTGTTGATGGTTGACAAGATCACTAGTTTCAAGAAAAGGGCAAAGGGAAAGAAGGGGAACTTCAAGAAGAACGGCAAGCAAGTTGCTGCTCAAGTGAAAAAAGCCCAAGTCTGGTCCTAAGCCTGAGACTAAGTGCTTCTACTGCAAAGGGACTGGTCACTGGAAGCGGAACTACCCCAAGTGATTGGCGGATAAGAAGGATGGCAAAGTGAACATAAGTATATTTGATATACATGTTATTGATGTGTACTTTACTAGTGTTCATAGCAACCCCTCAGTATTTGGTACTAGTTTAGTTGCTAAGATTAGTAACTCAAAACGGGAGTTGCAGAATGAACAAAGACTAGTTAAAGGGCAAGGTGACGATGTGTGTTGGAAGTGGTTTCAAGATTGATATGATCATCATCACACACTCCCTATACTTTCGGGATTAGTGTTGAAACTAAATAAGTGTTATTTGGTGTTTGCGTTGAGCATGAATATGATTTGATCATGTTAATTGCAATACAGTTATTCATTTAAGTTAGAGAACAATTGTTGTTCTGTTTACATGAATAAAACCTTCTATGGTCATACACACCAATGAAAATAGTTCATTGGATCTCGATCGTAGTGATACACATATTCATAATATTGAAACCAAAAGATGCGAAGTTAATAATGATAGTGCAACCTATTTGTGGCACTGCCGTTTAGGTCATATTGGTGTAAAGCGCATGAAGAAACTCCATGCTGATGGGATTTTGGAATCACTTGATTATGAATCACTTGATGCTTGCGAACCATGCCTCTTGGGCAAGATGACTAAAACGCCATTCTCCGGAACAATGGAGCAAGCAACAGATTTGTTTGAAATTATACATACTGATGTATATGGTCCGATGAATATTAAGGCTCGTGACAAGTATCATTATTTTCTAACCTTCACAGATGATTTGAGCAGATATGGGTATATCTACTTAATGAAATAAGAAGTCTGAAACATTTGAAAAGTTCATATAATTTCAGAGTGAAGTGGAAAATCATCGTAACAAGAAAATAAAGTTTCTACGATCTGATCGTGGAGAAGAGTATTTGAGTTACGAGTTTGGTCTTCAGTTAAAGCAATGTGGAATAGTTTCACAAACTCATGCCACCTGGAACACCACAGCATAATGGTGTGTCCGAACGTCATAACCGTACTTTATTGGATATAGTACAATCTATGATGTTTCTTACCGATTTACCAATATCGTTTTGGGATCATGCATTAGAGACAGCTACATTCACGTTAAAAAGGGGCACCATCTAAGTCCGTTGAGACGACACAATATGAACTATGGTTTGGCAAAGAAACCAAAGTTGTCGTTTCTTAAAGTTTGGGGTTGTGATGCTTATGTGAAAAAGTTTCATCCTGATAAGCTCAAACCCAAATCGGAGAAATATGTCTTCATAGGATACCCAAACGAGACAGTTGGGTACACCTTCTATCATAGATCCGAAGGCAAGACATTCGTTGCTGAGAATGGATACCTTCTAGAGAAGGAGTTTCTCTCGAAAGAAGTGAGTGGGAGGAAAGTAGAACTTGATGAGGTATCTATACCTGCTCCCTTATTGGAAAGTAGTTCATCACAGAAATCTGTTCTTGTGACTACTACACCAATTAGTGAGGAAGCTAATGATGATGATCATGTAACTTCAGATCAAGTTACTACCGAATCTCGTAGGTAAACCAGAGTGAGATCCGCACCAGAGTGGTACGTTAATCCTATTCTGGAAGTCATGTTACTAGACCATGACGAACTTGCGAACTATGAGGAAGCGATGATGAGCCCAGATTCCGCGAAATGGTTTGAGGCCATGAAATCTGAGATATGATCCATGTATGAGAACAAAGTATGGACTTTGATGGATTTGCCCGATGATCGGCAAGCCATAGAAAATAAATGGATCTTCAAGAGGAAGACGGACGCTGATAGTAGTGTTACTATCTACAAAGCTAGAATTGTCGCAAAAGGTTTTCGACAAGTTCAAGGTGTTGACTACGATGAGAGTTTCTCACTCGTATCTATGCTTAAGTCTGTCCGAATCATGTTAGCAATTGCCGCATTTTATGAAATCTGGCAAATGGATAAACAAAACTGCATTCCTTAATGGATTTATTAAAGAAGAGTTGTATGTGATGCAACCAGAAGTTTTTGTCAATCCTAAAAATGTTAAACAAAATATGCAAGCTCCAGCGATCCATCTATGGACTGGTACAAGCATCTCGGAGTTGGAATACACGCTTTGATAAGTTGATCAAAGCATATAGTTTTATACAAACTTACGGTGAAGCCTGTATTTACAAGAAAGTGAGTGGGAGCACTACAACATTTCTGATAAATATATGTGAATGACATATTGTTGATTGGAAATAATGTAGAATTATTCTGTAAAGCATAAAGGAGTGTTTGAAAGGAGTTTTTTCAAAGAAAGACCTCGGTGAAGCTGCTTACATATTGAGTATCGAGATCTATAGAGATAGATCAAGACGCTTGATAAGTATTTTCAATAAGTACATACCTTGACAAGATTTTGAAGTAGTTCAAAAATGTAACAGTCAAAGAAAGAGTTCTTGCCTGTGTTACAAGGTGTGAAATTGAGTAAGACTCAAAACCTGACCACGGCAAAAGATAGAAAGTCATTCCCTATGCCTTGGCCATAGGTTCTATAAAGTATGCCATGCTGTGTACCAGATCTATTGTATATCCTACACTGTGTTTTGCAAGGGAGTACAATAGTGATCTAGGAGTAGATCACTGGACAACGGTCAAAATTATCCTTAGTGGAATAAGGATATGTTTCTCGATTATGGAGGTGACAAAAAGGTTCGTCGTAAAAGGCTACGTCGATGCAAGTTTTGACACTAATCTAGATGACTCTAAGTCTCAATCTAGATACATATTGAAAGTGGGAGCAATTAGCTAAAGTAGCTCCATGCAGAGCATTGTAGACATAGAAATTTGCAAAATACATACGGATCTGAATTTTGGCAGACCCGTTGACTAAGCTTCTCTCATAAGCAAAACATGATCACACCTTAGTACTCTTTGGGTGTTAATCACATAGCGATGTGAACTAGATTACTGACTCTAGTAAACCCTTTGGGTGTTGATCACATATTGATGTGAACTATGGGTGTTAATCACATGATGATGTGAACTATTGCTGTTAAATCACATGGCGATGTGAACTAGATTATTGACTCTAGTGCAAGTGGGAGACTGAAGGAAATATGCCCTAGAGGCAATAATAAAGTTACTATTTATTTCCTTATTTCATGATAAATGTTTATTATTCATGCTAGAATTGTATTAACCGGAAACATAATACATGTGTGAATACATAGACAAACAGAGTGTCACTAGTATGCCTCTACTTGACTAGCTCGTTAATCAAAGATGGTTATGTTTCCTAACCATGAACAAAGAGTTGTTATTTGATTAACGGGATCACATCATTAGTTGAATGATCTGATTGACATGACCCATTCCATTAGCTTAGCACCCGATCGTTTAGTATGTTGCTATTGCTTTCTTCATGACTTATACATGTTCCTTTGACTATGAGATTATGCAACTCCCGTTTGCCGGAGGAACACTTTGGGTGCTACCAAACGTCACAACGTAAATGGGTGATTATAAAGGAGTACTACAGGTGTCACCAAAGGTAGATGTTGGGTTGGCGTATTTCGAGATTAGGATTTGTCACTTCGACTGTCGGAGAGGTATCTCTGGGCCCTCTCGGTAATGCACATCACTTAAGCCTTGCAAGCATTGCAACTAATGAGTTAGTTGCGAGATGATGTATTATGGAACGAGTAAAGAGACTTGCCGGTAACGAGATTGAACTAGGTATTGGATACCGACGATCGAATCTCGGGCAAGTAACATACCGATGGACAAAGGGAACAACGTATGTTGTTATGCGGTCTGACCGATAAAGATCTTCGTAGAATATGTAGGAGCCAATATGGGCATCCAGGTCCCGCTATTGGTTATTGACCAGAGACGTGTCTCGGTCATGTCTACATTGTTCTCGAACCGTAGGGTCCGCACGCTTAAGGTTTCGATGACAGTTATATAATGAGTTTATGAGTTTTGATGTACCGAAGGAGTTCGGAGTCCCGGATGAGATCGGGGACATGACGAGGAGTCTCGAAATGGTCGAGACGTAAAGATCGATATATTGGACGACTATATTCGGACATCGGAAGGGTTTTGAGTGTTTCGGGTATTTTCGGAGGTACCGGGGAGTTACGGGAATACGAGGAAGAAGCAATGGGCCTTGATGGGCCTTAGTGGGAAGGACCAGGAGGTGGCGCGCGCCCCTCCCAAGCCCAGTCCGAATCGGACAAGGGGTTTGGGGCGCGGCCCCTCTCTCCCTTCCTTCCCCTCTTCCCCTCTTTCCCCCCTTGACCTAGTTGGACTAGGAAAGGTAGAATCCTACTCCCGGTGGGAGTAGGACTCCCCTGGCGCGCCCAAACCTAGGGTCGTCCTCCTCCCTCCCTTGCTCCTTTATATACAGGAGCAGGGGGCACCCCATGGACACACAAGTTGATCTTCGTGATCGTTCCTTAGCCGTGTGCGGTGCCCCCCTCCACCATATTCCACCTCGAATATATCGTTGCAGTGCTTAGGCGAAGCCCTGTGCCGGTAGAACATCAAGATTGTCACCACGCCGTCGTGCTGACGGAACTCCTCCCCGAAGCTTTGCTGGATCAGAGCTATGGGTGCGTCATCGAGCTGAACGTGTGCCAAGAAATCGGAGGTGCCGGAGTAACGGTGCTTGGATCGGTCGGACCGGGAAGACGTACGACTACTTCCTCTGCGTTGCGTCAACGCTTCCGCTTCGGTCTACGAGGGTACGTAGACAACACTCTCCCCTCTCGTTGCTATGCATCACCATGATCTTGCGTGTGCGTAGGAAGTTTTTTGAAATTACTACGTTCCCCAACACACGTATGGTGAACCGTTATGTAACGAAGTCGGAGCATGAGGTGTTTATTGATTGTCTTCCTTATGAGTGGCGGTCGGGGACGAGCGATGGTCTTTTCCTACCAATCTATCCCCCTAGGAGCATGCGCGCAATACTTTGCTTTGATAACTTCTAGATTTTTGCAATAAATATATGAGTTCTTTATGACTAATGTTGAGTCCATGGATTATACACACTTTTTCCCATTCTTCCACCATTGCTAGCCTCTCTAATACCGCACACTTTTCGCCGGTATCATACACCCACCATATATCTTCCTCAAAACAGCCACCATACCTACCTATCATGGCATTTCCATAGCCATTCCGAGATATATTGCCATGCAACTTTCCACCATTCCGTTTATTATGACACGCTCCATCATTGTCATATTGCTAGCATGATCATGTAGTTGACATCGTATATGTGGCAAAGCCACTATTCATAATTCTTTCATACATGTCACTCTTGATTCATTGCATATCCCGGTACACCACCGGAGGCATTCATATAGAGTCATATCTTGTTCTAAGTATCGAGTTGTAATTGTTGAGTTGTAAGAAAAATAAAAGTGTGATGATCATCATTTTTAGAGTATTGTCCCAAGTGAGGAAAGAATGATGGAGACTATGATTCCCCCACAAGTCGGGATGAGACTCTGGACAAATCAAAAAAATGAGAGAAAAAGAGAGAAGGGACAATGCTACTATCCTTTTACTACACCTGTGCTTCAAAGTAGCACCAAGATCTTAATGATAGAGAGTCTCCTATGTTGTCACTTTCATATACTAGTGGGAATTTTTCATTATAGAACTTGGCTTGTATATTCCAATGATGGGCTTCCTCAAATTTCCCTAGGTCTTCGTGAGCAAGCGAGTTGGATGCACACCCACTTAGTTTCTTTTGTTGAGCTTTCATATACTTATAGCTCTAGTGCATCCGTTGCATGGCAATCCCTACTCACTCACATTGATATCTATTAATGGGCATCTTCATAGCCCGTTGATACGCCTAGTTGATGTGATACTATCTTCCCCTCTTTTTGTCTTCTCCACAACCACCATTCTATTCCACATATAGTGCTATATCCATGGCTCACGCTCATGTATTGCGTGAAGATTGAAAAAGTTTTGAAAATGTTAAAGTATGAAACAATTACTTGGCTTGTCATCGGGGTTGTGCATGATTTAAATACTTTGTGTGGTGAAGATGGAGCATAGACAGACTATATGATTTTGTAGGGATAACTTTCTTTGGCCATGTTATTTTGAGAAGACATAATTGCTTTATTAGTATGCTTGAAGTATTATTATTTTTATGTCAATATGAACTTTTGTCTTGAATCTTTTCAATCTGGATGTTCATATCATTAAGAAGATTTACATTGAAATTATGCCAAGCAGCACTCCGCATCAAAAATTCTCTTTTTATCACTTACCTACTCGAGGACGAGCAGGAATTAAGCTTGAGGATGCCTGAAACGTCTCCAACGTATCTGTAATTTTTCATTGCTCCATGCTATAGTATCTACTGTTTTGGACTATATAGGGCTTTATTTTCCACTTTTATATTATTTTTGGGACTAACCTATTAACCGGAGGCCCAGCCCAGAATTGCTGTTTTTTTTGCCTATTTTAGTGTTTCGGAGAAACAGAATATCAAACGGAGTCCAAACGGAATAAAATCTTCGGGAACGTGATTTTCTCACCGAACGTGATCCAGGAGACTTGGACCCTGCCTCGTGGGCCCCTCGAAGCTCCACCGACGTACTCCTTCCTCCTATATATACCTACGTACCCCCAAATGATCAGAACAGGAGCCAAAAACATAATTCCACCGCCGCAACTTTCTGTATCCACGAGATCCCATCTTGGGGCCTGTTCCAGAGCTCCGCTGGAGAGGGCCGTCATCACGGAGGACTTTTACATCATCATATCCCCTCCGATGAAGTGTGAGTAGTTTACCTCAGACCTTCGGGTCCATAGTTAGTAGCTAGATGGCTTCTTCTCTCTTTTTGGATCTCAATACAAAGTTCTCCCCCTCTCCTGTGGAGATCTATTCGATGTAATCTTCTTTTTGCGCTGTGTTTGTTGAGACCGATGAATTGTGGGTTTATGATCAAGTCTATCTATGAATAATATTTGAATCTTCTCTGAATTCTTTTATGTATGATTGGTTATCTTTGCAAGTCTCTTCGAATTATCAGTTTGGTTTGGCCTACTAGATTGGTTTTTCTTGCCATGGGAGAAGTGCTTAGCTTTGGGTTTGATCTTGCGGTGTCCTTTCCCAGTGACAGAAGGGGCAGCAAGGCACGTATTACATCGTTGCCATCGAGGATAACAAGATGGGGTTTATTTCATATTGCATGAATTTATCTCTCTACATCATGTCATCTTGCTTAAAGCGTTACTCTGTTTTAACTTAATACTCTAGATGCATGCTGGATAGCGGTCGATGAGTGGAGTAATAGTAGTAGATGTAGGCAGGAGTCGGTCTACTTGTCTCGGACGTGATGCCTATATACATGATCATACCTAGATATTCTCATAACTATGCTCAATTCTGTCAATTGCTCAACAGTAATTTGTTCACCCACCGTAGAATACTTATGCTCTTGAGAGAAGCCACTAGTGAAACCTATGGCCCCCGGGTCTATTCTCATCATATCAATCTCCATCACTTTAGTCTTGTTTTGCTTTTTTACTTTGCCTTTTACTTTTCACTTTGCATCTCTATATCAAAAATACCAAAAACATTATCTATCAGTTCTCACTCTCGTAAGTGACCGTGAAGGGATTGACAACCCCTAATCGCGTTGGTTGCGAGTAGCTATCGTTTTGTGCAGGTACGAGGGACTTGAGCGTGGCCTCCTACTGGATTGATACATTGGTTCTCAAAAACTGAGGGGAAATACTTACGCTACTCTGCTGCATCATCCTCTCCTCTTCGGGGAAAACCAACGCAAGCTCAAGAGGTAGCGTGCCTCCTAATGATCCTTTAGAACGATATTTGCTAGACCATGAAAATGATATGTTTATGAATGAAAGAAGGGAAATAGATGAGGTATTCTTTAAACAGGGACCTATTTTGAAGCACAACTTGCCTGTTGAAATCCTAGGGGATCCTCCTCCACCTAAGGGTGATCCCGTGTTTGATCTTAAACTATTACCTGATACTCTTAAATATGCTTATCTTGATGAAAATAAGATATATCCTATTATTATTATTGCTAACCTTTCAGAGCATGAAGAAAAGAAATTATTGAAAACTCTAAAGAAGCATCGTGCTGCTATTGGATATACTCTTGATGATCTTAAGGGCATTAGTCCCACTCTATGTCAACATAAAATAAATTTGGAGAAAGACACCAAACCAGTTATTGGTCACCAACGATGGCTAAATCCTAAGATGAAAGAAGTGGTAAGAAAGGAAATATTAAAGCTCCTTGAAGCAGATATAATTTATCTCGTTGCTGATAGTCAGTGGGTAAGTCCTGTCCATTGTCTCCCTAAGAAGGGAGGTATTACTGTCGTTCCTAATGATAAAGATGAATTGATTCCACAAAGAATTATTACAGGTTATAGGATGGTGATTGATTTCCACAAATTAAATAAAGCTACTAAAAAGATCATTACCCTTTGCCTTTCATTGATCAAATGCTAGAAACATTATCCAAACATACACATTTTTTCTTTCTAGATGGTTACTCTGGTTTCTCCCAAATACATTTGTCAGCTGATGATCAAGAAAAGACCACTTTTACTTGCCCTTTCGGTTTATGTAATGCACCTGCTACCTTTCAAAGATGCATGATGGCTATATTCTCTGACTTTTGTGAAAAGATTTGTGAGGTTTTCATGGATGATTTCTCTGTTTATGGATCCTCTTTTGATAATTGCTTGAGCAACCTTGATCAAGTTTTGCAGATATGTGAAGAAACTAATCTTGTCTTGAATTGGGGGAAATGCCACTTTATGGTTAATGAAGGCATTATCTTGGGGCATAAAATTTCGGAAAGAGGTATTGAAGCTGATAAAGCTAAGGTTGATGCCATTGAAAATATGTCGTGTCCCAAGGACATCAAAGGTATAAGAAGTTTCCTTGGTCATGCCGGTTTTTATAGGAGGTTAATTAAGGACTTCTCAAAAATTTCTCGGCCTCTGACTAACCTATTACAAAAAGATATACCTTTTGTCTTTGATGATGATTGTGTGGAAGCATTTGAAATACTTAAGAAAGCATCAATTTCTGCACCTATTGTTCAGCCACCTGATTGGAATTTACCCTTTGAAATCATGTGTGATGCTAGTGATTATGCTGTAGGTGCTGTTCTAGGAAAAAGAGTTGATAAAAAATTAAATGTTATTCAATATGCTAGTAAAAATCTAGACAATGCCCAGAGAAATTATGCTACTACTGAAAAGGAATTCTTAGTAGTTGTATGTGCTTGTGATAAGTTCAGACCTTATATTGTTGATTCTAAAGTAACTATTCACAGTGATCATGTTACTATTAAATATCTTATGGAAAAGAAAGATGCTAAACCTAGACTTATTAGATGGGTTCTCCTACTACAAGAATTTGATTTGCATATTATTGATGATAGCTTTCCTGATGAACAATTAATGTCATAAATGCTTCTCGTACTGCTCCATGGTATGCTGATTATGCTAATTACATTGTTGCTAAATTGATACCACCTAGTTTCACATACCAGCAAAAGAAAAAGTTTTTCTATGATTTAAGACATTACTTCTGGGATGACCCACACCTTTATAAAGAAGGAGTAGATGGTGTTATTAGACGTTGTATACCTGAGCATGAACAGGAACAGATCCTACGCAAGTGTCACTCCGAAGCTTATGGAGGACACCACCCTGGAGATAGAACTGCACATAAGGTATTGCAATCCGGTTTTAATTGGCCTACTCTCTTCAAAGATGCCCGTAAGTTTGTCTTGTCTTGTGATGAATGTCAAAGAATTGGTAATATTAGTAGACGTCAAGAAATTCCTATGAATTATTCACTCGTTGTTGAACAATGCTACCTCTTGAGCACTGCGTTGGTTTTCCCTTGAAGAGGAAAGGGTGATGCAGCAAAGTAGCGTAAGTATTTCCCTCAGTTTTTGAAAACTAAGGTATTAATCCAGTAGGAGATCACGCACGAGTCCCTCGCACCTACAAAAACAAATAAGAACCTCGCAACCAACGCGATAAAGGGGTTGTCAATCCATCAACGGTCACTTATGAGAGTGAGATCTGATAGATATGATAAGATAATATTTTTGGTATTTTTATGATAAATACTAAAAGTAAAGAAAGCAAAATAAACGGCGCCAGAAATAGCTAGTTGACGGGAGATTAATATGATGGAAAATAGACCCGGGGGCCATAGGTTTCACTAGTGGCTTCTCTCGAGAGCATAAATATTACGGTGGGTGAACAAATTACTGTTGAGCAATTGATAGAACTGAGCATAGTTACGAGAATATCTAGGTATGATCATGTATATAGGCATCACGTCCGTGACAAGTAGACCGACTCCTGCCTGCATCTACTACTATTACTCCACACATCGACCGCTATCCAGCATGCTTCTAGAGTATTAAGTTCACAAGAACAGAGCAACGCTTTAAGCAAGATGACATGATGTAGAGGGATAAACTCATGCAATATGATATAAACCCCATCTTGTTATCCTCGATGGCAACAATACAATACGTGCCTTGCTGCCCCTGCTGTCACTGGGAAAGGACACCGCAAGATTGAACCCAAAGCTAAGCACTTCCCCCATTGCAAGAAAGATCAATCTAGTAGGCCAAACCAAACTGATAATTCGAAGAGACTTGCAAAGATAACCAATCATACATAAAATAATTCAGAGGAGATTCAAATATTGTTCATACATAAACTTGATCATAAACCCACAATTCATCGGTCTCAACAAACACACCGCAAAAGAAGATTACATCGAATAGATCTCCACGAGAATCGTGGAGAACTTTGTATTGAGAACCAAAGAGAGATAAGAAGCCATCTAGCTAATAACTATGGACCCGAAGGTCTGAGGTAAACTACTCACACATCATCGGAGAGGCTATAGTGTTGATGTAGAAGCCCTCTGTGATCAATGCCCCCTCCGGCGGAGCGCCAGAAAAGGCCCCAAGATGGGATCTCACGGGTACAGAAGGTTGTGGCGGTGGAATTAGATTTTTGGCTCTGTATCTCATAGTTTGGGGGTACGTAGGTATATATAGGAGGAAGAAGTACGTCGGTGGAGCAACATGGGCTCCACGAGGGTGGAGGGCACGCCCAGGGGGGTAGGCGCGCCCCCTGCCTCATGCTCTCCTGGTTGATTTCTTGACATGGACTCCAAGTCCTCTGGATCATGTTTGTTCCGAAAATCACGTTCCCGAAGTTTTCATTCTGTTTGGACTCCATTTGATATTCTTTTTCTACGAAACACTGAAATAGGCATAAAGCAACAATTTGGGCTGGGCCTCCGGTTAATAGGTTAGTCCCAAAAATAATATAAAAGTGTATAATAAATCCCATTAACATCCATAACAGAATATAATATAGCATGGAACAATCAAAGATTATAGATACATTAGAGACGTATCAAGCATCCCCAAGCTTAATTCCTGCTCGTCCTCGAGTAGGTAAATGATAAAAATAGAATTTGTGATGTGGAATGCTACTTGGCATAATTTTCAATGTAATTCTCTCAATTGTGGTATGAATGTTTAGATCCAAAAGATTCAAGATAAAAGATTAATATTGACATAAAATAATAATACTTCAAGCATACTAACTAAGCAATCATGTCTTCTCAAAATAACATGGCCAAAGAAAGTTAGCCCTACAAAATCATATAGTTTGGCTATGCTCTATCTTCACCACACAAAGTATTTAAATCATGCACAACCCCGATGACAAGCTAAGTAATCGTTTCATGCTTTTGGTGTTCTCAAACTTTTTCAATCTTCACGCAATACATGAGCGTGAGCCATGGATATAGCACTATATGTGGAATAGAATGGTGGTTGTGGAGAAGACAAAAAAGGATAAGATAGTCTCGCATCAACTAGGCGTATCAACGGTCTATGGAGATGCCCATTAATAGATATCAATGTGAGTGAGTAGGGATTGCCATGCAACAGATGCACTAGAGCTATAAGTATATGAAAGCTCAACAAAAGAAACTAAGTGGGTGTGCATACAACACTCTTGCTCACGAAGACCTAGGGCATTTTGAGGAAGCCCATCATTGGAATATACAAGCCAAGTTCTATAATGAAAAATTACCACTAGTATATGAAAGTGATATCATAGGAGACTCTCTATCATGAAGATCATGGTGCTACTTTGAAGCACAAGTGTGGTAAAAGGATAGTAACATTGTCCCTTCTCTCTTTTTCTCTCATTTTTTTATTTGGGCCTTTTCTTTTTTTTTATATGGCCTCTTTTTTTCCGTCCGGAGTCTCATCCCGACTTGTGGGGGAATCATAGTATCCATCATCCTTTCCTCACTTGGGACAATGCTCTACAAATGATGATCATCACACTTTTATTTACTTACAACTCAACAATTACAACTCAATACTTAGAACAAAATATGACTCTATGTGAATGCCTCTGGCGGTGTACTGCGATATGCAATGAATCAAGAGCGACATGTATGAAAGAATTATGAACGGTGGCTTTGCCCCAAATACAATGTCAACTACATGATCATGCGAAGCAATATGACAATGATGAAGCATGTCATAGTAAACGGAACGGTGGTAAGTCGCATGGCAATATATCTCGGAATGGCTATGGAAATGCCATGGTAGGTAGGTACGGTGGCTGTATTTAGGAAGGTATATGGTGGGTGTATGATACCGACGAAAAGTGTGCGGTATTAGAGAGGCTAGTAGTAGTGGAAAGAAGAGAGTGCGTATAATCCATGGAATCAACATTAGTCATAAAGAACTCATATATTTATTGCAAAAATCTACAAGTTATCGAAGCAAAGTATTATGCGCATGCTCCTAGGGGGATAGATTGGTAGGAAAAGACCATCGCTCGTCCCCGATCGCCACTCATAAGGAAGACAATCAATAAATAAATCATGCTCCGACTTCATCACATAACGGTTCACCATATGTGCATGCTACGGGAATCACAAACTTTAACACAAGTATCTCTCAAATTCACAACTACTAAACTAGCATGACTCTAATATCACCATCATATCTCATAACAATTATCAAGCATCAAACTTCTCATAGTATTCAACACACTCATAAGAATTTTTTTACTAATCTTGGATACCTATCACTTTAGGACTAATTTCTCAATTTAAGCAAATTACCATGCTGTTTTTTAGGCCTCTCAAAATAATATAAGTGAAGCATGAGAGAACAATAGTTTCTATAAAACAAATCCACCACCGTGCTCTAAATGATATAAGTGAAGCACTAGAGCAAAAACTATACAGCTCAAAAGATATAAGTGAAGCACATAGAGTATTCTAACAAATTCCGGATCATGTGTGTCTCTCTCAAAAGGTGTGTACAGCAAGGATGATTGTGGAAAACTAACAAGTAAAGACTCAAATAATACAAGACGCTCCAAGCAAAACACATATCATGTGGTGAATAAAAATATAGCTCCAAGTAAAGTTACCGATGGAAGTAGACGAAAGAGGGGATGCCTTCCGGGGCATCCCTAATCTTTGCCTTTTTTCTTTAGATTATCTTGGGATTCCATGGGCATCCCCAAGCTTAGGCTTCTGCCACTCCTTGTTCCATAATCCATCAAATCTTTTACCCAAAACTTGAAAACTTCACAACACAAAACTTAGCAGAAAATCTTGTGAGCTCCGTTAGCGAAAGAAAACAAAACACCACTTCAAGGTACTGTAATGAACTCATTCTTTATTTATATTGGTGTTAAACCTACTGTATTCCAACTCCTATATGGTTTATAAACTATTATATTAGCCATAGATTCATCAAAATAAGCAAACAACACACGAAAAACAGAATCTGTCAAAACAGAACAGTCTGTAGTAATCTGTAACTAACGCAAACTTCTGGAACTCCAAAAAATCTACCAAATAAGGAAGACCTAGAAAATTTGTTTATTGATCTGATGCAATTGGAATCAGTATTTTATCACGTTCTGGTGATTTTTAATAATTGTTTCAGTGAACAGAAAGTTTCTGGAATTTTCAGCAAGATCAAATAACTATCATTGTCAGTGTCAAAACCGGCGGATCTTGGTTAGGGGGTTCCGAACTATGCGTCTAGGCGGATGGTAACAGGAGACAAGGGACACAATGTTTTACCCAGGTTCGGGCCCTCTTGATGGAGGTAAAACCCTACGTCCTGCTTGATTAATATTGATGATATGGGTAGTACAAGAGTAGATCTACCACGAGATCAAGGAGGCTAAACCCTAGAAGCTAGCCTATGGTATGATTGTTGTATGTTGGGACTGTCCTACAGACTAAAACCCTCCGGTTTATATAGGCACCGGAGAGGGTTAGGGTTACACAAAGTCGGTTACAATGGTAGGAGATCTGAATATCCGCATCGCCAAGCTTGCCTTCCACACCAAGGAAAGTCCCATCCGGACACGGGACGAAGTCTTCAATCTTGTATCTTCATAGTCCAGGAGTCCGGCTGAAGGTATAGTCCGGTTACCCGACACCCCCTAATCCAGGACTCCCTCAGTAGCCCCTGAACCAGGCTTCAATGACGATGAGTCCGGCGTGCAGATTGTCTTTGGCATTGCAAGGCGGGTTCCCCCTCCAATTTCTTCATAAAAGTTTATAAACACTAAGGGTAGTGTCCGGCTCTGCAAAATAAGTTTCCACATATTGCCATAGAGAGAATAATATTAACACAAATCTAATCTGCTGACGTACTCCATAGCACAACATCACACTACGGCCAAGCCTTTATTCGAATCGTTTTTACTTCCCCACCTCAGCGCATTTTGCGAGGCGGTTTCCTTGGCACGTCTTGTCAAAGCAGAGATCGTGTCCCCCATTTACGGGATTCTCATTAATACGGACGTGGGTAACCCAACCGTGCCATTTATCACGGTGCTTGGGAGATAAGCGAGTTTTACCAGGCTGGTGGGGACGCATAGCCGCATCCGCCCATATAAGGGGATAAGGATCCACCTTTTTACCTACGCCTTCTTCCTCCTCTGCTTATCCATCTCCTGCGTACCCGAGCTCCAGCGCCCAAGTCCGCACTTCCCACCTCAACCTTCTCCAGCCATGTCCGGAGCGGGAGGCAAGTGGATGGTCTCCTCCGTCACGGAGGGCCATATCAAAAAGCTAAGGAAGGCCGGATACTTGTCCAACAACATCGCGCACTGGCTTCCTGAAAAGGGGCAGCTCCTCCCCACCCGAAGGCCCCATGAGAGGGTAGTATTCCTTCCCCATTTCCTCCGCGGACTGGGCTTTCCTCTCCACCTGTTCGTCCGGGGGATCATGTTCTACTATGGCCTAGATTTCCACGATCTGGCCCCGAAATTCGTCCTCAACATCTCGGCGTTTATCGTCGTGTATGAGGCTTTCCTCCGTATCCGCCCCCATTTCGGCCTTTGGCTCAAGACCTTCAATGTCAAGCCGAAGGTGGTGCGCGGCAACCAGGCGGAGTGCGGAGGCGCCATGGCGGGCAAGATAGCCAACGTCCTATGGCTCGAGGGCTCCTTTGTGGAGACCCTGAAGGGGTGGCAATCGGGGTGGTTTTACATCACCGAGCCGCGCGACCTTGAGTGGGTCGCAGCCCTCGAGTTCCGATCCGGACCCCCTACGCGGCTCACGTCCTGGAAAGAGACGGGCCTGACGTGGGGCAATGAGGAAGAGGTGACTGGACTGCAAACATGCATCCAATCCCTGGTGAACAAGCGGCTCAAGCTTGTCAATATAGTCCAGGTTATGATCGTCCGCCGGATCCTCCCGTGTCAACAACGGGCCTTCAATCTGTGGGAGTTCGACCCGGCGCAGCACCCAACCCTGAGCAGGCTCTTCGACACAATGTACGAAGACGCCTGGAAGGTGCTATTCAAAGGCGCCAAGGCTCCCGCATCCGCATCCGAGGATCGCAGATTCAGCACGCAGCATCCAGCTAGTGCGGTGAGTTATCTTTACCTTTTACAGGACATTTGTTTCTCATAGTTTGACTCTATGCGGGATCTAAACTCCCTTACCTTTCACAGGAGTGGCAGGCGAAGTCCGGACAGATCGACTGTCCGGCTCCTTCGCCCGAAGACCCAACAGATGCTCGTTTATTGAAGCTGCTGGCTCCGGCACCTTACGTGGTGCCGGAGAAGAAGGCCAAGAAGAGGGCCACGTGGACTCGAAAGAGTTCCCGACGCCAGGAGGTTTCGGATTCTTCATCCGACGAATCCGAGACGCGCTCCTCCCGTGAAAATGAGGAGGAGGAAGAAGAAACCTCTCCCCCTCCAGCGGGGGGAGGAAAGAAGAGGAAGGCCGCCCCAACATGGGAGGCCAAAGGGTCCAAGAAGGGGAAGACCCTTCCTCTGGACTACTCCTCCGACGCCGACGAGGGCGAAGAGGAGTGGACGCAAAGGGCCAGGCGCCCGGCGGGATCATAGGTATTCAGACACCAGAGTAACTCATAACATTCCTTTGTTGCACAGCTTTTCCTTATGTCGAATATAATTATGCAGTCCGCCCCAGGCCGGGCTCGAAGAGTCATCGAGCGGCTCCCTGGATTCATCGGACATGAATTCGGTTCCGCCCGCCGCCTCCCCCCGCACTGCGGACAACACCGAAGTGGCGTTGCGACAAGCTCCGGGCCAAGAGGAGGTGGTCTTGGAAGAGCCGCGAGGCGACCTCTCGGACTCCGGGAGTAAAGGGGACAAGACCCCCCAGGGCTCCAAGTCCGGCTTTGAGCCGGACACCGTGCCGGAATCCTCAACGGTTCCGAACCACAATAGGCGAACTCCTTCCAAGAGGAGCAAGCCTTCTGAGCCGGCGACCTCCGTCCAACCAGAGGTGCCGGACAATCTGCTGGAGGTGCTGAACGACGCCTCCATCGACAAGGAGCACCGTACTATTATGAGTACGGTGCTCCAGAAGGTTCAGTCCGCCAAGAGCAGACTGACTGAAGCTTGTGCTAGCCTTCTAACAGGCTTCGAGGTAAGTAAAAAATATGTAAAAGTATTACCGCATAGACAGTAGCCCCTGATGCTCTGTTTGGCGTTCGGAAAGAAAAGCCGAATAGAGGATCTAATAAATTTTGCAGGAGTCTAACAAAAAATGAGTCAATATGCGTATGCAGGCTTCGCTGCTTGCGACCGCCGCACTGACTGCGGAGGTAGGCACCCTAAAACAGGGTCTCGAGCAGTCAGAGCAAGAGCTCGGCCTTGCCAGACGGCAGCTCGAGGAGAAAGAAGGTAAGAGATACCTTATAAAAAATATATAAAAAAGATGCAATTGCCAAAATGACAGGATTGTGCTGCTTATTGCAAGGGCCACAACTGAGGTGGCTACCCTCAAGCAGGCGTTGTCCGAGGCCGAGAAGAGAGCGGCCTCAGAGCGCACCAAGCGGGAGAAATTTGAGGCACAGGTCGGCGAGGCGCAGCAAGAGCTTCAGGCTCTCATGAAAAAACATGAGAGTTTGGAGCTTGACTCGAAGATGCGAGCGTCCGAGATCGCCGCGGCCATCGAGACTGCCAAGTCTGCCAAGGCCAAATCCCAGAAGGCCCTCCAGGAATTGGATGTGGTGAAAAAGATAGCGGCGGGTAAGGCATTCTTTATGTAAAGCAAACATACAAAAGTAAGCTACTTGTTACTTACCCGAATCCGGAGCTCTCCAGGAGCGTTCGCAGATCTTCCCCGTAGCTTATCTGATGCCGCCGCATTCTACCGAGCCGAGGAGGGCAGTTCGACGGAGAAGGTGTTCTGGTCTCAGTATGTTCAGGCCGGACACCCTGTGCCCTTGAGCAACCAGCTGAAGCAGCTGATCGAGCTCCACAAGGCGGCCGAACAGGCCATGAAGGACCTCATAGTTTGGTTGTGGCCTGGAGAGGCCCTGCCTGGGAGCTACTTCGGATTGGTGCGGCGGCTGGTGGAATCCTATCCAAGGCTCGAGGTCATCAAGCGCTCCGTCTGCATCGAGGGTGCCCGGAGGGCCCTTGCCCGCGCTAAGGTGCACTGGGGCAGCTGGACAGTGAGAAGCTTGTGAAGGACGGGCCACCGCCGTGGAAGGAGCATCGCAAACCCGAGAACTATTATAAGGATGTTCTGAAGGGTGCCCGCCTTATGGCGGATGAATGTACCAAGGATGTAATTTTTGAGTGAACTCGCCCGTATTGTCCTGTGCGCTGAAAACTTGTTCATTTGCGCTAAGCAATGCTTGTTGAATTTAAAATATTACTTTCTGTGCGGCCGTTTATCAAAAATTGAGAGATGGCCAGTCGTCGGCTTCTGCCCCCATGCCACTAGTGCTGGGGTGTTTGGGATAAACCTGAGCACTCTTTTTCCCATGTTTGGGTCCTTCGAGGGAGGCGCTCAGCACAACGAACAAGGCAATCGGACTATAATGCTTGAACACTCTTACTTAGCCGTAGAACTCTATAATTTTAAATTTCGGCGAAGCCCCTAGTATTCGGAAGACCGAGTTCGGGGCGCTATCCACGCCTTGGCCGGACAAATCCGGTTCCTCGCTCTAAGAGGCATAAGTCTTTAAGGACTCGAAAAACCTCTCGAACAGCGACCGGTCTCTCGCTTCATCATGACAGTCAGTTTTAGGTTTCTCTACTGAGGTGCTCAGCCCAGCTCAACTGGGGCACAATCACAGTAGTTCTCCTAGTGCTACCTTAGCCGATATAGCTAAACGTAAGGTACCAAAACATAGGAGCCGGGCAAACCCAACTATTGACCCAAGACATGATTCGGAGCCGATGCATATAATGCTATAAGTTCGGGGTGCCGCACTTGTGAAAGTGTTCGGACTTCTCACACCATATTGAGGGGTACTGAAGCCCCTGGCGTATTTGTCGTACCACAGTGTACGGGTGCAACATGTCATTAATGAACATATATTTGTAAAAGAGGTAATGCAAAAAATAGATAAAGACTATGCATTGTTTAAAAGGGCTGCGATCAAAGCAGAACGATACAAATAGCGCGATAAGCAAATAGTTGGACTATTTAACATGTCCGGTCCAGTGGCAGCCCGCGGAATTGTATGCAAAATAGGTATACTGCTCGTGATAGAGACCACCTGGTAGTTCCATAATGCGGCATAGCTTGTCTGCATCCCTGGTTCATGCATCGTTTGTGCGGCAGTTGAATTGCCGAACAGGTCATCCGAAGTATGGAGTCCTGAAAGTAAGAGAAGATAAAGAAAGAATTCAGCAGCCCCTAGTACGGTTTAAGCCGTGTTTTGGGCGTGCCGTGATGGTGCCCCTTCCCCTGCGCCCATGGTATTTTGAGAGCGTAGTTATGTACGCGAAGCGCTGGTTTCGCTATTTCGCGGGGGCTGGGGTTGGGGCCGCATTGCTACGCCTGCTCAGAACGTGCCAGGCGGTCTTGTTGTAGGTTACTCCGGGCGCGCTTGACAGTGTCCGGCCTTTTAACGGCCGGGCTGGAGAACTGCCTAGAGAGGCTGCTTTGTACTTCCGCTGCGAGGGCCGCCGTGTGCTCCTCCGTTCGGAGGGAGCGTTCGGAGGGAGCGTTCGGTGCTCCCATTGACCGTGATTACTCCTTGAGGGCCTGGCATCTTGAGCTTAAGGTATGCGTAGTGCGGTACCGCATTGAACATTGCAAATGCGGTTCGCCCGAGCAGTGCGTGATAGCCACTGCGGAACGGGACTATGTCGAAGATTAACTCCTCGCTTCAGAAGTTATCCGGAGATCCGAAGACCACTTCAAGTGTGACTGAGCCTGTACAGTTGGCCTCTACACCTGGTGTGACACCTTTAAAGGTCGTTTTGGTGGGCTTAATCCTCGAGGGATCTATGCCCATTTTCTGCACTGTGTCCTGGTAAAGCAGGTTCAGGCTGCTGCCGCCGTCCATAAGGACTCTTGTGAGATGAAATCCGTCAATAATTGGGTCTAGAACCAATGCGGCAAACCCGCCATGACGGATGCTAGTGGGGTGGTCCCTTTGATCAAAAGTGATCGGGCAGGAGGACCATGGGTTGAACTTTGGGGCGACTGGCTCTATCGCGTATACGTCCCGTAACGCATGCTTCCGCTCTCTCTTGGGGATGTGGGTTGCGTATATCTTGTTCACCGTCCGCACTTGTGGGGGAAAACCCTTCTGTCCACTGTTGTTCAGCGGCCTGGGCACCTCCTCGTCGTCGCTACGCAGCCCCTTGTCTCTATTTTCGGCATTTAACTTGCCTGCCTGCTTGAACACCCAACAATCCCTGTTGGTGTGATTGGCTGGCTTTTCGGGGGTGCCATGTATCTTGCACAAGCGGTCGAGTATTTGGTGCAAACTGGACGGGCCCTGAGTATTTCTTTTGAATGGCTTTTTCCGCTGACCGGATTTGTAGCCTCGGAATCCGGCATTGACTGCCGTATCCTCGTTGCTGTCGCTGTTAACGCGGCGTTTTTGCTTGTTCCGGCGCGACCTGCCACTTTTGTCCTTGGTATCCGAATTACCAAGGTTCTTGGTTAAGTTGTTGCTGTGAGCTAGCCAACTATCTTCTCCCACGCAAAAGCGGGTCATGAGAGTCGTGAGGGCTGCCATAGATTTCGCCTTTTCCTGTCCAAGGTGCCTGG
This sequence comes from Aegilops umbellulata, assembly GCA_032464435.1. NCBI lineage: Eukaryota > Viridiplantae > Streptophyta > Magnoliopsida > Poales > Poaceae > Aegilops > Aegilops umbellulata. The sequence goes on along the minus strand of CP136058.1, from coordinate 343,130,726 downwards.
CAAGCCACTCGTCACGGATATTATGCTTGAAGGCTGCTAGGGCCTCTGCGTCCGGACAGTCGACTATTTGCTTTTTCTTTGTTAGGAACCGTGTCCAGAATTGCCTGGCCGATTCCTCTGGCTGCTGAATTATGTGGCTTAGGTCATCAGCGTCCGGTGGTCGCACATAGGTGCCCTGAAAATTGTCGAGGAATGCGGCTTCCAGGTCTTCCCAAGAACCGATTGAACCTGCCGGCAAGCTGTTAAGACAATGCCGGGCTGGTCCCTTAAGTTTGAGTGGGAAGTATTTGATGGCGTGTAGATCATCGCCGCGGGCCATGTGGATATGAAGGAGATAATCCTCGATCCATATCGCAGGATCCGTTGTGCCATCGTATGATTCGACGTTCACGGGTTTGAAACCCTCAGGGATTTTATGATCCATTACTTCATATGTGAAGCATAGTGGGTGTGCGGCGCCTCTATATTGGGCTATATCACGACGCAACTCCAATGAGCGTTGTCTACTGTGTTCGGCCCGGCCAGATTTATTATGTCCGGAGTGACGATCCCCGTCACGTGTCGTGGGGCGCCCACGCGATCCGTAGATCGATCTTGTTTGTCTTGCCTTGTCCTCCAGTATCTCTCGAAGTCTGGCGCGTTTTCCCGTGCCTTAGCATGTTTTGCGCGGCGCCGGGGCACGGCTTGAGTGGAGGGCCGAGAGGCCTCTCTGTCACGGCCACGAGGTGGCCGGTCAGCCGTGTCATGCGCTGGTGATGTAGGTGCTTCCTCCTCTAATCGGGGTAGCAGCCTGCGCTTTGGGTAACTCTTGGAGGGGCGTTCGAGTTCATACTCTTCGGCCGCAAGGACTTCAGTCCATCTGTCAGCTAGCAAATCTTGATCAGCTCTAAGCTGTTGCTGCTTTTTCTTGAGGCTGCTTCCCGTGGCTATAAGCCTGCGTTTAAAACACTCTTGTTCGGCTGGATCCTCTGGCACGATGAATTCGTCGTCGTCGAGGCTTGCCTCATCTTCGGAGGGAGGCATATAATTATTATCCTCAACCTCTCTGTCTGCCGCTCTCTCGTGAGGGCTGGCTTGTCCACCCTCCTGTGCTGATTCTTGCTGGAGGGGATGTTCTTCGGCGCTATCCGGAGTATTATTATCTCTCGTGCCGGAATCACCGTTTTTGCTTTGGCGGGATTTAGAGCGGCGCCGCTGACGCCGGCGCTTGGTCTGTTTCTTGGATGCGTCATCCTCCGCTGTTCCATCGCCATCTCCATCTTTTGGAGTGTCCACCATATATATGTCGTATGACGAGGTGGCCTTCCAGCGCCCTACAGGTGCTGGTTCTTGGTCGTCTCCTGCATCGTCGTCCATACCGTCGATGTCTTCGGAGTCGAAGTCGAGCATGTCCGTTAAGTCGTCGACAGTGGCTACGAAGTGGGTGGTAGGTGGGCTTTGAATTTCTTCATCGTCTGTATCCGAACCTTGCTGACCGTAGTCCGGCCAGGGCTCTCCTGATAAAGAGAGAGACTTTAGCGACTCCAGGATATCACCGAAGGGCGAGTGCTGAAAGATGTCCGCGGCGGTGAACTCCATGATCTGCGCCCAATCGGATTCGATCGGCGGGCGCGCGGAGGGCGCGGAGTCCGGAGAGGAATCCAGCCCCTCGGAGTCACGGGCCTTGCGGGGTGCGGGGCTGGCGCTCGGCTCGATCGCCTTTGAGATCGCAACCTCCGAGGCGGTGTCCAACCACTCATCCTCGATCGGTGCAGTAGGCTCCGAATTAAGGGTCGGAACCAATGCACGTGCGGCCTCCAGGACACTATTCGGCGGCAGAGCTAGATCATGCCCATCGAGACAATGCGGCGTGCTTGGCTGTGGCTCGAATCCGTCGAAGATCAAGTCCCCGCGGATGTCCGCCATGTAGTTTAAACTTCCAAATCTGACCTGATGGCCAGGGGGTAGCTTTCGATATGCTCCAGGTGGCCAAGCGAATTGGCCCGCAGTGCGAAGCCGCCAAAGACGAAGATCTGTCCGGGGAGAAAAGTATCACCCTGGACCGCATCGTTGTTGATGATCAAAGGAGCCATCGGGACTAAAAGCGACGACACAGAGGAACTCTCAATGAAAGCACCAATGTCGGTGTCAGAACCGGCGGATCTCGGATAGGGGGCCCCGAACTGTGCGTCTAGGCGGATGGTAACAGGAGACAAGGGACACAATGTTTTACCCAGGTTCGGGCCCTCTTGATGGAGGTAAAACCCTACGTCCTGCTTGATTAATATTGATGATATGGGTAGTACAAGAGTAGATCTACCACGAGATCAAGGAGGCTAAACCCTAGAAGCTAGCCTATGGTATGATTGTTGTATGTTGGGATTGTCCTACGGACTAAAACCCTCCGGTTTATATAGGCACCGGAGAGGGTTAGGGTTACACAAAGTCGGTTACAATGGTAGGAGATCTGAATATCCGCATCGCCAAGCTTGCCTTCCACGCCAAGGAAAGTCCCATCTGGACACGGGACGAAGTCTTCAATCTTGTATCTTCATAGTCCAGGAGTCCGGCTGAAGGTATAGTCCGGTTACCCGGACACCCCCTAATCCAGGACTCCCTCAATCATCCAAGAAGATCCTATAGGTTAAACTTGGCACAAACACTAATTGAAACATAAAAACAAATCTAACCAGAGGCTATATCAAATATTTATTCCTAAACAGAAGCAAAAAAGCAAAAAAACTAAAAATAAAATTGGGTTGCCTCCCAACAAGCGCTATCGTTTAATGCCCCTAGCTAGGCATAAAAGCAAGGATAGATCTAGGTATTTCCATCTTTGGTAGGCAATCCATAAGTGGCTCTCATAATAGATTCATATGGTAATTTTATTTTCTTTCTAGGGAAGTGTTCCATGCCTTTCCTTAACGGAAATTGGAATCTAATATTCCCTTCCTTCATATCAATAATTGCACCAATCGTTCTAAGGAAAGGTCTACCAAGAATAATAGGACATGAAGGATTGCAATCTATATCAAGAACAATAAAATCTACGGGCACATAATTCCTATTTGCAGCAATAAGAACATAATTAATTTTTCCCATAGGTTTTTTAATAGTGGAATCCGCAAGGTGTAAGTTTAAAGATAAATCATCAAATTCACATAATCCTAGCAAATCACATAAAGTTTTTGGAATCGTGGAAACACTAGCACCCAAATCACACAAAGCATAGCATTCATGATCTTTAATTTTAATTTTAATAGTAGGTTCCCACTCATCATAAATTTTTTCTAGGGATAGAAACTTCCAACTCAAGTTTTTCTTCATAAGATTGCATTAAAGCATCAACGATATGTTTGGTAAAAGCTTTATGTTGACTATAAGCATGCGGAGAATTTAGCACGGATTGCAACAAGGAAATACAATCTATCAAAGACAAATTATCATATTTAAATTCCTTGAAATACAAAATAGCGGGTTCATTGATATCTAAAGTTTTAACTTCTTCAATCTCACTTTTATCAATTTTAGCATCAAGATCTAAAAACTCCGAATTTTTGGAACGCCTTCTAGGTAAAGGTAACTCATCTTCAATCTCATCATTATCAAGATTCATATTGCAAAACAAAGATTTAATAGGGGACACATCAATAACGTTTAGATCTTCATCTTTATTTTCATAGAAACTAGAAGAACACGCTTTTACAAAGCAATCTTTCTTAGCACGCATCCTAGCGGTTCTTTCTTTGCACTCATCAATGGAAATTCTCATGGCTTTGAGAGACTCATTAATATCATGCTTAGGTGGAATAGATCTAAGTTTCAAAGAATCAACATCAAGAGAAATTCTATCAACGTTCCTAGCCAATTCATTAATCTTAGGCAACTTTTCTTCAAGCAAAGCATTGAAATTCTTGTGCAAATTTATAGATTCTTTAACACTAGTCTCAAATTCAGAGGGAATCTTATTAAAATTTCCATAAGAGTTGTTGTAGGAATTACCATAATTATTAGAGGAGTTACTAGGATACGACCTAGGATTAAAGTTTCCTTTATACGCGTTGTTACCAAAATTATTCCTACCAACAAAATTCACATCCATTGATTCATTATTATTATCAATCAAAGTAGACAAAGGCATATCATTAGGATCAGAAGAAACACTTTTAGTAGCAAATAATTTCATAAGTTCATCCATCTTTCCACTCAAATAATCAATTTCTTCTTTCGGATGCACTTTTTTATTAGTAGATCTTTCGGTGTGCCATTGAGAATAATTAACCATAATATTATCTAAGAGTTTAGTAGCTTCTCCTAAAGTGATTTCCATAAAAGTGCCTCCCGCGGCCGAGTCTAAAAGATTCCTAAAAGCAAAATTCAATCCGGCATAAAAATTGTGTATAATCATCCACAAATTCAAACCATGATTTGGGCAATTACGTATCATTAATTTCATTCTCTCCCAAGCTTGTGCAACATGTTCATGATCAATTTGCTTAAAATTCATAATATCGTTTCTAAGAGAGATGATTTTAGCGGGAGGAAAATACTTAGAGATAAAAGCATATTTGCACTTATTCCATGAATCAATACTATTTTTAGGCAAGGATGAAAACCAAACTTTAGCACGATCTCTAAGAGAAAAAGGAAATAGCTTCAATTTAACAATATCATTGTCCACATCTTTCTTCTTTTGCATATCACACAAATCAATGAAGCTATTTAGATGGGTAGCGGCATCTTCACTAGGAAGGCCGGCGAATTGATCTTTCATGACAAGATTCAATAAAACAGTATTAATTTCACAAGATTCAGTATCGGTAAGAGGAGCAATCGGAGTGCTAAGAAAATAATTGTTGTTGGTATTGGTGAAGTCACACAATTTAGTATTATCTTGAGCCATCGTGACAAACAAGAAATCCAACACACGAGCAAACAAGAAGCAAGTGAAAAAAAGGCGAACTAAAAAGAGGGGTGAATAAAACGACAAGGGTGAAGTGGGGGAGAGGAAAATGAGAGGCAAATGGCAAATAATGTAATGCGAGTGATAAGAGTTTGTGATGGGTACTTGGTATGTCTTGACTTGACTTGACTTGGCGCGAGTCTCCCCGACAACGGCGCCAGAAATCCTTCTTGCTACCTCTGGAGCACTGCGTTCTATTTCCCTTGAAGAGGAAAGGGTGATGCAGCAAAGTAGCGTAAGTATTTCCCTCGGTTTTTGAGAACCAAGGTATCAATCCAGTAGGATACCACGCACGAGTCCCTCGCACCTACACAAACAAATAAGAACCTCGCAACCAACGTGGTTGTTAATCCCTCAACGGTCACTTATGAGAGTGAGATCTGATAGATATGATAAGATAATATTTTTGGTATTTTTATGATAAAGACTAAAAGTAAAGAAAGCAAAATAAACGGCGACAGAAATATCTTGTTGATGGGAGATTAATATGATGGAAAATAGACCTGAGGGCCATAGGTTTCACTAGTGGCTTCTCGAGCATAAATATTACGGTGGGTGAACAAATTATTGTTGAGCAATTGATAGAATTGAGCATAGTTATGAGAATATCTAGGTATGACCATGTATATAGGCATCATGTCTGTGACAAGTAGACCGACTCCTGCCAGCATCTACTACTCTTACTCCACACATCGACCGCTATCCAGCATGCATCTAGAGTATTAAGTTCATAAGAATAGAGTAACGCTTTAAGCAAGATGACATGATGTAGAGGGATAAACTCATGCAATATGATATAAACCCCATCTTGTTATCCTCGATGGCAACAACACAATACGTGCCTTGTTGCCCCTCTTGTCACTGGGAAAGGGCACCACAAGATTGAACCCAAAGCGAAGCACTTCTCCCATTGCAAGAAAAACCAATCTAGTAGGCCAAACCAAATTGATAATTCGAAGAGATTTTCAAAGATAACAAATCATACATAAAAGAATTCAGAGGAGATTCAAATATTGTTCATAGATAAAATTGATCATAAACCCACAATTCATCGGTCTCAACAAACACACCGCAAAATAATATTACATCGAATAGATCTCCACGAGAATCGTGGAGAACTTTGTATTGAGATCCAAAGAGAGAGAAGAAGCCATCTAGCTAATAACTATGGACCCGAAGGTCTGAGGTAAACTACTCACACATCATCGGAGAGGCTATGGTGTTGATGTAGAACCATCCGTGATCAATGTCCCCTCCGGCGGAGCGCCAGAAAAGGCCCCAAGATGGGATCTCACGGGTACAGAAGGTTGCGGCGGTGGAATCAGGTTTTTGGCTCCGTATCTGGTAGTTTGGGGGTACATAGGTATTATAGGAGGAAGAAGTACGTCGGTAAAGCAACATGGGCCCCACGAGGGTGGAGGGCGCGCCTGAAGGAAATATGCCCTAGAGGCAATAATAAAGTTATTATTTATTTCCTTACATATCATGATAAATGTTTATTATTCATGCTAGAATTGTATTAACCGGAAACATAATACATGTGTGGATACATAGACAAACAAAGTGTCACTAGTATGCCTCTACTTGACTAGCTCGTTAATCAAAGATGGTTATGTTTCCTAACCATAGACAAAGAGTTGTTATTTGATTAACGAGGTCACATCATTAGTTGAATGATCTGATTGACATGACCTATTCCATTAGCTTAGCACCCGATCGTTTAGTATGTTGCTATTGCTTTCTTCATGACTTATACATGTTCCTATGACTATGAGATTATGCAACTCCGTTTTCCGGAGGAACACTTTGGGTGCTACCAAACGTCACAACGTAACTGGGTGATTATAAAGGAGTACTACAGGTGCCATCAAAGGTAGATGTTGGGTTGGCGTATTTCGAGATTAGGATTTGTCACTCCGATCGTCGGAGAGGTATCTCTGGGCCCTCTTGGTAATGCACATCACTTAAGCCTTGCAAGCATTGCAACTAATGAGTTAGTTGCGGGATGATGTATTACGGAACGAGTAAAGAGACTTGCCGGTAACGAGATTGAACTAGGTATTGGATACCGACGATCGAATCTCGGGCAAGTAACATACCGATGACAAAGGGAACAACGTATGTTGTTATGCGGTCTGACCGATAAAGATCTTCGTAGAATATGTAGGAGCCAATATGGGCATCCAGGTCCCGCTATTGGTTATTGACCGGAGACGTGTCTCGTTCATGTCTACGTTGTTCTCGAACCGTAGGGTCCGCACGCTTAAGGTTACGATGACAGTTATTATGAGTTTATGCATTTTGATGTACCGAAGGAGTTCGGAGTCCCGGATGGGATCGGGGACATGACGAGGAGTCTCGAAATGGTCGAGACGTAAAGATCGATATATTGGACGACTATATTCGGACTTCGGAAAGGTTCTGAGTGATTCGGGTATTTTCGGGAGTACCGGAGAGTTACGGGAATTCGTAATGGGCCTCATTGGGCCATACGGGAAAAGGAGAGAAAGGGCCAAAAGGTGGCCGCGCCCCTCCCCTTGCTCTAGTCCGAATTGGACTAGGGAAGGGGGGCTCCCCCTTCCTTCCTTTTCCTTCTCTCTTCCCTTTCCTTCTCTCATACTTCCCCTACATGGAAGGATTCCTAGTTGGACTAGGAAAAGGGGAATCCTACTCCCGGTGGGAGTAGGACTCCCCTTGGCGCGCCAAACCTAGGGCCGGCCTCCTCCCTCCCTTGCTCCTTTATATACAGGGGCAGGGGGCACCCCATGGACACACAAGTTGATCTTCGTGATCGTTCCTTAGCCGTGTGCGGGGCCCCCTCCACCATATTCCACCTCGAATATATCGTTGCAGTGCTTAGGCGAAGCCCTGCGCCGGTAGAACATCAAGATTGTCATCACGCCGTCGTGCTGACGGAACTCCTCCCCGAAGCTTTGCTGGATCGGAGCTAGGGGTGCGTCATCGACCTGAACGTGTGCCAAGAACTCGGAGGTGCCGGAGTAACGGTGCTTGGATCGGTCGGATCGGGAAGACGTACGACTACTTCCTCTACGTTGCGTCAACGCTTCCGCTTCGGTCTACGAGGGTACGTAGACAACACTCTCCCCTCTCATTGCTATGCATCACCATGATCTTGCGTGTGTGTAGGAAAATTTTGAAATTACTACGTTCCCCAAGTATTTGGCGGATAAGAAGGATGGCGAAGTGAACAAAGGTATATTTGATATACAGATTATTGATGTGTATTTTACTAGTGTTCATAGTAACCCCTCGGTATTTGATACTGGTTCAGTTGCTAAGAGTAGTAACTCGAAACGGGAGTTGCAGAATGAATAAAGACTAGTTAAGGGTGAAGTGACGATGAAAGTTGGAAGTAGTTCCAAGATTGATATGATCATCATCGTACACTCCCTATACTTTCGGGATTAGTGATGAACCTAAATAAGTGTTATTTGGTATTTGCGTTGAGCATAAATATGATTTGATCATGTTTATTGCAATACGATTATTCATTTAAGTTAGAGAACAATTGTTGTTCTGTTTACATGAATAGAACCTTTTATGGTCATACACACCCAATGAAAATAGTTCATTGGATCTCGATCGTAGTGATACACATATTCATAATATTGAAACCAAAAGATGCGAAGTTAATAATGATAGTGCAACCTATTTGTGGCACTGCCGTTTAAGTCATATTGGTGTAAATCGCATGAAGAAACTCCATGCTGATGGGATTTTGGAATCACTTGATTATGAATCACTTGATGCTTGCGAACCATGCCTCTTGGGCAAGATAACTAAAACGCCGTTCTCCGGAACAATGGAGCAATCAACAGATTTGTTGGAAATCATACATACTGATGTATGTGGTCCGATGAATATTAAGGTTCACGACAAGTATCATTATTTTCTAACCATCACAGATGATTTGAGCAGATATGGGTATATCTACTTGATGAAACATAAGTCTGAAACGTTTGTAAAGTTCAAAGAATTTCAGAGTGAAGTAGAGAATCATCGTAACAAGAAAATAAAAGTTTCTACGATATGATCGCAGAGGTAAAATATTTGAGTTACGAGTTTGGCCTTCAGTTAAACAATGTGAAATAGTTTCACTACTCACGCCACCTGGAACACCACAGCATAATGGTGTGTCCGAACGTCATAACCGTACTTTATTGGATATAGTGCAATCTATGATGTTTCTTACCGATTTACCACTATAGTTTTGGGATCATGCATTAGAGACAGCTGCATTCACATTAAATAGGGCACCATCAAAATCCGTTGAGACGACACCGTATGAACTATGGTTTGGCAAGAAACCAAAGTTGTCTTGTCTTAAAGTTTGGGGTTGTGATGCTTATATGAAAAAGTTTCATCCTGATAAGCTCAAACCCAAATCGGAGAAATATGTCTTCATAGGATACCCAAAGAAGACAGTTGGGTACACCTTCTATCACAGATCCAAAGGCAAGATATTCGTTGCTGAGAATGGATCCTTTCTAGAGAAGGAGATTCTCTCGAAAGAAGTGAGTGGGAGGAAAGTAGAAAACTTGATAAGGTAATTGTACCTTCTACCTTATTGGAAAGTAGTTCGTCACAGAAATCTGTTCTTGTGATTACTACACCAATTAGTAAGGAAGCTAATGATAATGATCATGTAACTTCAAGATCAAGTTACTACCGAATCTCGTAGGTAAACCAGAGTAAGGTCCGCACCAGAGTGGTACGGTAATCCTGTTCTGGAAATCATGTTACTAGACCATGACGAACTTGCGAACTATGAGGAAGCGATGATGAGCCCAGATTCCGCGAAATGGTTTGAGGCCATGAAATCTGAGATATGATCCATGTATGAGAACAAAGTATGGACTTTGATTGACTTACCCGATGACCGGCAAGCCATTGAGATTAAATGGATCTTCGAGAGGAAGACGGGCGCTGATAGTAGTGTTACTATCTACAAAGCTAGAATTGTCGCAAAAGGTTTTCGACAAGTTCTCGAACCGTAGGGTCCGCACGCTTAAGGTTACGATGACAGTTATTATGAGTTTATGCATTTTGATGTACCGAAGGAGTTCGGAGTCCCGGATGGGATCGGGGACATGACGAGGAGTCTCGAAATGGTCGAGACGTAAAGATCGATATATTGGACGACTATATTCGGACTTCGGAAAGGTTCTGAGTGATTCGGGTATTTTCGGGAGTACCGGAGAGTTACGGGAATTCGTAATGGGCCTCATTGGGCCATACGGGAAAAGGAGAGAAAGGGCCAAAAGGTGGCCGCGCCCCTCCCCTTGCTCTAGTCCTAATTGGACTAGGGAAGCAGGGCGCCCCCTTCCTTCCTTTTCCTTCTCTCTTCCCTTTCCTTCTCTCATACTTCCCCTACATGGAAGGATTCCTAGTTGGACTAGGAAAAGGGGAATCCTACTCCCGGTGGGAGTAGGACTCCCCTTGGCGCGCCAAACCTAGGGCCGGCCTCCTCCCTCCCTTGCTCCTTTATATACGGGGGCAGGGGGCACCCCATGGACACACAAGTTGATCTTCGTGATCGTTCCTTAGCCGTGTGCGGGGCCCCCTCCACCATATTCCACCTCGAATATATCGTTGCAGTGCTTAGGCGAAGCCCTGCGCCGGTAGAACATCAAGATTGTCACCACGCCGTCGTGCTGACGGAACTCCTCCCCAAAGCTTTGCTGGATCGGAGCTAGGGGTGCGTCATCGGGCTGAACGTGTGCCAAGAACTTGGAGGTGCCGGAGTAACGGTGCTTGGATCGGTCGGATCGGAAAGACGTACGACTACTTCCTCTACGTTGCGTCAACGCTCCCGCTTCGGTCTACGAGGGTACGTAGACAACACTCTCCCCTCTCGTTGCTATGCATCACCATGATCTTGCGTGTGCGTAGGAAAATTTTGAAATTACTACGTTCCCCTACAGCGCCCAGGGGGGTAGGTGCGCCCCCTGCCTCGTGCTCTCCTGGTTGATTTCTTGACGTGGACTCCAAGTCCTCTAGATCACATTTGTTCCGAAAATCACGGTCCCGAAGGTTTCATTCCGTTTGGACTCCGTTTGATATACTTTTTCTGCGAAACACTGAAATTGGCAAAAACAACAATTTGGGCTGGGCCTCCGGTTAATAGGTTAGTCCCAAAATTAATATAAAAGTGTATAATAAAGCCCATTAACATCCAAAATAGAATATAATATAGCATGGAACAATAAAAAATTATAGATACGTTGGAGACGTATCAAACCATTTGATGTTTGGGGCTTTGATTATATGGGACCGTTTCCTTCCTCTAATGGGTATACACATATTTTAGTTGCTGTTGATTACGTTACTAAATGGGTTGAAGCTATTCCAACTAGTAGTGCTGATCATAACACCTCTATTAAGATGCTTAAGGAAGTTATTTTTTCCGAGGTTTGGAGTCTCTAGATATTTAATGATGGATGGTGATTCACATTTTATTCATGGTGCTTTTCGTAAAATGCTTGCTAAGTATGATGTTAATCATAGAGTCGCATCTCCGTATAACCCGCAGTCTAGTGGTCAAGTAGAATTGAGTAATAGAGAGCTCAAATTAATTTTGCAAAAGACTGTTAATAGATCTAGAAAGAATTGGTCCAAAAAACTTGATGATGCATTATGGGCCTATAGAACTGCATATAAAAATCCTATGGGTATGTCTCCGTATAAAATGGTTTATGGAAAAGCATGTCACTTACCTCTCGAATTAGAACATAAGGCATATTGGGCCATTAAAGAGCTCAACTATGATTTCGAACTTGCCGGTGAGAAGAGGTTATTTGACATTAGCTCACTTGATGAATGGAGAACCCAGGCCTATGAGAATGCCAAACTGTTTAAAGAAAAAGTTAAAAGATGGCATGAAAAAAGGATACAAAAACATGAGTTTAATGTAGGTGATTATGTGTTGCTATTCAACTCTCATTTAATATTTTTTGCAGGAAAAATTCTCTCTAAATAGGAAGGTCCTTACGTCATCGAGGAGGTCTATCGTTCCGGTGCCATAAAAATCAACAACTTCGAAGGCACAAAGCCGAAGGTGGTGAACGGTCAAAGAATTAAACATTATATCTCAGGTAATCCCATAAATGTTGAAACCATTGTTATTGAAACTGTAACCCCGGAGGAATACATAAGGGACACTTTCCAGAACGTTTCAGACTCCGGAAAGGAATAGGTATGTGGTACGGTAAGTAAACCGACTCCAAAACAGTTCTAATGGCAATTTTTCTCCATTTTGGAATATTTAAGAAAATAGGAAAATAAGAAGCAGTCCGGGAAGGACACGAGGCTTCCACGAGGGTGGGAGGCATGCCCTACCCCCCTGGGCTCGCCCCCTGCCTCGTGGGCACCTCGTGCGCTCTCTGGACTCCGTTTTCTTGCACAATACTTCTTTTGGTCGGTAAAAAATCATTATATAACCTCCCGAAGGTTTTGACCACCGTATCACGCAATTATCCTCTGTTCTTGTTTCGAGCTGTTTTCTGCCAGGGTTGTCAAGGCCAGGCATCATGTCGTCCCCCTCCCCCAACAATGTTGACAACGATGCTTGGATAATGAAGACAGAGATGAAGAGAGAAGAACCCGGGAAGATCAACAAGGATGATGGGATCAAGATGTTCATGAAGGACCAAGTTCCGGCAGCGGAAGACATCCTTCAACTTGATCACAATCTTCTTACCCCAACTGAGATCAAAGCTTTCAAGATGATTGAGTTAGCTCATATACAAAACAAGTATCTCACACGTGAAAATATTTTGTTGAAGGAGCATATCACCGCACTCAAGGGAATTATCCACAAATTGGAGGACCTCCTACGCTCGATGTGCGATTATCGATCATCACCTCCATCTCCATCACCGACAAGGGAGACATAATCACATGGGTATGGGCACTCCCCTTGGCAACTGCCAAGCTTGGGGGAGGTGCCCCGGTATCGTATCACCATCACACTCCTATCTTTACCGTTTTTCTTAGTTCGATCCTTTTAGTAATATCTTGATCTAGTAGAACAAAGTTTTAGTATGATTTAGTTTTGAGTTTTGCCTTATGATCCTTCTATGCAATCGAGTCCGTGAGTGCTACCTCTTGAGCACTGCGTTGGTTGCTTGACGTCCACTCCAAGTCCTCTGGATCACGTTTGTTACAAAAATCACGCTCCCGAAGGTTTCATTCCGTTTGATATCCTTTTTCTGTGAAACACTGAAATAGGCAAAAAACAACAATTTGGGTTGGGCCTTCGGTTAATAGGTTAGTCCCAAAAATAATATAAAAGTGTATAAATAAGCCCATTAAACATCCAAAATAGAATATATAATAGCATGGAACAATAAAAAAGTATAGATACGTTGGAGACGTATCAAGCATCCCCAAGCTTAATTCCTACTCGTACTCGAGTAGGTAAATGATAAAAACAGAATTTTTGATGTGGAATGCTTCTTAGCATAATTCTCAATGTAAATATTTTTATTGTGGCATGAATATTTAGATCCGAAAGATTCAAGATAGAAGTTTAATGTTGACATAAAAACAATGCTAATCAAGCAATTATGTCTTATCAAAATAACATAACCAAAGAAAGTTTATCCCTACAAAATCATATAGTTAGGCCATGTTTCAATATTGTCACACAAATGTTCTCATCATGCATAACCCCGATGAAAAGGCGAGCAATTGGTTCATACTTTTTAACACGCTTCAACCTTTTCAACTCTTACGCAGTACATGAGCGCAAGCCATGGATATAGCACTATGGGTGGAGTAAAGTATAATGATGGGGGTTATGAGAGAAGACAAAAAAGGTAGAAAGTCTCACATTGACGTGGCTAATCAATAGGCTATGGAGATGCCCATCGATTGATGTCAATGAGAGGAGTAGGGATTGCCATGCAACGGATGCACTAGAGCTATAAATATATGAAAGCTCAACAAAAGAAACTAAGTGGGTGTGCATCCAACTTGCTTGCTCACAGTCGGTGTCAAAACCGGCGGATCTCGGGTAGGGGGTCCCGATCTGTGCGTCAAGGCCGGATGGTAACAGGAGACAAGGGACACGATGTTTTTACCCAGGTTCGGGCCCTCTCGATGGAGGTAATACCCTACTCCTGCTTGATTAATATTGATGATATGGGTAGTACAAGAGTAGATCTACCACGAGATCAAGGAGGCTAAACCCTAGAAGCTAGCCTATGGTATGATTGTGTATGAAGATGATTGTCCTACGGATTACAACCCTCCGGTTTATATAGACACCGGATAGGGTTAGGGTTACACAGAGTCGGTTACAATGGTAGGAGATCTTGAATATCCGCATCGCCAAGCTTTCCTTCCACGCCAAGGAAAGTCCCATACGGACACGCGACGAAGTCTTCAATCTTGTATCTTCATAGTCCTGGAGTCCGGCTGAAGGTATAGTCCGGCTACCCGAACACCCCCTAATCCAGGACTCCCTCAGTAGCCCCCGAACCAGGCTTCAATGACGACGAGTCCGGCGCGTAGATTGTTTTCGGCATTGTAGGGCGGGTTCTTCTCCAAATTCTGTGTACCTGTAGGAATAATGTCTGATTTTTTATAATGGTGTGCTCCTCGGCTTCCACGCCCAATAATGGCTGTCTTCCACGTGTTAAACGGATGCGAAAAGCCGGAGTGTTTTTACATCCACACCCCTAGCCGTACAAACGAGCCGCCTATTTAACGGGATGAAGATTCAGATCCAAACCACATCTTCTCCTCTCCACGAGTTATCATCAGAGCGCTCCCAACAAAGGTCCACTCCAACATGACGAGCCGTCGCAGCTCCTCCCCTCGCCCCTCTGGTCCTAAACCCGGGGACTGGGAGAGTTGCACCATCCTGCATAGCGAGTTAGTGTCGCTTCAAGCCAAGGGATTTCTCCCTCAGGCATACATGGTCCCGGTCCGAGCCGGTCTCGCCACCTACAATGGCGGAAAACAAGCGGAGAGCACCCATAATCCCTCTAAAGGAGAGCGGGTGTGCCTCGTCCTCTATCTAATAAGGGGACTGGGATTTCAATTCATCCATTTCTCCGCGGGCTCCTGGAGTACTATGGCCTCCAGTTGCACAATCTTACGCCCGCCTCCGTATTGCATATTGCGGGTTTCGTCGCCCTTTGCGAGCTATTTTTAGGCGTTGAGGCTCATTTCGCGCTGTGGAAGAGGTTATTCTGCCTAGTGCCCCGTTCTCAAGAGGGGTCTATATATCAAGTGGGCGGAGCCGAAGTATGGCGCATCGCCGGGACCGGATACTTATCCGGAACCCCAAACAAGGCGTCCGAGGACTGGCCTTCGGAATGGTTTTACATAGATGACGTCCCGCTACCGGATCCTATCCGGATCGGTCTCCCCGAGTTCAACAGTGCTCCATTGAAGAAACGCTTGAGCTGGCGTCCGCGGAGCTCTCAGGGAGAAAGCGACAGAGACGTCCTTTACCTGATGGGATGGATAAGACTGTTGGCTCATTCCGGACTAACCATGATTGGAGTCATGGCCGCATGCATTATGCGGGGGGTGCAGCCGCTTCAATATAGTGGCCACCCCATGTGGGATTTCAACGGGGAGGATGACGCCACCCGTTACGGTCGTAAGGGGCCAGCCTCAGCTGCCGCTCTAATAAAGATTGTATCCTCTTTGTACAAGGGAGAAAATGAGGAATTCCTCCACATCAATCAGCGGGCCGGATTCACTATGTACGAACCTCCAAGTTGGGTAAGTGAACAATTTCGCCTGCCTGTTCGTTTTATACTCCCACAGTTAGATATGTAGTCTAACGACTTCGGCGCAGGAACTGCCACAGGAAGTAAAGAATATAAACATCCGCCCTCCACAGCCCTAGGACCCAGCACGGTCCCTCGATCCGGACTCCGAAGAGGATCCGGACATATCGGTGGAGCTTATCGACGGGGTGTTCCATCAATTAAGCAAGGACAATACCTTGGTAGCCATTACGGCTGATTACCCTGGGTTAATCCCGGCCTCCCAGGTGACAGAAACCGGAGTTTTTATTCCCCTGAGAGAGATTCCATTCTCATGTATTCCGACGTTTCTAACGACAACCGTGTTTTGCAGGGGAGATTTCCGAGGCGGGAGGCGGAACCTGCGGCGACTGGCCAACGAGGGGCCGCAGGGCCCCGTGGGGCCAAAAGGAATGTAGTCCGGACTGAGATGTCGGCGCAAAGGTATAGCGCACCCTCTGTTTCCCTGGTGTTATTCTGTCAGGTCATATTAACATTCGTGCTGTCTTCAGGGCGAAGAGACCTCGCCGGACTATATCCGGAGAGGTTGCCAATCGCGCCTCCACCAGCCAAGCTCCAACGTCTGGCCAGGAGGCGGAGGCGAGCACTAGGCACGAACCGAACGCTCCTCCGACAGAGGATGCGGACAGGCTATCTGCCACAAATTCTAAAGTGGAGAGTGCCATGAACCACAGGCGTCGCCGGTCAATTCTACGCGACGCTTGTTTCTCCCAAGAGGCTTTAAAAGACTTTAATTCGGGAGACGCGTACCTCCGTGCCGCTCAAAGTGGTTTAGCCAGAGCCACGGAGCAGTATGTAAAAGACATATGGGTAAGAAAATTTTGGTCAAATATATATACCAGTAGCCCCCGAGACTTGAAACAGTTAAAGTAACTGATTTAAGGATCATTTAATATGCAGGTTCTTACCGAGAAGAACACCGTACTGTCCCAGGAGCTGGAAAAGTGCAAGGCCCAACTAGAGGCCGCACTGGCGGCAACAGGGGAGCCCAAAGGGACCCCCTCAGGTAAGATACACTTCGAAAGATTAGTGTTATGCGGTTTGGGTGCAAATCTGACAAGTCATATTGCAGATGGCGCCGGATTCGATCCGGAAAAGCAACAACTCTTACGCCGGCTAAAGGCCGGTGAGAGTACGTTGACAAAGGTGAGGCAAGAGAAGAATGACCTTTAGGATGCCAACACCAAGCTGGACGTCGAACTTAAAGACGTTCGTGGCCAGCTGTCAGACTCCACGAAGGAGAATCAGCGGCTTCGACGCGGCATATTTAGTAAGTGCTTGAACGAACTTTGAAAAAAGAGTTCGGCGAGGAAGTCGACTAACAGAGTAATATCTGTATGTATGCTCACAGGTCGTCCTGCAGAGGAGATGCCCGGTTCTACGGGTGACCTTCTTCCCGAACTCCTGCAACTGCACGAGCGAATTCGGCAGGTGATGCGAGGTGTTGCCCAAGCCTTATGGCCTTCCCACTCCATTCCCGAGGGTCTTGGAGAGCTTGTGGAGAAGTTGAAGGGATCTCAGCGGCGCTTCCGGTTGTGGAAGATATCGGCTTGCCGACAAGGCGCTAGGGAGGCCTGGGCCATGGTGAAGACCCGTTTTACGAGGTCTGACCCAAACCACATGACCGAGGTCGGACCAGTGGGGCCTGACGGGAAGGAGATCCCTGTAAGCTTAGTATACGGCCAAGTAGAGTTGGCCGCGAAGTATTCCCAGCAGGACTGTAAATTAGACAGCCTGTTAGAAGGTATAGAAGAGGAATACGGTTAGCCAGAATGACTATGTAAGTTTGAAATGACATGTGTAATGCCTTCTAGCCGGATTGTAGATCGTTTATCTTTGCCGACCTTTTTGCTTCAACCTCGGGACCTGATGGTCCGGAGTGTGTCCGAATACCGCAATGGTTATATAAGAACCGGGGTATGCGTGGAGACCAGGCGTATGGGTCATTAGTGCTTTATCAGACAAGTGCCCAACTAGTTATGTTATATTACATGGTTAGTAAGAAACATCTTCTAGAGAGAATAGTTCCGTTAAGGGTTCCTTTCGCTGGGGAGGCATGCACTAAAGTGCATGTCCGTACTGCGTAAAAAAACATAGAAAAAGCATCTGGGGGCGCATAAAATTAGTAAAGAGATCATCTTTTATTTCACCGACCGAATATTCCCTTAAGAACGCTAGCTTTCGGCTTCACCCAGTCTGAGGTACACATCCGGCTGACCCGGCAGTAACAATCGCAGAGGTGCTCCCTTTACCGTCTAGCCGAACAATCGGGAACGTAGGGGTAAGCACAGGAGCCAGGCAACCCAGCTTGGCCAAAACTTAAGTCATATCGATGCATATAGTGGTGAAGAAAAAAGGTACATGCGGAAGTTTAACACATGTGATGGGCATGAAGACCGTATAAATAAGCTTCTGTTAAAGAAGCCCCCAGGTTTAATGAGCGCGAGTGGCGCATCACTTGATGAGCCTTTAAGGGCTATAAAAAGAAAAGGAGGAGAAGAGGAGAAATAGAAGACAGAAAAATGTAAAAAAATGGACAGAGGAAGGAGACGAACACAGAATCCAGCGCTAGGCATAGAATCTTCGAAGGCGGTGGCGTTCCATGGGTTCGGCTCGAGTCGGTTATCCGACGCATCTCGCAAGCGGTACGCTCCACCAGTTAGGATTTGGTCCATTATGAATGGACCTTCCCATTTGGGCTTCAATTTGTCCTTTTTCTTATCCGGCAGGCATAGAACTAGTTCGCCAATATTGTAATTTTTGGCCCGTACTTCTCTGCTTTGATATCTTCGGGCCTGCTATTGATAGAATGCGGAACGGGCTTTTGCCACGTCGCGCTCCTCCTCCAAGGCGTCCAAGTTGTCCTGCCGATCGAGCTCGGCTTCTCTTTCTTCGTACATACACACTCGAGGTGAGTCATGAATTATGTCGCAGGGCAGAACTGCTTCTGCGCCGTACACCATAAAGAATGGTGTGTATCCGGTGGTGCGATTCGGTGTGGTTCACAGCCCCTAGAGCACGGAGTCGAGCTCCTCTACCCAGTGCGTATTAGATTCCTTGAGGGACCGCACTAGTCTGGGTTTAATGCCGCTCATAATAAGACCATTTGCACGTTCGACCTGATCATTAGTTTGTGGGTGATAGACCGAAGCATAGTCGAGCTTGATGCCCATATTTTTGCACCAGAGTTTTACCTCGTCGGCGGTGAAGTTTGTACCATTATCAGTGATGATGCTGTGGGGGACGCCGTAACGGTGTACGACCCCGGATATGAAGTCTATCACGGGTCCGGATTCGGCCGTCTTAACAGGCTTGGCCTCTATCCATTTGGTGAACTTGTCCACCATGACCAATAAGTATTTTTTTCTTGTGGGTTCCCCCTTTAAGGGGTCCAACCATGTCAAGCCCCCAGACCGCAAAATGCCAGGTGATGGGGATAGTTTGGAGTGTGGTGGGTGGCATATGGCTTTGGTTGGCAAAAAGTTGGGAACAAACGCATCGTTGGACGAAGTCCTGAGCGTCTGCCCGGGCCGTCGGCCAATAAAAGCCTGTAGGGAAAGCCTTGCTAACAAGGGACCGAGTAGCAGCGTGATGACCACCGAGTCCGGCATGAATTTCAGCCAGAAGGTTCCACCCTTCCTCTTCGGAGAT
This sequence comes from Aegilops umbellulata, assembly GCA_032464435.1. NCBI lineage: Eukaryota > Viridiplantae > Streptophyta > Magnoliopsida > Poales > Poaceae > Aegilops > Aegilops umbellulata. The sequence goes on along the minus strand of CP136058.1, from coordinate 343,111,325 downwards.
GCACCTTTGAAGGACTCCGGTAGTGCTTTTCTTATAAAGCTCTCCCTCGTGGACTTTCTAGGCTTTAGATCGCCGCACTATGCAGCGAGCCTCGTTTTGGTCCTCTGGGAGTTCCTGCCTAGTAAGGTAGGCTAGGAATGGTTTTGTCCACTGGGCGATAACCGCCATTATTACGTGGGCTGAAGGTGTGGTTTCGTTAGCAGAGCCTCCAATTATGTCAGATTGTTCGGTGTCGAGTGGTGCTGCTTGGTCCGGACTGTTATATGCGGGTTCCCCCTCCCATGCTACGGATCGCTTGAACAATCTTTCCAAAAAGATGTTAAGGGGGACTGCATCGCGTTTTGCTTCAATGTGTGCCAGGACATCCGCTGCTTGATTATTTTCTCGGGCTATATGGTGAAACTCTAGCCCTTCGAACCGGGCTGACATTTTTAGGACGGCATTGCGGTAAGCTGCCATTTTTGGATCCTTGGCGTCGAAGTCGCCATTTATTTGGGATATCGCGAGGTTCGAATCCCCGCGTACCTCTAGGCGTTGAATGCCCATGGATGCTGCCATCCGGAGACCATGTAGAAGGGCCTCGTATTCGGCTGCATTGTTGGAGTCCGTGTACATAATTTGGAGTACATATTGGACTGTGTCTCCTGTGGGGGACGTCAAAACGACGCCAGCCCCCAGTTCAGCCAACATTTTGGAGCCGTCGAAATGCATGATCCAATTTGAGAATGTGCCGTACTCTTTAGGGAGTTCGGCCTCCGTCCATTCTGCGACGAAGTCGGCCAAAACTTGCGATTTGATAGCTCACCGTGGCTTATAGGTTATATCGAACGGGAGGAGCTCGATGGCCCATTTTGCAATCCGGCCTGTTGCATCGCGGTTGTTGATAATGTCATTGAGTGGTACTTCCGAGGCTACTGTAATCGAACACTCTTGAAAGTAGTGTCGCAGCTTCCGAGATGCCATGAATACTGCGTATGCAATCTTTTGATAATGCGGGTACCGTGATTTGCATGGAGTGAGGACAGTGGACACGTAGTATACCAGACTTTGAAGGGGGAATTTGTGTCCGTCCGTTTCCCGCTCGACGACGAGCACTGCGCTGACAACTTGATGGGTTGCCGCGATGTACAATAGCATTGGCTCGCCGGTGTTTGGCGCGCCCAGGACTGGGTTTGTTGCCAATACGGCTTTTATTCCATCGAGTCCGGCCATGGCGGCATTTGTCCACTCGAAGTGTTCGGTTCGCCGAAGGAGGCGATAAAGGGGCAGTGCCTTTTCTCCCAAGCGGGAGTTGAAGCGGCTTAGAGCCGCCACGCATCCGGTTAATTTCTGTATTTGTTTGAGGTCCTTTGGGACATCCAATTGAGATAAAGCTCGGATCTTTGCTGGATTTGCTTCAATTCCTCTGCCGGATACAATGAAGCCCAAGAGCTTTCCGGCTGGAACGCCGAAAACGCATTTCTCCGGGTTGAGCTTGATGTCGTATTTTTGGAGGTTATCGAATGTAAGCCTCAAGTCGTCTACTAGAGATTCCACGTGTTTTGATTTGACGACCACATCATCCACATACGCCTCCACTGTTTTGCCGATCTGGTTTGCCAGACATGTCTGTATCATGCGCTGATATGTTGCGCCGGCGTTTTTCAGCCCGAAGGGCATTGTGTTGAAGCAGAATGGGCCGTATGGTGTGATGAATGCTGTTGCGGCTTGGTCTGATTCTGCCATCTTGATTTGATGGTAACCGGAGTATGTGTCGAGGAAACACAACGAATCGCGTCCTGCGGTGGCGTCGATAATTTGATCAATACGGGGGAGGGGGAAGGGATCCTTTGGGTAGGCCTTGTTAAGGTCTTTAAAATCGACACACAGGCGCCAGGATTTGTCCTTCTTTGGTACCATCACCAGGTTTGCTAGCCAGTCTGGATGTTTTATGCCTCTAATGAATCCGGCCTCCAATAACTTGGCTAGCTCCTCTCCCATAGCCTGTCTCTTCGGTTCGGAAAAAAGCCGAAGGGCTTGTTTAACAGGTTTGAATCCTTTCAGGATATTTAAGCTGTGTTCCGCCAGCCTGCGTGGGATTCCTGGCATGTCTGAAGGGTACCAAGCGAAAATGTCCCAGTTCTCTTGTAGGAACTCTCGCAGTGCGGCATCTACATCAGGGTCCAGTAGTGCCCCGATGGAAGCTGTTTTGGATGGACCTGGAATTTTACTATTTCGTTTGCTAGCTTGAAGGATGTGGACTTTGATCTCTTATCGAGTATCACATCATCCCTATTAACCGTGGAGCGCAGCGCAGTCAGTTCTTCAGCCGCTAAGGCTTCGGATAGTGCCTCAAGGGCCAATGCGGCCGTCTTGTTTTTGGCGCGGAGTGCTGTGTCCGGATCACTAGCGAGAGTGATAATTCTGTTCGGCCCGGGCATCTTGAGCTTCATGTACCCGTAATGGGGTATTGCTTGGAAGATTGTAAATGCCTCTCGCCCTAGTATAGCGTGGTATCCGCTATTGAACGGGGCCACCTGGAACGTGACCTCTTCGGACCTGTAATTATCCGGCGTGCTGAACACCACATCTAGTGTGATTTTTCCTGTGCAGCGTGCTTCCCGACTGGGGATTATTCCTCTAAAGGTTGTGCTACTTCGCTCGATGCGGTTCCAGTCTATATCCATTTTTTGGAGGGTTTCCTCGTAAATGAGGTTCAATCCACTGCCTCCATCCATGAGTACCTTGGTGAGGCGGAAGCCGTCCACTATGGGACTGAGGACCAACGCGGCTGGTGCTTGGGCTGTTCGGAATTTAGGTTCATCACTCGCATTGAAGGTGATAGCCGTGTCGCTCCATGGGTTTATTGTTGCTACTTGATAGACTTCGGCGAGGCTGCGAAGTGTTCTTTTTCGCATATTATTTGATGCGAAAGTCTCGAAGACTGTGAGAACGGTACTGGTGTCCTCGGTCTGGCTTTCTGTGGCCTCCGAAATTAGGAGGTCCTTGCCAATTTTGGCCACCTGCCGGAGTATCCAACATGCTCTAAGGCTGTGAGTTGGTGTGGCGTCCTCTGTACTGTGAATTCTACATGGTCCATCAAGCCACCTTTCCAGTACGGTTCCATGCCCTATAGAGGGTTTCGGCTTTTTGATATTTAGTCCGGGTGTCTTGCTATGGTGCACCCTCTTAGTTCGGACGGGATTGCTATTCAAGGCCGGATTATCCCAAAATTTAATTTCGGTTTTCCAGGCGCTCTCCCTCGCACAGTACTTTTGTACTATGGACGCCAAGTCAGCGAAGCGTGTAATATCACGATGACTTATGGCGTTAAGTATTCCCTCGTCCGTGCAATTACTGCAAAAGATTGAAATTGCGTCTCCCTCGCGGCAATCCTTTATCCTGTTCATAACCAGGAGGAATCTGGCCCAGTAATGATGTACTGTTTCCTCGGGCTTTTGCCTGATTTGGAAAAGATCGCTTATGTTCGGGCGGGCGGGGGGCGTTGAATCTGAAACCTCACCCAATCTAAGATTCGGAGGCCGAAGAGCTTCCGAACTCTGAAGTTTGGAGTCTTGGATGTTGTCCAATGAATCTAGCCCGTTGCCTGATTCTACGCTCAGGTCTTGAGTTATATCCTCCCCTCCGCGGGTATCCGGCTTGGAGGGGTCGGGAATTCGGACGTAGCTAGTCCTTAAAATAGATGAAGGGTCGCCGCACTGCGCCTCTACCACAGCAACGTGGTGGGTGACTTGGGGAGAGTTAATTTCTCTCAAATCGGGTTTAAGCCCAACCCGGTCGTAATCCGTAGCGACCCCCAGGGCGGCCATGCGATCCAAGAGCTCGTTTACGGAAGAGAGCTCCATCGGATCCAGCTGCTCGACAAGCTTCGAGCTGACATGAAGGTTGCTTTTGATGACCTGAGAGGTCACCGTCGGCGCAACGGCCGAACAGGCGGTCATGAGAAAACCACCTAGCCGGAGGGTTTGGCCGACAGCCAAGGCTCCCTTAGTAACGGCGCCGTCTTTAAAGACGAGAAGAGGCATCCTTCCTGATTGTGATGGCACTGAGGAACTCTCAATGAAAGCACCAATGTCGGTGTCAAAACCGGCGGATCTCGGGTAGGGGGTCCCGATCTGTGCGTCAAGGCCGGATGGTAACAGGAGACAAGGGACACGATGTTTTTACCCAGGTTCGGGCCCTCTCGATGGAGGTAATACCCTACTCCTGCTTGATTAATATTGATGATATGGGTAGTACAAGAGTAGATCTACCACAAGATCAAGGAGGCTCAACCCTAGAAGCTAGCCTATGGTATGATTGTGTATGAAGATGATTGTCCTACGGACTACAACCCTCCGGTTTATATAGACACCGGATAGGGTTAGGGTTACACAGAGTCGGTTACAATGGTAGGAGATCTTGAATATCCGCATTGCCAAGCTTGCCTTCCACGCCAAGGAAAGTCCCATCCGGACACGGGACGAAGTCTTCAATCTTGTATCTTCATAGTCCTGGAGTCCGGCTGAAGGTATAGTCCGGCTACCCGAACACCCCCTAATCCAGGACTCCCTCACTCACGAAGACCTAGGGCATTTTGAGGAAGCCTGTCATTGGAATATACAAGCCAAGTTATATAATGAAAAATTCCCACTAGTATATGAAAGTGACAACATAGGAGACTCTCTATCATGAAGATCAGGGTGCTACTTTGAAGCACAAGTGTGGAAAAAGGATAGTAACATTGTCCCTTCTCTCTTTTTCTTTCATTTTTCTTTTATTTCTTTTATTTCTTTGTGCCTTTTTTTCTTTGGTCTTCCTTCTCTTTTTTTATTTAGTCCAGAATCTCATCCCGACTTGTGGGGGAATCATAGTCTCCATCATCCTTTCCTCACATGGGACAATGCTCTAATAATGATGATCATCACACTTTTATCATTTACAACTCAACAAACTTAGAACAAAATATGACTCTATGTGAATGACTCTGACGGTGTATCGGGATATGCAATGAATCAAGAGTGACATGTATGAAAAATTATGAATGGTGGCTTTGCCATAGAATACGATGTCCACTACATGATCATGCAAAGCAATATGACAATGACGAAGCGTGTCATAATAAACGGAACGGTGGAAAGTTGCATGGCAATATATCTCGGAATGGCTATGGAAATGCCATGATAGGTAGGTATGGTGGCTGTTTTGAGGAAGATATAAGGAGGCTTATGTGTGATAGAGTGTATCATATCACGGGGTTTGGATGCACCAGCAAAGTTTGCACCAACTCTCAAGGTGAGAAAGGGAAATGTGCGGTACCGTAGAGGCTAGGAAATTGTGGAAGGTTGAGAGTGCGTATAATCCATGGACTCACATTAGTCATAAAGAACTCATATACTTATTGCAAAAGTTTATTAGCTGTCAAAGCAAAGTACTACTACGCATGCCCCTAGAGGGATAGATTGGTAGGAAAAGACCATCGCTCGTCCCCGACCGCCACTCATAAGGAAAGCAATAAAAGAACACCTATGTGTCAAAATTGTCACACAACTTTTACCATACATGCATGCTACGGGACTTGCCAACTTTAACACAAGTATATTTCTCAATTTCATAATTACTCAACTAGCACACTCTAATATTACCACCTTTATATCTCAAAACACTTATCAAGTATCTAACTTCTCATGATATCCAATGAACTCAATATGTAAGATTAATTTCACAATTAAAGCAAATTACCATGTTGTTTAAGACTCTCAAAATAATATAAGTGAAGCATGAGAGATCAATAATTTCTATAAAAGACAACCACCGCCGTGCTCTAAAAGATATAAGTGAAGCACTAGAGCAAAAACTATATAGCTCAAAAGATATAAGTGAAGCACATAGAGTATTCTAGCAAATTCCGAATCATGTGTCTCTCTCTCAAAAGGTGTGTACAACAAGGAAAATTGCACCAATCGTTCTAAGGAAAGGTCTACCAAGAATAATAGGACATGAAGGATTGCGATCTATATCAAGAAAAATGAAATCTACGGGCACATATTTCCTATTTGCAACAATAAGAACATCATTAATTTTTCCCATAGGTTTCTTGATAGTGGAATCCGCAAGATGCAAGTTTAAAGAGCAATCATCAAATTCACAGAAACCTAACAAATCACACAAAGTTTTTGGAATCGTGGAAACACTAGCACCCAAATCACACAAAGCATAGCATTCATGATTGTTAATTTTAATTTTAATTGTAGGTTTCCATTAATCATAAAGTTTTCTAGGGATAGAAACTTCCAACTCAAGTTTTTCTTCATAAGATTGCATCAAAGCATCACTGATATGTGTAGTAAAAGCTTTATTTTTACTATAAGCATGCGGAGGATTTAGCACGAATTACGACAAGGAAATACAATCTTTCAAAGAGCAATTATCATAATTAAATTCTTTGAAATCCAAAATAGTGGTTTCATTGCAATCTAAAGTTTTAACCTCTTCAATCCCACTTTTACTATTTTTTGCATCAAGATCTAAAAACTCAGAATTTTTGGGACGCCTTTTAAGTAAAGTTGACTCATCTCCAGTCCCATCATTATAAAGATACATACTGCAAAACAAAGATTTAATAGGGAAGACATCAATAACTTTTAGATCTTCATCTTTATTCTCATAAAAAAATTCCGGTTTAGCGGCCATCTTATTAACTAAGGTGGCCTGCTTATCCCAGATTTCAGCTATTAATTTTTCGAGATGAGCAATCTGAGATTTCAAACCATAAAATTCTTTAGACATATCATCGAGCTCTTTATTCATGTACCCCATTTAGCCTTTTTGTTTCTTAAGCTCGTTTCTAAAAAATTATTATGCTCCAATTGTAAAGTCACAAAACTTCTGACGTTGCTTTCAATCTCTTCTAACCTTTTAAGGAGAAGATCACCAAATCTAGGTAGATCCATCGTGACAAGCAAGCAATCCAACACACGATCAAACAAGAAGCAAGCGAAAAAGAGGGCGAACGGAAAAGAGAGGGCGAATAAAACGGCAAGGGTGAAGTGGGGGAAAGGAAAATGAGAGGCAAATGGCAAAAATGTAATGCGAGGGATAAGAGTTTGTGATGGGTACTTGGTATGTCTTGACTTGTGTAGACTCGGCAACGGCGCCAAAAATGGCTTGTTGTTGGGAGTCAAATTTTGACTTGACTTGGCGCACACCTCCCCAGCAACGGCGCCAGAAATCCTTCTTGCTACCTCTTAAACACTGTGTTGGTTGCTTAACGTCCACTCCAAGTCCTCTGGATCACGTTTGTTCCAAAAATCACGCTCCCGAAGGTTTCATTCAGTTTGGACTCCGTTCGATATCCTTTTTCTGCGAAACACTAAAATAGGAAAAAAAAATAGCAATTTGGGTTGGGCCTCCGGTTAATAGGTTAGTCCCAAAAATAATATAAAAGTGTATAAATAAGCCCATTAAACATCCAAAACAGTATATATAATAGCATGGAACAATCAAAAATTATAGATACATTGGAGACGTATCAGTGAGCTATATTTAATAAAGATTAGTGTTGAGTCAAGGGCTTGATTATCTTGGTATCATCGTAAGAGAATTAAAGAAAAAGAAATAATAAAAAGAAATAAAGAGATCATATTGATCTTATGGAGAGTAATGACTCACATATAAAGAGTATGATGAATAAAAGTTGTTGAGAGTTGACAAGCATAATTTTGGTCATCTTGCAATTAATAGGAAGTAATAAATAAAGAGAGGTTTTCACATATAAATATACTATCTTGGACATCTTTTATGATTGTGAGCACTCATTAAAATATGACATGCTAAAGAGTTGATGTTGGACAAGGAAGACAACGTAATGGGTTATGTTTTCTTATATCTGAAATAAAGTATATTGTCATGGATCATCCAACATGTTGAGCTTGCATTTCCCCCTCAAGCTAGCCAATTCTTTGCACCAAGTAGAGATACTACTTGTGCTTCCAAATACCCTTAAACCCAGTTTTGCCATGAGAGTCCACCATATCTACCTATGGATTGAGTAAGATCCTTCAAGTAAGTTGTCATCGTTGCATGCAATAAAAATTGCTCTATAAATATGTATGACTTATTAGTGTGGAGAAAATAAACTTTATACGATCTTGTGATATGGAAGCAATAAAAGCGACGGACTGCATAATAAAGGTTCATATCACAAGTGGCAATATAAAGTGACGTTCTTTTGCATTAAGATTTCGTGCATCCAACCCTAAAAGCACATGACAACCTCTGCTTCCCTCTGCGAAGGGCCTATCTTTACTTTTGTCTTTTACCTTATGCAAGAGTCATGGTGATCTTCACCTTTCCTTTTTATATTTTATCCTTTGGCAAACACATTGTGTTGGAAAGATCCTGATATATATATCCAATTGGATGTAAGTTAGCATGAATTATTATTGTTGACATTACCCTTGAGGTAAAAGGTTGGGAGGCAACACTATAAGCCCCTATCTTTCTATGTGTTTGATTAAAACTCCATAACCATAAGTATTGCGTGAGTGTTAGCAATTGTGAAAGACTATATGATAGTTGAGTATGTGGACTTGCTGAAAAGCTCTTATATTGACTCTTTCCGATGTTATGATAAATTGCAATTGCTTCAATGACTGAGATTATAGTTTGCTGGTTTTCAATGAAGTTTCTGATTCATACTTGACATTGTGAATAGATTATTACTTGAGCATAAGAAATCATATGACAATATCCATATATGTTGATGTTATAAGAGTGACCATGATGCTCTCATGTCCGTATTTTATTTTATCGACACCTCTATCTCTAAACATAAGGACATATTTATCGTTATCGGCTTCCGCTTGAGGACAAGCGAGGTCTAAGCTTGGGGAAGTTGATACGTCCATTTTGCATCATGCTTTTATACCGATATTTACTGCATTATGGGTTGTTATTACACATTATGTCACAATACTTATGCCTATTCTCTCTTATTTTACAAGGTTTACATGAAGAGGGAGAATGCCGGCAGCTAGAATTCTGGGCTGGAAAAGGAGCAAATATTATAGACCTATTATGCACAGCTCCAAAAGTCCTGAAACTTCACGGAAATTATTTTTGGAATTAATAAAAATACTGGAGAAAGAATCCATCACAGGGGCCCACACCCAGGCCACGAGTGTTGGGGGCGCGCCCTACCCCCCTGGGCGTGCCCCCTGCCTCATGGGCCCCCTGGCAGGCCTCTGGTGCCCATCTTGTGCTATATGAAGTCTTTCGTCCGAGAAAAAAATCATAAGCAAGCTTTCGGGAAGAAACTCCGCCGCCACGAGGCGGAACCTTGTCAGAACCAATCTAGGGCTCTGGCAGAGCTGTTCTGCCGGGGAAACTTCCCTTCGGGAGGGGGAAATCATCGCCATCGTCATCACCAATGATCCTATCATCGGGAGGGGGTCAATCTCCATCAACATCTTCGCCAGCACCATCTCCTCTCAAACCCTAGTTCATCTCTTGTATCCAATCTTTGTCCCGAAGCCTCAGATTGGTACCTGTGGTTGCTAGTAGTGTTGATACTCCTTGTAGTTGATGCCAGTTGGTTTATTTGGTGGAAGATCATATGTTCAGATCCATTATGCATATTAATACTCCTCTGATTATGAACATGAATATGATTTGTGTGTAGTTACGTTTGTTCCTGAGGACATGGAAGAAGTCTTGCTATAAGTAGTCATGTGAATTTGGTATTCATTCGATATTTTGATGAGATGTATGTTGTCTTTCCTCTAGTGCTGTTATGTAAACGTCGACTACATGACGCTTCAACATTCTTTAGGCCTGGAGTAAGGCATTGAGAAGTAATAAGTAGATGATGAGTTGCTAGAGTGACAGAAGCTTAAACTCTAGTTTATGAGTTGCTTCGTAAGGGGCTGATTTGGGTCCATATGTTTCATGCTATGGTTAGGTTTACATTAATACTTCTTTTGTAGTTGTGGATGCTTGCAATAGGGGTTAATCATAAGTGGGATGCTTGTCCAATAAAGGGCAGCACCCAAGTACCGGTCCACCCACATACCAAATTATGAAAGTAACAAACGCGAATCATATGAACGTGATGAAAACTAGCTTGACGATAATTCCCATGTGTTCTCGGGAGCGCTTTTCTCTATATAAGAGTTTGTCCAGGCTTGTCCTTTGCTACAAAAAGGATTGGGCCATCTTGCTGCACTTTATTTACACTTGTTACTTGTTACCCGTTAGTAAATTACCTTATCACAAAACTATCTATTACCGATAATTTGAGTGCTTGCAGAGAATACCTTGCTGAAAACTACTTATCATTTCCTTCTGCTCCTCGTTGGGTTCGACACTCTTACTTATCGAAAGGACTGCGATAGATCCCCTACACTTGTGGGTCATCAATCATCAACATCGGGCACATCGTCTGGTTCCTCTTGATCTTCAGCAGCTTCCCCCGTTGCAGCATCACCATATTCAGGGGCACATAGTTGTGATCGTCCTCTTCTTCTTTGATGTCTTCCATCATAACCCCTATTTCTCCGTGCTTTGTCCAAACATTATAGTGTGGCATGAAACCCCTATAAAGCAGGTGGGTGTGAAGGATTTTTCGGTCAGAGTAAGACTCCGTGTTCCCACAATTAGGGCATGGACAACACATAAAACCATTCTGCTTGTTTGCCTCAGCCACTTCGAGAAAATTATGCATGCCCTTAATGTACTCGGAGGTGTGTCTGTCACCATACATCCATTGCCGGTTCATCTGCGTGCATTATATATAATTATGTGTGTCAAAAGTAAGAAAATTGGACAAGTATCTATCTAAAGTAAGATTTTTTTCTTTCAGAAAGAAGATAAGAACAAGAGGCTCACCACGGTCGGGCCGGCGACGAGATCGGCGCGGGCGATCGACGGCGGTGAAGACGGGGACGGGACGTGACAGACCGCTAAACCTAGACAAATCTCGGGAAAAATGGAGCTCGAAGGTAGAGTTTCGAGAGGAAAAAGCTTAACTAGTGTGTCTCAGGCATTTCATCGAACACCTCATGCGCATAGGAGGTGAGCTAGAGCACCACAAAGCTCTCCCCTCGTCGGCCAGAAAAAACAGAGCAGTGTGGAGTGCTCTGCTCGCCGGCGAGGGGGTATATATAGCCACCTCATTGGTCCCGGTTCGTGGCTGGAACCGGGACTAAAGGCCACCCTTCTGTCCCGGTTCTAGGCACGAAATGGGACCAATGGTTGTGGGCCAGGAGCGAGGACCATTGGTCCCAGTTTGTGCCTAGAACTGGGACAAATGCCTCCCGAGGTCCGGCCGGCCCCCTGGGCGCACGAACCGGGACGTATGCCCCCCATGGGTCCCGATTCGTGACTGAACCGGGACTAATGGGCTGGCCAGGCCCGAACCAAAGCCCTGCTTTCTACTAGTGAAATGGGGATGAAATTCGAACACCACGACACCGTGGCTCTCACGCAAACGTCAACGTACTTGCTTTTGTAATTCTAGTAAATCCAAAATTCGTCTGAAATTCATAAAACTTGGCATGCTATCATGGAGCGGCATCAACATGCCGTGGTAAAAATGTTATCCCATTTGGAGCAGGTTTGGGTATAAGTTTCTCATAAACCAGAGCTTCTCACAACAAGTGTGATGGTTTCAGTAGGGAACGTTTCACCTTTTAGACGAAACGATATCCGTTGCCTCTTACGCTTTCAAAAAATTTCCTAGTGTCAACATAGAACAACATGAGTGTTGTGTCAATTTTTGGGATTTTTTGAGGTTTGTTTGGACATTTTTATGCATTAATTGAGTTTTCAATGCATTTATCTGCATAATTCAAATTTGAACTACATGCACAAGCTCTAGTGCATATAAATTGGCTGAAAATTCAAATCCGTGTCCTTGGTTGCATGCTTAGCTCACATGCAAGAAATGGGAATAAATTTCAAACACCAGGGCACCGTTGATTGCCGGCAAAATGTTGAGATACCTGGTTTTTAAATTCTAGTAAATAAAAAACTCGTCTGAAATTCATGAAACTTGGCATGCTATCATGGAGTGGCATCAACATGTTGTGGTAAATTTTTTGTCCCATTTGGGGCAGGTTTGGGTATATGCTTCTCACAAACCAGAGCTTCTCACAACAAGCATGATGGTTTCGGTAGGGAACGTCCCATCTTTGGGGACGAAATGATATACATTGCCTCTTATTGCTTTCAGAAATTTTCTCGTGTCAACATAGAACAATAGGAGTGTTGTGTCAATTTTTGTGATTTTTCGGGGTTCGTTTGGACATTTTTATGCATTAACTAAGCTTTCAATGCATTTATGTGCATAATTCAAATTTGAACTACATGCACATGCTCCAGTGCATATAAATTGGTTGAAAAAAATCAAATCTGTGTCCTTGGGTGCATGCTTAGGTCCGATGCAAGAAATGGTATTGAATTTCAAACACCAGGGCACCGTTGATTGCGGGCAAAACGTTGAGATACCTGGTCTTTAAATTCTAGTAAATCCAAAACTCGTTTGAAATTCATGAAACTTGGCATTGAAGGAAATATTCCCTAGAGGCAATAATAAAGTTATTATTTATTTCCTTATATCATGATAAATGTTTATTATTCATGCTAGAATTGTATTAACTGTAAACTTAGTACATGTGTGAGTACATAGACAAAAACAGAGTGTCCCTAGTATGCCTCTACTTGACTAGCTTGTTTGTCAAAGATGGTTATGTTTCCTGACCATAGACATGTGTTGTCATTTGATGAACAGGATCACACATTAGAGAATGATGTGATGGACAAGACCCATCCGTTAGCTTGGCATAATGATCGTTTAGTTTTATTGCTATTGCTTTCTTCATGACTTATACATGTTCCTCTGACTATGAGATTATGCAACTCCCGAATACCGGAGGAACACCTTGTGTGCTATCAAACATCACAACTTAACTGGGTGATTATAAAGATGCTCTACAGGTGTCTCCAAAGGTGTTTGTTGGGTTGGCATAGATCGAGATTAGGATTTGTCACTCTGTGTATCGGAGAGGTATCTCTGGGCCCTCTCGGTAATGCACATCACTATAAGCCTTGCAAGCAATGTGACTAATGAGTTAGTTGCGGGATGATGCATTATGGAACGAGTAAAGAGACTTATCGGTAACGAGATTGAACTAGGTATGATGATACCAACGATCGAATCTCGGGCAAGTAACATACCGATGACAAAGGGAACAACGTATGTTGTTATGCGGTTTGACCAATAAAGATCTTCGTAGAATATGTAGGAGCCAGTTTGAGCATCCAGGTTCCGCTATTGGTTATTGATCGGAGATGTGTCTCGGTCATGTCTACATAGTTCTTGAACCCGTAGGGTCCGCACACTTAACGTTCGATGACGATTTGTATTATGAGTTATGTGATTTGATGACCGAAGTTTGTTCGAAGTCCTGGATGAGATCATGGACATGACGAGGAGTCTCGAAATGGTCGAGAGGTAAAGATCGATATATTAGAAGGCTATATTCGGACATCGAAAAGGTTCCGAGTGATTCGGGTATTTTTGGAGTACCGGAGAGTTACGGGAATTCGCCAGGGGAAGTAATGGGCCTTAATGGTCCATACGGGAAAGGAGAGAAGGGCCTCATGGGGTGGCTGCGCGCCCCCCATGGGCTGGTCCGAATTGGACTAGAATTCGCCGGGGGAAGTAGTGGGCCTTAATGGGCCATACGGGAAAGGAGAGAAGGGCCTCAAGGGGTGGCTGCACGCCCCCCCATGGGTTGGTCCGAATTGGACTAGGAGGGGCAGCACCCCCTCCTTCCTTCTCCCCTCTTCCCCCTTCCCTTCCTTCTCCTAGTTGGAATAGGAAAGGGGGGGCGAATCCTACTTGGACCGGGAGTCCAAGTAGGACTCCCCCCCTTGGCGCGCCCCCTCAAGGGTCGGCCTCCTCTTTCTCCCTCCTTTATATACGTGGGCAGGGGGCACCCCAAAGGCACTCCAAGATTTATCTTAGCCGTGTGCATTGCCCCCCTCCACAGTTACACACCTCGATCATATCGTCGTAGTGCTTAGGCGAAGTCCTGTGCCGGTAACTTCATCATCACCGTCGCCACGCCGTCGTGCTGACGGAACTCTCCCTCGGCCTCAACTGGATCAAGAGTACGAGGGACGTCATCAAGCTGAACGTGTGCTGAACACGGAGGTGCCATACGTTCGGTGCGAGGATCGGTCGGATCGTGAAGACGTACGACTACATCAACCGCGTTGATAAAACGCTTCCGCTTTCGGTCTACAAGGGTACGTGGACACATTCTCCCCGCTCGTTGCTATGCTTCTCCTAGATAGATCTTGCGTGATCGTAGGATTTTTTTTAAAATTACTGCGTTCCCCAACAGGCTTGCTATCATGGAGTGGCATCAACATGCTGTGGTAATTTTTTTCAACCATTTGGGGCAGGTTTGGGTATATGCTTCTCACAAACCAGAGCTTCTCACAAGAAGCATGATGGTTGCGGTAGGGAACGTCCCACCTTTGGGGACGAAACGATATCCATTGCCTCTGATTGCTTTCAAAAAAATTCTCGTGTCAACATACAACAACAGGAGCGTTGTGTCAATTTTGTGATTTTTTTGGGTTTGTTTGGACATTTTTATGCATTAACTAAGTTTTCAATGCATTTATGTGCATAATTCAAATTTAAACTACATGCACATGCTCCAGTGCATATAAATTGGTTGAAAAATCAAATATGTGTCCTTGGGTGCATGCTTAGGTCCCATGCAAGAAATGTGAATGAATTTCAAACACCAGAGCACCGTTGATTGTCGGGAAAACGTTGAGATACTTTATTTTTAAATTCTAGTAAATCCAAAACTCGTCTGAAATTCATGAAACTTGGCGTGCTATCATGGAATGGCACCCGACATACCGTGGTAAATTTTTTGTCCCATTTGGGGCAGGTTTGGGTATATGCTTCTCACAAACCAAAGCTTCTCACAACGAGCATGATGGTTTCGGTAGGGAACGTCCCACCTTTGGGAATGAAACGATATCCATTGCAGGTACCGTTTACGTAGTTTTGTGTGGTTCTCCTGTTGGTTCGATAACCTTGGTCTCATCACTGATGGAAATACCTACCGTAGTTGTGCTGCATATCCCTTCTTCTTTGGGGAAATAACAACGCAGTTCAAGCCGCATCAGTTAGTTCTAATCAAATCATACCAAAACCATATAAAATTGTTGTAAACATGGCATGAATACTTCATAAATTGTAGATACGTTGGAGACGTATCAATAAACTTATCAGAAAGTAAAATTCATCACATAAGCCAACCGCTAAGAATACATCAGATTGATCACAATCATGTGTAGCACAACTGATGTGATTGTTTTACCAAAGCATTAGGGAGATAATATTTCATGGCTATTGTTATGGACTCGTAGTCCAAAGGTGTACAACTCACACTTCATCATTGGGGGAGCGAATATCAACGCTGCTGAAGACGACGATGAATTCCTCCTCCCGAAGAGTATTGGAATAAGGGTGAACTATTCGAGTAAATAGGTGGGGGAGCAAATAAGAGGGATAGGAAATTTGACAGTTATCAACTTTATTACATAGCTTGGAGGATCCAAAGGATCAACTCGAAAGCACTGACATCAATAATGGAGGCAACTTTCAAACGGTTCAAAAGGTCCGACCAAAGAACATTCAGAGGATCATAAGGGAACACTTCATCATTGGTAGAATCTATGATGTCACTTTAGAAATTCTGACCAGATGGCTTCAGAAATTCCGACAAGGTAGCAGAAGGTTTGCTAGACGCTACGGTAATTTTGAATGGGATGTTCGGCAGCTTCGAATGGAAATGGGATTTGAAACGACTATATCTTGTGAACTATTCAAAGGTTTCGACTAGAAGAGCTCAGAAACTCCAAAGTGTGAAAGGTTAGGTCGATATAGTGGGGGAGCTTCTAATGGTTTGAGGATTTTGGAGTTTGATCTTTAAGCACATGAAGAAAGAAACTCATCACAACATCCTCATATCGTTATGATAGTATCAACATGCTAATGGACTCAATGTGATCTTGAATCATAACAATAATGAAGAATCCACTTTCTTGACCAACACTTGTTTTTATTTAATTGTAGGGGCCACCTTTCATTCCTATGTTGCACCCACAAGAACCTTCATGAAATAAACTTGTACTAGGCATTATTTTCTTGAGATGTCTTGACATCAAGTACCAAAATCCATCAAAGGGATCAGATGCACTTTCAGTATGACGTCGCAGAGATGACCATCCGGGAAGGCCTGGCTAAGGTGAGAGAATCTAAATGTGGAAATTTTGAACAATAGTAGGAAAAATTTACATGGGAGGTGGAGGGTCGAGCTCTTGAGGAAGAAATGGTAGATGTCACACGGTATCAAGCAGAGTAACAGAAGGAGATGTAAATATAATGGAGGATTCATGTATCTACATGGATTAGACGGCTAGGACTCCACAATCAATATACGCATTTCCCCCTTTATAGAAGAATTTGGTGTTCCTTACGTGTCAAGATGCATCAGTAGGTTAGACGGATTTCAAGCTATGCATCTACGATTGAATGTGGATGCTCAAAGGGTGCATCCGATTAGTATATATATTGATGATGAGTTTGATTTTGCTCTATAACTACCAAATGATGTCATCCTTCAAATTCACTTTCCAAATCTTATGTAGAATTCTCCTCAAGGACAATTTTTCCTTTTTTCCTTAAAAGACTTGAAGGACCTTTTGTTTTTTTTCCTTTTCTTGACAGGTCTTAGGGCATTTCCAACGGCAACCCTTAAATTTCCTCCTTCTTCCGTCCGCGAATAGGGGGACCAGTCCACATACATAGATGCAGGAGGCCGTCATCCAACACCGCCTGCACACATTGCAAACATTTTTTTCAACAAAACAGATGAAATTCATGCAAACATAGGCAGATTTCATACAAACCGGACGACATTCATGCAAACATAGGCAGATTTCATACAAACCGGACGACATTCATGCAAACATGGCAGATTTTTATTAGATTTCGAACATTTAGAAAAAAATTCCCGACACGACCCTAAACCTATCCTACGGTGGCGGCGCGCGGCATCCAAACTCGTGTCGTCCCCCATCCATCGTCTTCATGAGCACCAACGATAAGAGTGATGAAGTGAAGTTGCGGTCTCCGGCGAGGAAGAGTAGGACACGGGAGACGGGCTAGCCCACATGGGACACAAGTCCCTGCCGTCTCCCATGACCAACTCATCCTCTGAGGAGTCAACAACTTATCCATCACCGGTGGACGTGAGGTCCATGATGAAATGGTGCCACCTGCGTTGTCGTCGTCCCACCGAGGCGCCGGATAGTTCGTTGCGGCGTGTAGGAGGTGCAGCTGGCGTTGTTCTCCTTCGTGGTCGCCTAGAGCTGCGCCTTGGCGGCGGATGCTTTGTCAAGACCCTAGATTTGCTTGTAACTAGTTGCATGAAAGCATTCATGTCATCATGTTTAAATTCAAGAAATTTGAAATGGGGATTGGTAAACCCTAGCACCAAATGAAATTCAAATAGGTTCAAATAAAATATTTTTCAATGACCCAGAATGCCCTTTGGAAATGTTCGTGATTTATGATAAAGGTGAAAACCTCTGCCAAAAATGATGAACATAATTATAGGTCATTCCTAGATTTTTGAATTAAATCATAAAGTATTTGAATTTGAGCATTTGAATGCTATAAATATTTTAAATGCTTAAATAATTCTGAAACTAAATGAGGGCTGTTGGAAATATTTTCAAAAGCGCCCACAATTATTTTCAGGATTTTACAAAATGAATTAGTATTTTTACTAATTCAAAATAGAATAAAAGAAATAGGAAAACTGAGACAAAAAGAAGAGAGAGAGAGAGAGAGAGAGAGAGAGAGAGAGAGAGAAAGGAAACCTACCCGGGCTTACCTCCTGTGCAGCCCACCTGGCAGTCCAGCCACCTGGCGGCCCAGCCCATCGGCAGAAGCCAATCATCCCCAACCTCCCGCCAGGAGGATGAACGGTGTGTGCTCCCCGTGCGCGTCCACGCGCGAGGCCACCTCCTGCTTCTGCCGACGCAGGAGAGGCCCCAGGAGTCGCCACGCGACCCCCCCCCCCCCTCGATCCCCTCTCACTTCCCCCCTCTAGACTCCCTCCCCCTCTCTGCTCTCTCTCCCACGCGACCACCGAGCGTGCCCGTCGCTGCCGCTCGTCGTTGCCGTAGCAACAACCACCCCCTCGACCCCTCTCCATCTCCGGGAGCTCCGCCATCGTCCACTATGTCTCCTCGGCGAAGGAAGCAAGCCCGGACGCCCAGAAGCGTCGCCATCAAGCTCATCCCCGCCGCCTCTGACCGGAGATCGCCGCCGCCGTTCCGTCGTCACCAAGCCGTCCTCGAGCCCACTTAGCGTCTCCTCCGACTCCTCGTGAGCTCCTCTGCTCTTCCCCTCACTCCGTGCACTCGATTTCGTCCCCTAGCTAGCTGCCCCGCCGAACCCGAGCTTCCGCCGCTGCCATGGACGGTGAGCTTCGTGCTCCCGAGCTCCTCCACCTGCGCTCGTTGCCTCCGTGTGTTCCTGGTATTCCCAGCAACCCGTAGAGCCCATCGGCCGCGCCCGCCATGCCCCGTAACACCTAAAGCTTGGATGCCCGAACTCCGGCGGCCGCCCGGCTCGCCGCCGCCACTGCTACACACAGGATGCGCCTCACTGCGAGCAACCCATAGCCGCAAACTGCGCTCGAAACCGTCCCCTGTAGCGCCTTCCCGCGGCGTCTCCGTCGTCGGGTTTGGTCGCCGCCGGCCGAACTCCGGCGATGTCGACGTGACCCATCATTAGCCACTAATGACCCTGCTAATTAACCCTAGAGCCACTTAGAGACGGGCCCCACTGCCTAATTAACCCTGGTTTAGTTTTTTTTAGATTAAACTAACCCCGCAGAGCCCACATGTCAGTTTGACCTGGCCACATCACCTGTTGACCGACCCCACAGGTCAGCATTGACCTGCTGATGTGGCTGTTGACCCGGCCCCACCTGTCGGTAAAACAGACAGCACCGTTTGAATGACCAATGGACCCCACTGGTCAGGTTTGACTTGGTCAGCCGCAGTTGACTTGCTGACGTCACAGTGACGCAATGCTGACGTAGTAAATATTTTCTGGGATTCTAAATAAATCAGAGATGATTTATTTATTTCAGAAAATACCCCAAACTTCTAAAAATCATAGAAATTCAACCGTAGCTCAGAATGAAATAATTTATATATGAAAAATGATCAGAAAAATCCAATCTATCCATCTGTACCATTTGCATGAATGTTAGAGCAACTTATGTCCTCTGTTTAGGACAATTCAATTGAATGGCATTTAAATAACCACATGTGGAGTTTGAATTTGAATCTTAGGTTCAAACCAACTTCATTTAATATGTTGCTAGTTGCATTAGCGCAAACCACAACATATTGCCATGTCATGATCATGCATCATAATTGTTGCATTGCATTGATTGTGTTCCTCTTTGTTTGTCGGTATTTGTCCCCTCTCGATAGACGTGGTTCCGACGATGAGTTCGATGACACCGATGAAGAACTATATTATCTTCATAAGTGCCAGGCAAGCAAAACCCCTTTGTTCATTTTGATACAATCCCACTCTCTCGCTCCTGCTCTCTTTTACTGCATTAGGACAACACCGTTTCAACTGTTACATGTTGCGGTAGCTGAACCCCTTTCCTCTTCATGACCTGTCATTGCCACAGTAAATAGATGAAACCCACTAGCATGAGTAGAACTTGTTTGAGACCTGCTTTGCCTACTTGTTCATGCTTGTTGTCATGCCTGCTACTGCTTAGAGTTGAGTCGGGTCTGATTCATCGGAAATGAATTGGAATGTGGTGAACATGTCCTACTGTTGAGAGCTAAGTGTGTGAACACGATTTGGTAAAGGTAGCGGTGAGAGGCCATGTAGGATTATATGGTGGGTTGTCTCATTGCAGCCATTCTTAGGAACTGAGTTCTATGTTTGTGATCCATGAACAGTTACTACCACACATTGGGTTCCGGTAACTCGGCCCCTCTCGGCTTATTAATCAACTCGATCTCTGTCGAGGAGTTGCAACTAGTTTCTGGTGTTTGTAGGTAGTGTTAGTAGTCTACCAAGTGGCACCCGGTATAGGTGGGCTTGGGACAGACTAGGCATAGTGGCACGGTGTACCAAGTGGCACCCGGATGGTGGGCTTGGGAACCCTGCACACATCATTTGGGGCCGTGAGCGACACCCCGGCCGGATCTCCTTGTAGATGGAACCCGAATAGGCGATAAACCTGGAAGAGAGACTTGTGTGGTTAGTCAGGTCGTGGCCGACTCCCTCGCCAGGCTTCCGCTTGAAGGTTGCCGAGGTACATGACGTGTACATGGTGGTAAATGGCGAGAGCGTGTGTGAAGAAGTACACCCCTTCAGGTTTATCATTATATATTCGAATAGCCGGATTCCTCGGATATGGAAACTTGGACCCCTTGCATAGTTCATAGACAAGTGAAAGTGGATACTCTAAAATGCGCAAGATAAGCGTGAGTGCTATGGATGGCGTTCTCGTAGGGAGACGGGAGCAGATCCATAGTGGTGTATTGAAATGGTGAATATGTGGACTCGTGTGCGCCACCTCAAAAGAGTTACTTGCAGTCGTAGTTCAGGATAGCCACGAGTCAAAGCTGGCTTGCTGCAGTTAAACTCCACCACCCACTTTGTTGATACCGATGCATATGTAGCTAGTTCTGACGTAAGTCTTGCTGGGTACATTTGTACTCACGTTTGCCTATTTTATGTTTTGCAGAGAGACGCCAGTCTCGCTAGTAGTTCCGTGTGGACTTTGACGTTTAGCTTGATACCTCAGCTACGATCTTGTGCCCTCGGCAGGATCTGGTAGATAGTCAGGCTTCTCAGCCTTTTTCATTTGTAGATGTCTGTACCCAGACATGTTAAGCTTCCGCATGTGCTTGTTGCTTGTATGCTCTGAATGTTGGGTCATGAGACCCATGTTTGTAATATCTCGCTCCTCGGAGCCTAATGAATAAGTACTTGAGTCGTAGAGTCTTGTTGTGATGCCATGTTGTATTAACACATATCGAGCATATTGTGTGTATGATTGAAATGCATGGTATGTGTGGGATCCGACAATCTAGTTGTTTATCCTTGGTAGCCTCTCTTATGGGGAAATGTAGTCTAGTGCTTCCTTGAGCCATAGTAGTCCGCTACAGCCCGGTTCACCGGAGTCCTGCTAGCCCAGCACTACTGCTCAGGACACTTGACTGGCCGGCATGTGTTTCACTTCGTTCATGTGTCTCTCCCTTCGGGGAAATGTCACACGGTGACATCCGAAGTCCTGCCTAGCCTGCTACAGCCCGGGTTGCCGGAGTCCTGTTAGCCCAGTGCTACAGCCCGAATTCACACGCTAATGACCGACATGCTCGAAGTTGATTCATGTATGCATGTCCCCATGGGTTAGTGCCGCTTTGGGTTCACGACTAGCCATGTCGGCCCAGGTTCTTTGCCATATGGATGCTAGCGACACTATCATATACGTGAGCCAAAAGGCGCAAACGATCCCGGGCCACGTAAGGTGGCACCCGTGGAAATACCGTGCGTGAGGCCGCAAAGTGATATGATGTGTTACATGCTAGATCGGTGTGACTTAGGATCGGGGTCCTGACAGCGTTGGTATCAGAGCCTGACTGCCTGTAGGATTACCAAGCCAAACTGGTCAAAGTTGAGTCTAGAAATGCTTTAGTTATATAAAGGAATTGATTGTGGGAAGGGAACGTAAGGATCTTTTTACTCCTTATACCTTATGTCCTTCTGATCTGAGTCATCCTCTTCTCTTCTACGGGGAATAAGAACTAGGCCTTCTCATCTATCTATCAGGATGACGAGTTACTATAATAGAGACTTATAGGATTGTTGGTTTCAAGCCTTAGTTCAGTTCCTACTACTTTTGTATGTTGACCATTGATCTCGGAACCTTAATATTGTGATGTAAGTGGTTATGCCACCATTTTTGCAGGATGTCTCAAATCTTTTTGAGCATTTACAGTCGTTATGCTGTCCGAGTCATCCCAGGTTTCTAGATAGTCTGATGCACTTGCAATCATTCCTCCATGTTCCTGATGTCCATTTGGGCCAGTTCAACCACACTAATCGGTGAGTTGAGGTACTCTGTTGCCTCGGCATATATGTTGGAGCTATTATTATGACCCTAGGTGTTTTAGGGAGTCACCTAGTAATCTAGCCATGTTTTGTGTTCCCAGTGTGATGATTCTGGCCACCATTCTCGAAAGCATCCCGTGATGCCATTTAGTAGTAGGTATTCTATTCATGGGTTCTTGAACCCGAGATTCACCCTACTTACCTCATGTTGATAGTATTGCTAGTTCCTTTAGGATATTAGTAACCTTTGCATTTGTCCTCGAGGTCCGTGGTATTTCCTTCTTCCAATACCATGAACCATCATGGCAGAAGTTCTTTTGAACCAAAAGATCAAAACCAGGGTGCTCTTGAGGAGTACTCCATTCATATTGTGAATCTGCCAGTCCTTCCTTTTCAGCATGGGTTATCCGGAAGAAATATGTTGAACTTGTTCGACATACTAGCCTATGCATCCACAACTCAGAAAGATATATGTTCCTTTGAGTTGTCCCTCTGTAGTTGTATTCCAATCCTTGTCTATCAGTTGATAGTCAAGTTTATGTCGTGCATTCGTGTTCTTTGATGCATACTATTCTTGTGGTCCGTCAAGCCGTTCTATTTCAGAATGGATAGGAGAAACAAACTCCAGAACCTCATCCATATCTAGGATTGGGTAAAAGCAATTGTATTCCATGGATCAAAATGCCAATCCAGCTTTTGCTCTGCTCTACCTTGGAGTGTTGCCATCTTTATGTCAAGAGTGTCATGAGAATTGCACCACCTCTTATGAATTCTTGACGCAGTAATACTTCTCGCCATCATTATTCATTCCTCGGTCCTGTGTTGCTGTAACCGGAGTGCCGACAAGTGAATTGTGATGTGCGAAATAAATACTCCTAGCAACTCCATTGCTCGGTAGTTAATGGACAATAATTTCATTCTTAGCGTGTTGGTTGTTGAATCATCATCCTAAGATTGATTGTGCTACCTAGTCCTTATTTCTGGTGCACTCTTCGATCAAGAGTTAGGATTGTATCAATCCTTGCTTAATTGATCACATCATCTTGCCTCGAAAGCAAGATTGCTCCCGCGCTTAATAACATATTGGTGGTTCGTGAAGTTCCGAATATCTTCCCGGAAGTGTTACCAGGTTGTCACCTGACCCCTATGTTGAGCTCATGATCGAGTTGGTTTCTTGTAAACCAGCCATTCTCCAAGAAATCTGTGTCGGTTACCCCCTGAGCTAGTTGGTTAAGCTAAACAATAACTTGGAGAGTTGGAAGATAAAAGCTTGCCAGCTTAGCTCATTTCAAGGGATATATTTGCGTGTGTTGAAGATACATGATATCTTCATCGATTGATCCTCGTGATCAGTTGATCTATTACCTTGTCAAAACTTTGACTTGAGTATGGGCTATCGTCAAGTCAAATCAGAACCAATGATATTCATAATGTTGTCTTACTCTTGGTTGACCCCTCGAGCATGCACCATTATATCTTTTGGGTCTGACCAACACTATCGTCTTATTCATGTAGTTGTGGAATTCCATCTATATGGAAACCTGGATGAATTGTTGTTGAGCCCATTGACAAAATCCTTGTCTCCTCCTTGATTCATGTTGAACATCAAGCTAGCGTTGGAAACTTTTGTAAGCATTATCTTCATGTCCCGTTTATGAAATACATGTTTGGTGTAAGAAGTGACTTTCTCCAAGTTCACGTGCATTAGGTGCAAGTTATCGCCATGAATTTGAGAAAGGTTTGTTTTGTTTCCTCTGGAATCATCCCAAGTTAGTCATGCATATGTGCGAAGTACATTATGGTTTGATAGGTTGGGCGCCTCCACTCCATATGTGTCCCTAGCACACCAAGCCACTGACTGATTTGTTCTAGGAAAAGGAGTTAACTGCTAATCCATGGTAATGCACAAGACTTCGATATCCCTGATGATGGTTCCCCACTTGAACACGATAGAGTTTTATTATAAGACTACTACGTGGTCATGCTTGTCTTGGATAGCGTGTTCACAGGTTTGTAGCAGAGCTAGCTCATGTTTTGGAGCTTGCTATCGTAGTTCATTTCCTGAGAATCTCGCAACGTCATCTCGTCGAATTGTGTTGCAAACTTTCATTTTTCTTTCTAGACTTGATGAGTCTGGAATATCCTGACACCAACCAGATCTGAATCTCAGGCAGATATGATGGTTGGAACGTTTCTCAAGAACTGTAATATTGGTCTCTCTGTAACCCGGTAAAGTGGATGTCGTGGCCAACACACCTGGCCGGAGGACTTATTATTGTAGTATCTTGATTGAGAAAGTTGGCCACCTCCCCATAAGGATTTCGTAGGATTATTCCAATAGTTGTTCCTTATGGATTTTTGTGTTCCCGAAGTCTGACCTTTTACTTGATGTCCTAGATATCAGACCATATCTATGAATGGATTACGCTAGCACATCAAGGAGAACATTAGAAGCGGAGTGCTAAATGTCTCTCGGTCGATCATCCAGTTTCTGTTTCCTTAGCCTCGCTAAGGGGAAGTCTGAGAAGGTGTTATCTTCCTTTGTATCCGCATTGTCCATCACTATTCATCATGGTAGTAAGATTTGATGCCAGGATCCTCGACATGGATGTTGGTAGAACCTTGATGAATATGGAAATGCTCAAGTTCTTGAGAGCACGCGCAAGCAGAATCATCACTTGTGTTGTCTTCAACAAGGTAGTTCTCATCATCCATTCTAGACCGAGTGTGTCGTTCTCCCGAACTCCGTCAAACGATTGTTCGTAAATTGCCTTAGGCTGGTATAAAGAGTTTCAATGATCTCTGAATCAAAAGTAATCCTTTTGCCACTTAAGGAATGATTCTACGAGTTACCTTCCCTGAGGAGCCCCGTTATGGTATCATGGCAACTCAACTCCTCGCTACGTTGACAACCGTTCACCACCCTCTTAGGTGTGGAATTGTTGCCTACCTAGTGAACCCTCGTCAATTGTTTCTTCCGTACTTTAAGGTGTGTTTTGCCTCTCAGCTCAAGAGATGTTCAACATCTCATTCCGTGAGTTGATCATGATTTGCTTGATCTTCGTGAAGATCGAACCCTATAGAGCTTCCCTCTCTTTCCCTTGTTGTGTTGGGTGAAGATCTCGAAAGCAAAGATGTCAAGATCAGTATGATGCAATGAATCAACCTCTTCGAGAAGAGCAATTGGATTGAGAAGATGGTGTTAGCTTTGTGCCGCCCCTTGTCTTCTTACCTCACGCCTTGAATATCAGGACGAGATTCTTGTTTAGTGGGGGTGAGTTGTCACGACCCTAGATCTGCTTGTAACTAGTTGCATGAAAGCATTCATGTCATCATGTTTAAATTCAAGAAATTTGAAATGGGGATTGGTAAACCCTAGCACCAAATGAAATTCAAATAGGTTCAAACAAAATATTTTTCAATGACCCAGAATGCCCTTTGGAAATGTTCGTGATTTATGATAAAGGTGAAAACCTCTGCCAAAAATGATGAACATAATTATAGGTATTCCTGGATTTTTGAATTAAATCATAAAGTATTTGAATTTGAGCATTTGAATGCTATAAATATTTTAAATGCTCAAATAATTCTGAAACTAAATGAGGACTGTTGGAAATATTTTCAAAAGCGCCCACAATTATTTTCAGGATTTTACAAAATGAATTAGTATTTTTACTAATTCAAAACAGAATAAAAGAAATAGGAAAACTGAAACAAAAAGAAGAGAGAGAGAGAGAGAGAAAGGAAACCCTTCCTGGGCTTACCTCCTGTGCAGCCCACCTGGCGGCCCAACCCACCCGCAGAAGCCAATCATCCCCAACCTCCAGCCAGGAGGATGAAGGGTGCGCGCTCGCCGCGCGCGTCCACGCGCGAGGCCACCTCCTGCTTCTGCCGAAGCAGAAGAGGCCCCAGAAGTCGCCACGCGACCCCCCCCTCGATCCCCTCTCACTCCCCCCCCCTCTCTGGACTCCCTCCCCCTCTCTGCTCTCTCTCCCACGCGACCACTGAGCGTGCCCGTCGCCGCCGCTCGTCGTTGTCGTAGCAACAACCACCCCCTCGACCCCTCTCCATCTCCAGGAGCTCCGCCATCGTCTACTACGTCTCCTCGGCGAAGGAAGCAAGCCCGGATGCCCAGAAGCGTCGCCATCAAGCTCGTCCTCGCCGCCTCTGACCGGAGATCGCCGCCGCCGTTCCGTCGTCACCAAGCCATCCCCGAGCCCACTTAGCGTCTCGTCCGACTCCTCGTGAGCTCCTCTGCTCTTCCCCTCACTCTGTGCACTCGATTTAATCCCCTAGCTAGCTGCCCCACCGAACCCGAGCTTCCGCCGCCGCCATGGACGGTGAGCTTCGTGCTCCCGAGCTCCTCCACCTGCGCTCGTTGCCTCCGCGTGTTCCTGGTGATCCCAGCAACCCGTAGAGCCCATCGGTCGCGCCCACCGTGCCCCGTAACACCTAAAGCTTGGATGCCCGAACTCCGGCGGCCGCCCGGCTCGCCGCCGCCGCTGCTACACACACCCCCAGCACATCACGCTGCCACCACCGGATGGGCCTCACTGCCAGCAACCCATAGCAGCAAACCGCGCTCGAAACCGTCCCCTGTAGCGCCTTCCCGCGGCGTCTCCGTCGTCGGGTTTGGTCGCCGCCGGCCGAACTCCAGCGATGTCGACGTGGCCCATCATTAGCCACTAATGACCCTGCTAATTAACCCTAGAGCCACTTACAAACGGGCCCCATTGCCTAATTAACCCTGGTTTAGTTTTGTTTAGATTAAACTAACCTCACAGAACCCACATGTCAGTTTGACATGGCCACGTCACCTGTTGACCGACCCCACAGGTTAGCGTTGACCTGCTGGCGTGGCTGTTGACCCGGCCCCACCTGTCATTGACACAGACAACACCGTTTGACTGACCAGTGGACCCCCCTGGTCAGGTTTGACTTGGTCGCCGCAGTTGACTTGCTGACGTCACAGTGACGCAATGCTGACGTAGTAAATATTTTCTGGGATTCTAAATAAATCAGAGATGATTTATTTATTTCAGAAAATACCCCAAACTTCTAAAAATCATAGAAATTCAACCGTAGCTCAGAATGAAATAATTTATATATGAAAAATGATCAGAAAAATCCAATCTATCCATCTGTACCATTTGCATGCATGTTAGAGCAACTTATGTCCTCTGTTTAGGACAATTCAATTGAATGGCATTTAAATAACCACATGTGGAGTTTGAATTTGAATCTTAGGTCCAAACCAACTTCATTTAATATGTTGCTAGTTGCATTAGCGCAAACCACAACATATTGCCATGTCATGATCATGCATCGCAATTGTTGCATTGCATTGATTGTGTTCCTCTTTGTTTGCCGGTATTTGTCCCCTCTCGATAGACGTGGTTCCGACGATGAGTTCGATGACACTAATGAAGAACTATATTATCTTCAGAAGTGCCAGGCGAGCAAAACCCCTTAGTTCACTCCGATACAATCCCACTCTCTCGCTCCTGCTCTCTTTTACTGCATTAGGACAACACCGTTTCAACTGTTACATGTTGCGGTAGCTGAACCCCTTTACTCTGCATGACATGTCATTGCCACAGTAAATAGATGAAACCCACTAGCATGAGTAGGAGTTGTTTGAGCCCTGATGTGCCTACTCGTTCATGCTTGTTGTCATGCCTGCTACTGCTTAGAGTTGAGTCGGGTCTGATTCATCGAAAATGACTTGGAATGTGGTGAACATGTCCTACTGTTGAGAGCTAAGTGTGTGAACACGATTTGGTAAAGGTAGCGGTGAGAGGCCATGTAGGAGTACATGGTGGGTTGTCTCATTGCATCCGTTCTCAGGAACTGAGTTCTATGTTTGTGATCCATGAACAGTTACTACCACACATTGGGTTCCGTAACTCGGCCCCTCTCGGCTTATTAATCAACTTGATCTCTGTCGAGGAGTTGCAACTAGTTTCTGGTGTTTGTAGGTAGTGTTAGTAGTCTACCAAGTGGCACCCGGTACAGGTGGGCTTGGGACAGACTAGGCACAGTGGCACGATGTACCAAGTGGCACCCGGATGGTGGGCTTGGGAACCCTGCACACATCATTTGGGGCCGTGAGCGACACCCCGGCCGGATCTCCTTGCGGATGGAACCCGAATAGGCGATAAACCTGGAAGAGAGACTTGTGTGGTTAGTCAGGTCGTGGCCGACTCCCTCGCCAGGCTTCCGCTTGAAGGTTGCCGAGGTACATGACGTGTACATGGTGGTAAGTGGCGAGAGCGTGTGTGAAGAAGTACACCCCTGCAGGGTTATCATTATCTATTCGAATAGCCGGATTCCTCGGATATGGAAACTTGGACCCCTTGCATAGTTCATAGACAAGTGAAAGTGGATACTCTAAAATGCGCAAGATAAGCGTGAGTGCTATGGATGGCGTTCTCATTGGGAGACGGGAGCAGATCCATAGTGGTGTATTGAAATGGTGAATATGTGAACTCGTGTGCGCCACCTCAAAAGAGTTACTTGCAGTCGTAGTTCAGGATAGCCACGAGTCAAAGCTGGCTTGCTGCAGTTAAACTCCACCACCCCGTTTGTTGATACCGATGCATATGTAGCTAGTTCTGATGTAAGTCTTGCTGGGTACATTTGTACTCACGTTTGCCTATTTTATGTTTTGCAGAGAGACACCAGTCTCGCTAGTAGTTACGTGTGGACTTCGACGTTTAGCTTGATACCTCAGCTACGATCTTGTGCCCTCGGCAGGATCTGGTAGATAGTCAGGCTTCTCAACCTTTTTCATTTGTAGATGTTGAAGGAAATATGCCCTAGAGGCAATAATAAAGTTATTATTTATTTCCTTATATCATGATAAATGTTTATTATTCATGCTAGAATTGTATTATCCGGAAACATAATACATTTGTGAATACATGGACAAACAGAGTGTCACTAGTATGCCTCTACTTGACTAGCTCGTTAATCGAAGATGGTTATGTTTCCTAACCATGAACAAAAGAGTTGTTATTTGATTACCGGGATCACATTATTAGAAGAATGATGTGATTGACATGACCCATTCCATTAGCTTAGCACCCGATCGTTTAGTATGTTGCTATTGCTTTCTTCATGACTTATACATGTTCCTATGACTATGAGATTATGCAACTCCCGTTTGCCAGAGGAACACTTTGTGTGCTACCAAACATCACAACGAAACTGGGTGATTATAAAGGTGCTCTACAGGTGTCTCCGAAGGTACTTGTTGGGTTGGCGTATTTCGAGATTGGGATTTGTCACTCCGATTGTCGGAGAGGTATCTCTGGGACCTCTCTGTAATGCACATCAATAGTTGTGAGATGATGTATTACAGAACGAGTAAAGAGACTTGCCGGTAACGAGATTGAACTAGGTATTGAGATACCGACGATCAGATCTCGGGCAAGTAACATACCGATGACAAAGGGAACAACGTATGTTGTTATGCGGTCTGACCGATAAAGATCTTCGTACAATATGTGGGAGCCAATATGAGCATCCAGGTTCCGCTATTGGTTATTGACCGGAGACGTGTCTCGGTCATGTCTACATTGTTCTCGAACCCGTAGGGTCCGCACGCTTAAGGTTTCGATGATAGTTATATTATGAGTTTATGAGTTTTGATGTACCGAAGGAGTTCGGAGTCCCGGATGAGATCGGGGACATGACGAGGAGTCTCGAAATGGTCGAGACGTAAAGATCGATATATTGGACGACTATATTCGGACATCGTAAAGGTTCCGAATGGTTCACGTATTTTTCGGAGTACCGGGGAGTTACGGGAATACGGGGGAAGAAGTATATGGGCCTTATTGGGCTTTAGGGGAGAGGAAGAGGCAGGCCGCCCCCCCCCCCATTGACTAGTCCGAATTGGACTAGGGGGAGGGGCGGCGCCCCCTCCTTCCTTCTCTTTCCTCTTCCCCTTCCTTGTCTCCTACTCCTACTTCTTGGAAGGACTCCTAGTTGTACTAGGAAAGGAGGAATCCTACTCCCGGTGGGAGTAGGACTCCCCTAGGGCGCGCCATAGAGAGGGCCGACCCTCCCCTCCTCCACTCCTTTATATACGGGGGCAAGGGGCACCCCAAAGACACAACGATTGATCCTTGAGATCTCTTAGTCGTGTGCGGTGCCCCCCTCCACCATAATCCTCGATAATATTGTAGCGGTGCTTAGGCGAAGCCCTGCGACGGTAGAACATCAAGATCGTCACCATGTCGTCGTGCTGACGGAACTCATCCCCGACACTTTGCTGGATCGGAGTCCGGGGATCGTCATCGAGCTGAACGTATGCTAGAACTCGGAGGTGTCGTAGTTTAGGTGCTTGATCGGTCGGGCTGTGAAGACATATGACTACATCAACTCCGTTGTTATAACGCTTCCGCTTTCGGTCTACGAGGGTACGTGGACAACACTGTCCCCTCTCGTTGCTATGCATCACCATGATCTTGCGTGTGCGTAGGAATTTTTTTGAAATTGCTACATTCCCTAACAGTGGCATCCGAGCCTAGGTTTTATGTGTTGATGTTATATGCACGAGTAGAACACAAGTGAGTTGTGGGCGATAGAAGTCATACTGCTTACCAGCATGTCATACTTTGGTTCGGCGGTATTGTTGGATGAAGCGGCCCGGACCGACATTACGCGTACGCTTATGCGAGACTGGTTCTACCGACGTGCTTTGCACACAGGTGGCTGGCGGGTGTCAGTTTCTCCAACTTTAGTTGAACCGAGTGTGGCTACGCCCGGTCCTTGCGAAGGTTAAAATAGTACCAACTTGACAAACTATCGTTGTGGTTTTGATGCGTAGGTAAGATCGGTTCTTGCTAAGCCTGTAGCAGCCACGTAAAACGTGCAACAACAAAGTAGAGGATGTCTAACTTGTTTTTGCAGGGCATGTTGTGATGTGATATGGTCAAAACATGATGCTAAATTTTATTGTATGAGATGATCATGTTTTGTAACCGAGTTATCGTCAACTGGCAGGAGCCATATGGTTGTCGCTTTATTGTATGCAATGCAATCGCCCTATAATGCCTTATTTTATCACTAAGCTGTAGCGATAGTCGTAGAAGCATAAGATTGGCGAGACGAGAACGATGCTACGATGGAGATCAAGGTGTCGCGCCGCTGACGTTGGTGATCATGACGATGCTTCAAAGATGGAGATCACAAGCACAAGATGATGATGGCCATATCATATCACTTATATTGATTGCATGTGATGTTTGTCTTTTATGCATCTTATCTTGCTTTGATTGACGGTAGCATTATAAGATGATCCCTCACTAAATTATCATAATAAAAGTGTTCTCCCTGAGTATGCACCGTTGCGAAAGTTCTTCGTCCTGAGACACCACGTGATGATCGGGTGTGAGAGGCTCTACGTTCAAATACAACAGGTGCAAAACAGTTGCACACGCAGAATACTCAGGTTTAACTTGACGAGCCTAGCATATAATAGATATGGCCTCGGAACACGGAGACCGAAAGGTCGAGCGTGAATCATATAGTAGATATGATCAACATAGTGATGTTCACCATTGAAACTACTCCATCTCACGTGATGATCGGACATGGTTTAGTTGATTTGGATCACGTGATCATTTAGAGGATTAGAGGAATGTCTATCTAAGTGGGAGTTCTTAAGTAATTTGATTAAATTGAACTTAAATTTATCATGAACTTAGTCCTGATAGTATTTTGCAAATTATGTTATAGATCAATAGCTCGCATTGTTGCTTCCCTGTGTTTATTTTGATATGTTCCTAGAGAAAACTAAATTGAAAGATGTTAGTAGAAATGATGCGGATTGGATTCGTGATCTGAGGTTTATCCTCATTGCTGCACAGAAGAATTATGTCCTTGATGCACCGCTAGGTGACAGACCTATTGCAGGAGCAGATGCAGACGTTATGAACGTTTGGCTAGCTCAATATGATGACTACTTGATAGTTTAGTGCACCATGCTTAACGGCTTAGAATCGGGACTTCAAAGACGTTTTGAACGTCATGGACCATATGAGATGTTCCAGGAATTGAAGTTAATATTTCAAACAAATACCCGAGTTGAGAGATATGAAGTCTCCAACAAGTTCTATAGCTAAAAGATGGAGGAGAATAGCTCAAGCAGTGAGCATGTTCTCAGATTGTCTGGGTACTACAATCGCTTGAATCAAGTGGGAGTTAATCTTCCAGATAAAATAGTGATTGGCATAATTCTCTAGTCACCATCACCAAGTTAGTAGAACTTCGTGATGAACTATAATATGCAAGGGATGACAAAAGTAATTCCCAAGCTCTTCATGATGCTGAAATCGACGAAGGTAGAAATCAAGAAAAACATCAAGTGTTGATGGTTAACAAGACCACTAGTTTCAAGAAAAGGGCAAAGGAAAGAAGGGGAACTTCAAGAAGAACGGCAAGCGAGTTGTTGCTCAAGTGAAGAAGCCCAAGTCTGTACCTAAGCCTGAGACTGAGTGCTTCTAGTGCAAAGGGACTGGTCATTGGAAGCGGAACTACCCCAAGTATTTGGCGGATAAGAAGGATGGCAAAGTGAACAAAGGTATATTGGATATACATGTTATTGATGTGTATTTTACTAGTGTTTATAGCAACCCCTCGGCATTTGATACTGGTTCAGTTGCTAAGAATAGTAACTCGAAACGGGAGTTGCAGAATAAACAGAAACTAGTAAAAGGCGAGGTGACGATGTGTGTTGGAAGTAGTTGCAAGATTGATATGATCATCATCGCACACTCCCTATACTTTCGGGATTAGTGTTGAAACTAAATATGTGTTATTTGGTGTTTGCGTTGATCATGAATATGATTTGATCATGTTTGTTGCAATACGGTTATTCATTTAAGTTAAAGAATAATTGTTGTTATGTTTACATGAACAAAGCCTTCTATGGTCATACACACCAACAAAACTGGTTTGTTGGATCTCGATCGTAGTGATACACATATTCATAATATTGAAGCCAAAAGATGCAAAATTAATAATGATAGTGCAACTTATTTGTGGCATTGCCGTTTAGGTCATATTGGTGTAAAGCGCATGAAGAAACTCCATGCTGGTGGAATTTTGGAATCACTTGATTGTGAATCACTTGATGCTTGTGAACCATGCCCTATGGGCAAGATGACTAAAACTCTGTTCTCCGGAACAATGGAGCGAGCAACAGATTTGTTGGAAATCATACATACTGATGTATATGGTCCGATGAATATTGAGGCTCGCGGCGGGTATCATTATTTTCTGACCTTCACAGATGATTTGAGCAGATATGGGTATATCTACTTGATGAAACATAAGTCTGAAACTTTTGAAAAGTTCAAAGAATTTCAGAGTGAAGTGGAAAACCATCGTGACAAGAAAATAAAGTTTCTACGATCAGATCGCGGAGACAAATATTTGAGTTACAAGTTTGGTCTTCAATTAAAACAATGTGGAATAGTTTCACAAACTCGTGCCACCTGGAACACCACAGCATAATGGTGTGTCCGAACTTCATAACCGTACTTTATTGGATATAGTCCAATCTATGATGTTTCTTACCGATTTACCACTATCGTTTTGGGGTCATGCATTAGAGACAGCTGCATTCACGTTAAAAAGGGGCGCCGTCTAAGTCCGTTGAGACAACACAATATGAACTGTGGTTTGGCAAGAAACCAAAGTTGTCGTTTCTTAAAGTTTGGGGTTGTGATGCTTATAAGAAAAAGTTTCATCATGATAAGCTCAAACCCAAATCGGAGAAATGTGTCTTCATAGGATACCCAAAGGAGACAGTTGGGTACACCTTCTATCACAAATCCGAAGGCAAGACATTCGTTGCTGAGAATGGATACTTTCTAGAGAAGGAGTTTCTCTCGAAAGAAGTGAGTGGGAGGAAAGTAGAACTTGATAAGGTAATTGTACCTTCTCCCTTATTGGAAAGTAGTTCATCACAGAAATCTTTTCCTGTGACTACTACACCAATTAGTGAGGAAGCTAATGATGATGATCATGTAACTTCAGATCAAGTTACTACCGAACCTCGTAGGTAAACCAGAGTGAGATCCGCACCAGAGTGGTACGGTAATCCTATTCTGGAGGTCATGTTACTTGACCATGACGAACCTATGAACTATGAGGAAGCGATGATGAGCCCAAATTCTGCGAAATGGTTTGGGGCCATGAAATCTGAGATGAGATCCATGTATGAGAACAAAGTATGGACTTTGATTGACTTGCCCAATGATCGGCGAGCCATTGAGATTAAATGGATCTTCAAGAGGAAGACGGACACTGATAGTAGTGTTACTATCTACAAAGCTAGAATTGTTGCAAAAGGTTTTCGACAAGTTCAAGGTGTTGACTATGATGAGAGTTACTCACTCATATCTATGCTTAAGTCTGTCTGAATCATGTTAGCAATTGTCGCATTTTATGAAATCTGGCAAATGGATACACAAAACGGCATTCCTTAATGGATTTATTAAAGAAGAGTTGTATATGATGCAACCAGAAGGTTTTGTCAATCCTAAAGGTGCTAACAAAATATGCAAGCTCTAGCGATCCATCTATGGACTGGTGCAAGCATCTCGGAGTTGGAATATACGCTTTGATGAGTTGATCAAAGCATATAGTTTTATACAGACTTGCGGTGAAGCCTGTATTTACAAGAAAGTGAGTGGGAGCACTACAACATTTCTGATAAGTATATGTGAATGACATATTGTTGATCGGAAATAATGTAGAATTATTCTGCAAAGCATAAAGGAGTGTTTGAAAGGAGTTTTTCAAAGAAAGACCTCGGTGAAGTTGCTTACATATTAAGCATCAAGATCTATAGAGATAGATCAAGACACTTGATAAGTTTTTTCAATGAGTACATACCTTGACAAGATTTTGAAGTAGTTCAAAATGGAACAGTCAAAGAAAGAGTACTTGGCTGTGTTACAAGGTGTGAAATTGAGTAAGACTCAAAGTCCGACCACGACAGAAGATAGAAAGAGAATGAGAGTCATTCCCTATGCCTCAGCCATAGGTTCTATAAAGTATGACATGCTGTGTCGTGGAATTGTCACGGCAGATGTCCTCTTGAAAGGACTTAGTCGTGGAGCCATCGCAACTAGGAAGCTTAAATGGGTTAATCGGGACAAAGGACATCAGAGGTTTATACTAGTTCGGCCCCCTACGGTGAAAGTAAGGCCTACGTCTAGTTGGGTTGGTATTGCTTGATGTTTCGACGACCAGGGAGCGAGATACGCTATGCCCGTCTCTCGATGGGTTGTTTCTTGCCCTAAGCCGACGGCGGGTCGTCCCCTTATATACACGGGTTGACGCCCTGCGGCCTACAGAGTCCCGGCCGGCTCATAGACAGTGTCTGGCTCGGTGACTAGTTAATCCTGCCTTACAATACAAGTCATGCCATTACGGCGGTTTATCACTACGGGCCTTAAGCCGCCGGTGGGCTTTAGGCCCTGTGCTGAACCGTCATCTTCATGCTTGATCTTGAGCTTCGTATGATGAATCCTCTTTGCGTAACTCGGACCCTCCTGGGCGGCTTATACAAATAGTTATATCCCCGACATGCTGTGTACCAGATCTATTGTATACCCTACACTATGTTAAGCAAGGGATTACAATAGTGATCTAAGAGTAGATCACTGGACAGCGGTCAAAATTATCCTTAGTGGAATAAGGAAATATTTCTCAATTATGGAGGTGACAAAAGGTTCGTCGTAAAAAGTTACGTCGAAACAAGTTTT
Source organism: Aegilops umbellulata (assembly GCA_032464435.1). Classification (NCBI taxonomy): domain Eukaryota; kingdom Viridiplantae; phylum Streptophyta; class Magnoliopsida; order Poales; family Poaceae; genus Aegilops; species Aegilops umbellulata. The sequence continues at coordinate 343,075,295 of CP136058.1, read as the reverse complement.
GACACAGATCTGGACGACTCTAAGTCTCGATCTAGATACATATTGAAAGTGGGAGCAATTAGCTAGAGTAGCTCCGTGCAGAGCATTGTAGACATAGAATTCGCAAAATACTTACGGATCTGTATGTGACAGACCCGTTGACTAAAATTATCTCACAAGCAAAACATGATCACACCTTAGTACTCTTTGGGTGTTAATCACATAAGCAATGTGAACTAGATTACTGACTCTAGTAAACCCTTTGGGTGTAGGTCACATGACGATGTGAACTATGGGTGTTAATCACATGGTGATGTGAACTATTAGTGTTGAATCACATGGCAATCTGAACTAGATTATTGACTCTAGTGCAAGTGGGAGACTGAAGGAAATATGCCCTAGAGGCAATAATAAAGTTATTATTTATTTCCTTATATCATGATAAATGTTTATTATTCATGCTATAATTGTATTAACCGGAAACATAATACATGTGTGAATACATAGACAAACAGAGAGTCACTAGTATGCCTCTACTTGACTAGCTCGTTAATCGAAGATGGTTATGTTTCCTAACAATGAACAAAAGAGTTGTTATTTGATTAACGGGATCACATCATTAGAAGAATGATGTGATTGACATGACCCATTCCATTAGCTTAGCACCCGATCATTTAGTATGTTGCTATTGCTTTCTTCATGACTTATACATGTTCCTATGACTATGAGATTATGCAACTCCCGTTTGCCGGAGGAACACTTTGTGTGCTAGCAAACGCCACAACGTAACTGGGTGATTATAAAGGTGCTCTACAGGTGTCCCCGAAGGTACTTGTTGGGTTGGCGTATTTCGAGATTGGGATTTGTCACTCCGATTGTCGGAGAGGTATCTCTGGGCCCTCTCGGTAATGCACATCACTTAAGCCTTGCAAGCATTGCAACTAATGAGTTAGTTGCGAGATGATGTATTATAGAACGAGTAAAGAGACTTGCCGGTAACGAGATTGAACTAGGTATTAAGATACCGACGATCGAATCTCGGGCAAGTAACATACCGATGACAAAGGGAACAACGTATGTTGTTATGCGGTCTGACCGATAAAGATCTTCGTAGAATATGTGGGAGCCAATATGAGCATCCAGGTTCCGCTGTTGGTTATTGACCGGAGACGTGTCTCGGTCATGTCTACATTGTTCTCGAACCCGTAGGGTCCGCACGCTTAAGGTTTCGATGACAGTTATATTATGAGTTTATGAGTTTTGATGTACCGAAGGAGTTAGGAGTCCCGGATGAGATCGGGGACATGACGAGGAGTCTCGAAATGGTCGCGACGTAAAGATCGATATATTGGACGACTATATTCGGACATCGGAAAAGTTCCGAATGGTTCGGTTATTTTTCGGAGTACCGGGGAGTTACGGGAATACGGGGGAAGAAGTATATGGGCCTTATCGGGCTTTAGGGGAGAGGAAGAGGCAGGCCGCGCCCCCGCCCCCATTGACTAGTCCGAATTGGACTAGGGGGAGGGGCGGCGCCCCCTCCTTCCTTCTCTTTCCTCTTCCCCTTCCTTGTCTCCTACTCCTACTACTTGGAAGGACTCCTAGTTGTACTAGGAAAGGGGGAATCCTACTCCCGGTGGGAGTAGGACTCCCCTAGGGCGCGCCATAGAGAGGGCCGGCCCTCCTCCTCTACTCCTTTATATACGGGGGCAGGGGGCACCCCAAAGACACAACAATTGATCCTTGAGATCTCTTAGCCGTGTGCGGTGCCCCCCTCCACCATAATCCTCGATAATATTGTAGCGGTGCTTAGGCGAAGCCCTGCGACGGTAGAACATCAAGATCGTCACCATGCCATCATGCTAACGGAACTCATCCCCGACACTTTGCTGGATCAGAGTCCGGGGATCGTCATCGAGCTGAACGTGTGCTAGAACTCGGAGGTGCCGTAGTTTTGGTGCTTGATCGGTCGACTGTGAAGACGTACGACTACATCAACCGCGTTGTTATAACGCTTCCGCTTTCGGTCGACGAGGGTATGTGGACAACACTCTCCCCTCTCGTTGCTATGCATCACCATGATCTTGCGTGTGCGTAGGAATTTTTTTGAAATTGCTACGGTTCCCAACGGATGTCTGTACCCAGACATGTTAAGCTTCCGCATGTGCTTGTTGCTTGTATGCTCTGAATGTTGGGTCATGAGACCCATGTTTGTAATATCTCGCTCCTCGGAGCCTAATGAATAAGTACTTGAGTCGTAGAGTCTTGTTGTGATGCCATGTTGTATTTACACATATCGAGCATATTGTGTGTATGATTGAAATGCTTGGTATGTGTGGGATCCGACAATCTAGTTGTTTATCCTTGGCAGCCTCTCTTATGGGGAAATGTAATCTAGTGCTTCCTTGAGCCATAGTAGTCCGCTACGGCCCGGTTCACCGGAGACCTGCTAGACCAGTAATACTGCTCAGGACACTTGACTGGCCGGCATGTGTTTCACTTCGTTCCTGTGTCTATCCCTTCGGGGAAATATCACGCGGTGACATCCGCAGTCCTGCCTAGCCTGCTACAGCCCGGGTTGCCGGAGTCCTGTTAGCCCAGTGCTACAGCCCGGATTCACACGCTGATGACCGACATGCTCAAAGTTGATTCATGTATGCCGGTCCCCATGGGTTAGTGCCGCTTTGGGTTCACGACTAGCCATGTCGGCCCGGGTTCTTTGCCATATGAATGCTAGCGACACTATCATATACGTGAGCCAAAAGGCGCAAACGGTCCCGGGCCAGGTAAGGTGGCATCCGTGGAAATACCATGTGTGAGGCCGCAAAGTGATATGATGTGTTGCATGCTTGATCGGTGTGACTTAGGATCGGGGTCCTGACATGCTTCCTGGCAAGCGATGGTTTGAGCGCGGACGACATCGTAGATGGCACGCTTCTGCGCGACGAAGTTGGGGTTCGCCGTGGCCATGGCCGCCACGGCCTCCTCGCTTGCGTGCTCGCCGTAGATCTGGCCCTACGCCAGCTAGTGCTACTCTAGAAGGAACAGGTTGTACCGCTGTTACTCCTACGCCTGCTGGAGCGCCGACAAAGGCGTCGGCGCAAGTTGCACCTTCGCCATGGTGGCGCTGTAGTGCGTGTGCTCCGTGGTGAAGCCGGTGTGCACATGCGTGGGAGTGGGGGCAGTGTCCGCGAAGTCCGTCTCCATCGTGGGGTCGTCCTCGTCGTCGGAGACCTCGGGCGAGCTGGCCTGCAAGGCAGCCTCGATCCGCCTGGCACGGCGGCTCTACCAGGTGGTGACAAGGATGGCCACCTCGCGCTTCAGTTCCGTGGAAAGGCTCTCCCACAGAGCTTTACCGCCTGCAATCATCGCGGGTGCAGGGCAAGGGAGGAAGGTGGGGAGCGGCTTGTATTTTGGTGTGGAGTTAGCCGAGTGTGGCCGCCTTTAAATAATGGATTTCGGTGAGGCCAGGCGTCCGGGTGCGTCAATGTGCAGCGCCGGAGTGGATTTCTCGGCCGGCGAGCCTGCTTAGTGACGGCGTACAGACGAATGGGGCATTCAACGGGCGTGGTAGATATCCGTCTCGTCTCGTCCAGTAACGTGTCTCCGGCAGAACATGCGTGGACAGTGGAGACGCATCATGGGCAACGTCCTCGGCTAGCGTGCCACTTCAATGGTGGAGGCAGTGGGAGATCCCGGCCACTCTGAGTCGTTTTCAATGTGGAACGGCGCACTCTAAAGTGGCATGAATGTGGGCAGCCAGCGCCGGACGGGAATGCGCGCGAGCGAGGGAGGAGGGGGTTTGGAGGGCCAGGGTGGTCAGATACGAACGTGGTTGCTGTCCGGACGCCCGCAAAGCCCTCACGTTTACCTTCGGTTTGCAAGAGAAAATACGTTTGGATATAGGCAGACGGTTTGAGGATCGGTGTTGGAGATACCCGTGAGCTTTGACCTAAGTAGATCGAGAAGTTTGGTCATCCGACGGGAGCACGAAACATTTTGCTAAGCCGGCCTGCAAGTCCGAGAGACCATGACCGACGCGGAATATGTAGCCGTGTAGCCGTTGAGTCCTCGCCCTCCGCCGGCCGCCAACTGCAGGGAAGCAGTCAAGGAGTGGCTGATCAACTGCCTTGGTCGTTGCAGCGAGTGAGAGTGATTTGATGTTTGCCGGCGCATCGTGTGAGTTGGTATATTTTATATTTTATTTTTAAAATTGAAGGAGTTCAATTTTATTCCCTCAAAACTAACTCCCAATAAATCTAAGTCCCGTGTGGAAGCTGTTGAAATATATTATTCGTGCCTCTCTTTGTCCGTTCTAATTTTTGAAGCAACTAGCTACAGAATGAATTTATTATAGTTAAGACATCTCACCATGTCAAAGCAATATTAGAAAAATACCGTCTGCATCGATCTCAAGTTTAAGACCTAAAGTAGACCATAGTAGCCTGGTTCACGGGTCGATGGTGCGATCCCTGACCCGGGGTCGATCGACCCGGATCGAGGGTCGGCGACGACATAGGGTCGAGCAGGGTCGCTGGATGGGTCGCAACCCTGATCGATGGGTGCTGATCCAGTTTCGTATGGAAGAAGTAAAAGAATATGTATGAAAAATCGCGAGGAAATTGGGCCTTACCAGCTTGCCTGCCGGAGGCCGGCCATGGAGCTGTTGCCCTCTTCATCCTCTCCCGTCCCGCTCCCGCCATACATCGACGAGATCAGTGACCCGCTTAAGAATCCGAGGCTGGAAGGTGGAGAGTGCTGGACGGGTGGAGGATTGGAGATGGATCCATGGCGGACTAGTTCGCTAGAGGTTTGCCAATGAAACAAAGAAGGCGATAGTGGGACTGGAGATGGATAGTTCTGGAATTCTTCGTGTGAAAGAGAAACAGATGGTTGAGAAAATCACGCCGAAGCAGCCGTGAGCTGATTTATGAGCCTTTAATGATTACAATTTAATAAAAACATTTATTGGACGTGAAAATTCTGGGGGGCTTAGGAATGTATCACCGCGTATCTTAAGGCTGGTCATAGTGGGGAGTAACTTATACTAGTGTCATGCATATGACACTAGTCTAAGTTACTATCTTCATAGTGCAAAGTAACATAGTAGTAGTGTCATAGAGGACTTCATTAATTAGCTTGTAGACTCATCTTGTCTTGAAAAGCGCTATGTTACAGTAACATATTATGTTACCACTTCTCATTAACTACATGCCACATAAGCAAAATTTTCTCGGAGTGCGCTATGTTACTTGCTAAGTTACTCCCACTATGACTAGCCTAATCTTTTCAGGAGGGAACAACAAGATCGATCTGGATTTTTCGACCCAGTTCTAGCGGGGTCGCGTCCCGCGATCCAAAATACCATCCCGAAGAAGAGTACCCCTTCGACCCTCGATTTCAGCCGTCTCGATCCCAGTCCCGCGACTCCGTTCCTCGACCCGATCGACCCAAATTTCTAGCAACTATTAAGTAGACTAGATGTGAGAATAGTGTTGATACATATTGCCCACCTCTCTTGATCAACTTGGACTTTGAAGTAACTGGCTGGAGTATGGATTCAATATATGCCTCTCTCCTTTCTTGCCGAGCTTGAACCAGGCTAGGTCGCTCGTCTGCGGCCCAGACTCGCGCGCCTCCGGCTACATCCCTGTCATCGCCTTCCAGTTCGTCAAAGATGCCAACCCGAGTTGTGTCGTCCCCTACTGCCTTCTTCTCTTCTCCCCTCCAAGCTCCCACACATCGATCACAACCTTTCACCCTACAAGCCCAACTTCAATTAAAACCTTGTCCGGCTCCCACGAATTGAGTTCATACTCCATTAATTGAAATTGTATTCCACAAATATGAGCACAAGAATTCAAACCATGAATATACCATATACAATTTCATTGGCCCACTTGCACGAGGCGACCTGGCAATAAGATCAAGTTGCTCCTCGTTGCGTAGACAATGCCCATCAAAATTTGAAATAATTTCATGGAAACTTTATAGCGTGAACACAAGGTTGAACTTTTAAATACCAAAGTTCTACGAAAATTTGGACGTCGATTTACTTTTACAGTTGGTTCCCCCTCCGAACGACATTAGCCAAACTTCAACTGATTTTGAGCAATATTTTATGTGCGAAAATGATATTACATTCAAAGCACAAAAAGTAATACTCCCTCATTATACTAAAGGTGCGTCAATTATAATTTGGATCGGAGGAAGTAGAATGATTAACTTTTACTTCCGTTTGACATCCAAACATACTATATGTATGTTAACTGAAATATTTTGCATCTAATTCAAATTATATGAGAATGGGATTTAGAATCTAACTGAATGAGTTCAGTTTATTTTGGGGTGAAAAACGACGTGCAAAACAATATACGTGGAGTTCAGTGAAAACATTAGTAACGTCACTCAAAAACATGCAAAACTTTGAATTAAAAAACTTCATTTAAAATCAGTTATTTTTGTCATGATATTACACCTTACACAACTCAAACACCCAAATAAAAACAGATGCCACGAGTCATCACTCTGTGTGTACGGATACCGTCAAATGAAAGAATCAACCAGGTCAACATAAGGAACAAATTTGAGCTTGCAGCGCTCAAGCATCAGACCATCGTCCATCGCCTAGAACCGGCGGCCGCTGTACCCGCTCGCCTTCTGCCGACGCTCGGACCGCGCCCGCAGCACGCACAGCTGCGCCTCCCACACGTCCCTCGCGAACCCATCCGCCGGCGGCCTCGCCTCAGCCCGGCCCGTCCTCAGCTCGGCGTCGTACCGTACCCTCGTGGCCGGGTCGGACAGCGTCTCGTAGGCGCGGCGGAGCTCGACGAAGAGCTCCGTGGACTCGGCCCTGCGCGACGGCGGGCACACGTCGGGGTGGTACTGCAGCGCCAGCCGCCGGTACGCGCGCTTGACCTCCTCCTCGCCCACGCCCGCCGAGTGCTCCAGCGACAGCACCTTGTAGTAGTCCGTGGTCCTGCCCGCCGGGCGGCGGACGCCAGCGCTCGCAGCCGCCGCCGCCTTGACAGTGCGGCGGCTCCTTCGGCCAAAGACGGCACCGCCGCTAACACTGACCGTGGCGTTCATGGCTGGTCGAACGTTCCAAGAAAGAAAGAAGTCTTTGCAGGTGGTGTAGAGCGAGGTGCGTACTGGCGGTGACGAAGAGCAAAATGTACGGACCATGTATATATAGGCCGGACCGGAGCGGCGCGCCGGAGGACGAGACAAATAGTAAGGAGGTGCGCGCTCGGCCGGTGCGGTAACGCGTTTTAGGGTTGGGTAAATTGGTGGTGAAGGTATACCGTATACGGATGCGCCATTTGGACGGAGACAAAGAAGCCTGCGCGTGGCGGTCGACCCGCACGTAGATTCGCCTGTTTCCGCCGTCTGAGGTTTGACCGTGTGGCTGTCACAGGAGATGTTAGTTTATGATGAGGGAAGATTCTCCTCCTCACAGACCCGTACGTGCAAAATTAAAAATCCAGGTGAGCGACAGCTCTGATTAGTTGGTTAATTAATCCGCTCCGGCAATGGGAATAGTTCACGCGCTATTCCTTGTTTCTCTCGGAGCATTGTCTTGGGTGTCATGGCAAATATTATCAATACATCATGTGCGTAAGCGCATAGCGAAGTTTCACAGTTCTTCCCTCCGTGGAGCTCAAGTCATGCTAGCTATGATATGCCCGTGCTTTCCTCCTGGCCTTGGTACCACGAGGGAGGCAGTGGAGCTCCAGTGCAGCGTCCATGCATGTTGTCCAACCATGGAGGGTTCGCCCGACCAAGTGGCTAACTAAGATTCCACAAACAAAACATCCTCGAATGTTATGAACGTAAGAGCATCTCCAACAGCCGCGCTAAATTAGGGCCGCGCCGCATAATATGCCGTTTTTGCGCGCGCGCAACGCGGCGGGTCGCTCCAGCGGGCGCGCAAAAACGGCGCGCGCTATAACGGGTTGGGCGCGCCTGGAAAAACACTTATCCGCGCGCTTAATTTGGTGCGCCGGCTACAGCGCGCGGCACACTCGAGCGCTCGCGCCGCACTCTCTCCTCACCTCCTCCTACGCCCCGCGCGCGCCGGCGCCGGCGCCCTGCCACCCACCCATGGACGCGCACACCGGCGCCCCGCTCTCCCTGTTGTACAGCCGCGACCCCGCCGCCGCCGCCGCCGGAAACCCTAGCGCGGCGAGCGCTGGCGCCACTGCCGGAGCTCCGCCGAGCGTCTCGCGCGCAGCCTCTTCTTGCCGCCGCGGATGACCACGGCGTCGGGTGGCGTCGCGCCGGCGCCGTCCCGTGCCGCCGCCGCCCCGTCGAAGAAAGTACCCAATGCGGCGCGGACGAAGAAGGGCAAAACATCCGCGAAGAAGAACAAGGCGGCGGACGGCTCCGGCATCACAAAGGCGAGGGGAAAACAGCTTGCAGGGCGTTCGACGGCCGCGACGGCTTCCGGCGCGCCGGCGAGCTCACTCGTTCAGCCGGCCGCCGACGCGCACCACGTGTTCGACGAAATGCCCCCAAGGTGAAAAAATTTCTAACATTTCTTTTCTTCTAATTTTTTCAACGCATCATCATCACATATAGATAGCTTATTTGCATTGTTCAAAAAACTTTGTAGTCTCAACGATGATGCATACATGTCCACTATGGGTGTTGGGTCCAACAACTCGCATTGGTCTCAAACCAATGACATCCATTTCCAAGACCATGAGTTTTAGGTGGAAGAGGAGGGTGAGGGAATTGTCGAGGCGCCAAAAGCAAGAGCGGGCAATTACTCAACCATCGATGACAAGTTACTATGCCATACTTATTTGCAAGTGTCGAGGGATCCATCCATTGGAGGTGATCAAAGTAGAGACGCGTATTGGGGGCGCATGAAAGAACACTACGATGCTCACAACTTGAGTGGAATTGACCGCACCGAGAGATCACTTCGGTCCCGATGGTCGACAATCAACGCGGATTGTCAAAAGTGGGCGGCCGTACAAAAGGCAGTTGACAAGATTAATCCAAGTGGCACAAATGCGGATGATCGAGTAAGTGGCATCTCATATATGTTCATCATACTTGTTTTTGATGACCGAAGTGCTAACTTGTTTTGTTTTTCTTGTAGAACAACATTGCACAAAACTTGTTCAAAGAAGAGACAAGGACAACCAAGAAGGGGAAGATCGTGAAGGGCCGGGTCTTTACCTTGCCTCATTGCTATGAAGTGTTAAAGGATGATGAGAAATGGAAGAAGCGTGTTGGTTTGGAGGATTTGAAATTGAGCAACAAACGGAAGCTAGCAATTGAGAATGATGATGATGATGAGGAGGATGATGCATCAAGTGATGAGGGCAAGAGAAGCCCCACACCCAACTCGGTTTCATACTCGAAGCCAAAACGACCGGATGGGTGCAAAAGACCAAACCCAAAAGAAGAAGAAGAAAGGAGATGATGAGCTCAAAACCGCCATGGAAGCTATTGTCAAGGCAAGGGTCGAAGCCAATGAGGTGAGGAAAATGGCAAGGAGCCAAGATGCCGTGGCCGAGGAGAGGAGGTTGGCGGCCGAGGAGAGAAGGGTGGCGGCCGAGGAGAGAAAGGTGACTTTGGAGGAGAGGAAGGTGAGCAATGAGGAGCGAACTAGATTGTTGGAATGGGAGAAGCAGTTGTTCTTCTTGGACACATCTAACCTCAATGAAACCCAAAAGGAGTTTGCCAATCTTTCACGTGAAGAAGTTTTGATCCAAAAAAGAGCCATGGTTCGTGCAATGGGTGGCGGTGGCTTCGGCGCCATGGGTGGCGGTGGCTTCGGCGCCATGGGTGGCGGTGGCCTCGGCGCCATGGGAGGCATGGGTGGCTTCGGAGCCATGGGAGGCATGGGTGCACATCCGGCCGCCGCCGCCATGGGAGGAATGGGTGCACCCCCGGCCGCCATGGGAGGCATGGGCGGCTTTGGAGCACCCTTCGACGCTATGGCCGCCATGGGAGGCATGAGTTTTGCTTCTCTCATTGGAGGCATGGGTGCACCTCCGGCCGCCATGGGTGCACCTCTGGCCGCCATGACTTCTCACACACATTTCCATGAAGATGCCGTTGAAGATCTTGCCAACACCGTCGGAGCTTCATATAATGCGGTGCGTGATGAGAGGGAGGAAGATTCATCTTCGGAGGCGGAAGAGTCGTCTTCAGAAGATGAGGACGAAGACGAAGACGTTGAAGATGAAGATTGATGTGTCTTTCATGTCTTGAACTTTGTTCGCATTTGAACTTGGTTGGATGAACTTGTTTGCATTTGAACTTGCTTGGATGAACTTGTGGGCATGATTTTGAACTTGGTTGGATGAACTTGTGGGCATGAACTTTTATTCATCAACTTGTTTGTGTCAAATTTCATCACATGTTTGTCCAAAATATCACATCACATGTATATGTGGTTTGTGCGGCACGCGCACTGTATTTTTGCGCTCTGCCGGAGCGGCGCGCGCGCGCTGCATTATAGCGCGGCCGCTGGAGCCAGCGCGGGCGGGCGCGCCAAACCATCCGCAGCGCGCGCGGAAAACAGTTTTTTTGCGCGCGGCGCATAGCGCGGCTGTTGGAGATGCTCTAACTTCAAATAAACTAACGGCATAGAGATATGCAGCTAATCGATCCAATGACGTGTGCAACTAATTTAACCAATGGCATAGCAAATAACGAACAGAGCGACATTCCGTTGAACATGACATGTGCAGACTGAGCGCCGCCGCTGCCCGTACTTGTCCGCCCCCGTTGGAGTTGCGGCGAGTCGCACACCGTCTCCGACCCCTTTGTTTGCGTAAATCCCTCCGCAATAGCCCATCCAGAGGCGAATCGTTGCTGGTCACAGGTGGTGCGGATGACGGCTTCCTTGTCGACTGCAGGGCGGACGCACGTGGGGCGGCCGGTCGCAGTGGAGGGGACACATCTTCCTCGACGTCCACAAGCTCCTTGGCTGGAACTTCCTTCGCCGCCGCTTCCCGCTTGCGCTACTTCCCTCACCACTGTTTCCCGCTTGCGCTGCTTCCTTTGCCCTTGCAGCTCATCCCCATGGACGATGGCGATGCATCATCGGTGCCAACTATGGGGGATGGGGTACCCAACGACGACATTTATGGTGGCGGACGGGGTCGGCGGTGCAGATGGGGATCAAGGGTGGTGGACAACAACGACTCAGATGCAAGACATGGAGGACGGACGACGAGGAGGGTAGTGGACTTGGCTTATTTTGTGGAATTCGAGGTGGGTCTAGTCTATCTAGTCCGACATGACGGATGCGGTCGAGTGCATCCAAGCCTCCTCATATTTGTCCCAGATATGAGCGAGATATAAGGGGTGCCGGTCAGTCTGGACGTATAGGGTCGGTTTGAGAGGACCGTCTGGACCGTGATTTTATGACCAGTCACTGACTCAGCCATCCGTATGGACATATAGGGAACGTTTAAGGAGCTCGACTGTAGATGCTCTTACTAACTGATGCATTTTTAGTACTGAGCACGTTCACATAAATCCCGTTCCTATGCCTAGCACACACTTGCTTGTTTACACATCAATATGAATCAATACCGCAATTGCTATCATTGTTAGAACAGTACATTCATGATCTGAAGAACGACTTAAAAAGTCCAACAACCACAATTTGGGAGAAATAAAATCACACCGCTTGAGCTTAATACCATATGCTTCTTTGTTTAGTTTCCAAACATTTCTTGCATGTGGACAGAATAGCAAAGCATGCTCTACAGATTCAAACCGCCCACAAAAATAGCATAGCTCGGAAGTTGGTACCTAGCGACGAAGAGTTGGGACCCGGTCGGTAAGCTCCACAAGACCACCTTCTTCTTATTAGGAGACTTAACAACCCAAAGAGCTTTCCACAATTTTTCTTCAATGGATCGGTCTGAGATCTGGCCCTGGCCCTTTTTGCATTGGCACATCAAAAACTTATCCGGACGAGCCAAATTGTATGATGATCGGACCAAGAACTCACCAAACCTTGTGAAGGCCACCTGACAAAATCCCCCACCGGCGGCTCATGGGGATGTGTAGTATAGCCGTGGCAACACCATCTCCGAAGAAGGATCACATCGTTTCCTCATTCCATGTTCCACCATTCTCACCCAACAAACAATGGACCTTAGCAATTACATGTATGGAGAAGATAGGATGAAGAATATCGAGGTATGGTGGGGATCCAATGATCAGAAAGAATATGAACTTGTTTTCCATCACCAATACCTCATTGTGCACCACATTTCAGCTAATCACGACCATCAAGAATGTTGCACTGAAGGAAATATGCCCTAAAGGCAATAATAAAGTTATTATTTATTTCCTTATATCATGATAAATGTTTATTATTCATGCTAGAATTGTATTAACTGGAAACATAATACATGTGTGAATACATAGATAGACAGAGTGTCACTAGTATGCCTCTACTTGACTAGCTCGTTGATCAAAGATGGTTAAGTTTCCTAGCCATAGACATGGGTTGTCATTTGGTTAACGGGATCACATCATTAGGAGAATGATGTGATTGACATGACCCATTCCGTTAGCTTAGCACACGATCGTTTAGTATGTTGCTATTACTTTATTCATAACTTATACATGTTCCTATGACTATGAGATTATGCAACTCCCATTTACCGAAGGAACGCTTTGTGTGCTACCAAATGTCACAACGTAACTAAGTGATTATAAAGGTGCTCTACAGGTGTCTCCGAAGGTACTTGTTGGGTTGGCGTATTTCGAGATTAGGATTTGTCACTCCGATTGTTGGAGAGGTATCTCTGGGCCCTCTCGGTAATGCACATCACTTAAGCCTTGCAAGCATTGCAACTAATGAGTTAGTTGCGGGATGATGTATTACGGAACGAGTAAATAGACTTGCCGGTAACGAGATTGAACTAGGTATTGAGATACCGACGATCGAATCTCGGGCAAGTAACATACCGATGACAAAGGGAACAACGTATGTTGTTATGCGGTCTGACCGATAAAGATCTTCGTAGAATATGTGGGAGCCAATATGAGCATCCAGGTTCCGCTATTGGTTATTGACCGGAAACGTGTCTCGGTCATGTCTACATAGTTCTCGAACCCGTAGGGTCCGCACGCTTAACGTTTCGATGACAGTTATATTATGAGTTTATATGTTTTGATGTACTGAAGGTTGTTCGGAGTCCCGGATGTGATGACGGACATGACGAGGAGTCTCGAAATAGTCGAGACATGAAGATTGATATATTGGAAGCCTATGTTTGGATATCGAAAGTGTTCTGAGTGAAATAGTGATTTTACCGAAGAACCGGGAGGTTACCGGACCCCCCAGGAACCTAATGGGCCTTAGTGGGCCTAGGTGGAAGAGAGGAGAGGCGGCTAGGGCTGGGCCGCGCGCCCCTCCCCCCCAGTCCGAATAGGACAAGGAGAGGGGGGCGGCGCCCCCCCTTTCCTTCTTCTCCTCCACTCTTTCCCCCTCCCAAGTCCTAATCCAACTAGGAAAGGGGGAGTCCTACTCCCGGTGGGAGTAGGACTCCTCCCGGCGCGTCCTCTCCCTTGGCCGGCCGCACCCCCCTTGCTCCTTTATATACGGGGGCAGGGGGCACCCTAGGGACACAACAATTGATCATTGATCTCTTAGCCGTGTGCGGTGCCCCCCTCCACCATAGTCCACCTCGATAATACTGTAGCGGTGCTTAGGCGAAGCCCTGCGTTGGTAGAACATCAACATCGTCACCACGCCCGTCGTGCTGACGAAACTCTCCCTCAACACTCGGCTGGATCGAAGTTCGAGGGACGTCGTCGGGCTGAACGTGTGCTGAACTCGGAGGTGCCGTACATTCGGTACTTGATCGATCGGATCATGAAGACGTACGACTACATCAACCGCGTTGTGCTAACGCTTCCGCTTTCGGTCTACGAGGGTACGTAGACAACACTCTCCCCTCTCGTTGCTATGCATCAAGCGTGTGCGTAGGATTTTTTTGAAATTACTATGTTCCCCAACAGTGGTATCAGAACCTGGTTTTATGCGTTGATGTTATATGCATGAGTAGAACACAAGTGAGTTGTGGGCGATATAAGTCATACTGCTTACCAGCATGTCATACTTTGGTTTGGCGGCATTGTTGGATGAAGCGGCCCGGACCGACATTACGCGTACACTTACGCGAGACTTGTTCTACCGACATGCTTTGCACACAGGTGGCTGGCGGGTGTCAGTTTCTCCAACTTTAGTTGAACCGAGTGTGGCTACGCTCGGTCCTTGCGAAGGTTAAAACAACACCAACTTGACAAACTATCATTGTGGTTTCAATGCGTAGGTAAGAACGGTTCTTGCTAAGCCCCTAGCAGCCATGTAAAACTTGCAACAACAAAGTAGAGGACGTCTAACTTGTTTTTGCAGGGCATGTTGTGATGTTATATGGTCAAGACATGATGCTAAATTTTATTGTATGAGATGATCATGTTTTGTAACCGAGTTATCGGCAACTAGCAGGAGCCATATGGTTGTCGCTTTATTGTATGCAATGCAATCGCCCTGTAATGCTTTACTTTATCACTAAGCGGTAGCAATAGTCGTAGAAGCATAAGATTGGCCAGACGAGAACGATACTACGATGGAGAACAAGGTGTCGCGCCGGTGACTATGGCAAACATGGAGGTGCTTCGGAGATGGAGATCACAAGCACAAGATGATGATAGCCATATCATATCACTTATATTGATTGCATGTGATGTTTATCTTTTATGCATCTTATCTTGCTTTGATTGACGGTAGCATTATAAGATGATCTCTCACTAAACTTCAAGATAAAAGTGTTCTCCCTGAGTATGCACCGTTGCCAAAGTTCGTCGTGCCCAGACACCACGTGATGATCGGGTGTGATAAGCTCTACGTCCATCTACAACGGGTCTAAGCCAGTTTTGCACACGCAAAATACTCAGGTTAAACTTGACGAGCCTAGCATATGCAGATATGGCCTCGGAACACTGAGACCGAAAGATCGAGCGTAAATCATATAGTACATATGATCAACATAGTGATGTTCACCATTGAAAACTACTCCTTTTCATGTGATGATCGGTTATGGTTTAGTTGATTTGGATCACGTGATGACTTAGAAGATTAGATGGATATCTTTCTAAGTGGGAGTTCTTAAGTAATATGATTAATTGAACTTAAATTTATCATGAACTTAGTACCTGATAGTATTTTGCTTGTCTATGTTGATTGTAGATAGATGGCCAGTGCTGTTGTTCCGTTGAATTTTAATATGTTCCTTGAGAAAGCAAAGTTGAAAGATGATGGTAGCAATTACATGGACTGGGTCCGTAACTTGAGGATTATCCTCATTGCTGCACAGAAGAATTACGTCCTGTAAGCACCGCTGGGTGCCAGGCCTGCTGCAGGAGCAACACCAGATGTTATGAACGTCTGGCAGAGCAAAGCTGATGACTACTCAATAGTTCAGTGTGCCATGCTTTACGGCTTAGAACCGGGACTTCAACGACGTTTTGAACGTCATGGAGCATATGAGATGTTCCAGGAGTTGAAGTTAATATTTCAAGCAAATGCCCAGATTGAGAGATATGAAGTCTCCAATAAGTTCTATAGCTGCAAGATGGAGGAGAATAGTTCTGTCAGTGAGCATATACTCAAGATGTCTGGGTATAATAATCACTTGATTCAACTGGGAGTTAATCTTCTGGATGATAGCGTCATTGACACAATTCTCCAATCACTGCCACCAAGCTACAAGAGCTTCGTGATGAACTATAACATGCAAGGGATGGATAAGACGATTCCTGAGCTCTTCGTAATGCTAAAGGCTGCGAAGGTAGAAATCAAGAAGGAGCATCAAGTGTTGATGGTCAAAAAGACCACTAGTTTCAAGAAAAAGGGCAAAGGGAAGAAGAAGGGGAACTTCAAGAAGAACAACAAGCAAGTTGCTGCTCGGGAGAAGAAACCCAGGCCTGGACCTAAGCCTGAAACTGAGTGCTTCTACTGCAAGCAGACTGGTCACTGGAAGCGGAACTGCCCCAAGTATTTGGCAGATAAGAAGGATGGCAAGGTGAACAAAGGTATATGTGATATACATGTTATTGATGTGTACCTAACTAGAGCTCATAGTAGCACCTGGGTATTTGATACTGGTTCCGTTGCTAATATTTGCAACTCGAAACAGGGACTACAGATTAAGCGAACACTGGCCAAGGACGAGGTGACGATGCGCGTGGGAAATGGTTCCAAAGTCGATGTGATCGTGGTTGGCACGCTACCTCTACATCTACCTTCGGGATTAGTTTTAGACCTAAATAATTGTTATTTGGTGCCAGCGTTGAGCATGAACATTATATCTGGATCTTGTTTGATGCGAGACGGTTGTTCATTTAAATCAGAGAATAATGGTTGTTCTATTTATATGAGTAATATCTTTTATGGACATGCACCCTTGAAGAGTGGTCTATTTTTGATGAATCTCGATAGTGGTGATACACATATTCATAATGTTGAAGCCAAAATATGCAGAGTTGATAATGATAGTGCAACTTATTTGTGGCACTGCCGTTTAGGTCATATCGGTATAAAGCGCATGAAGAAACTCCATACTGATGGACTTTTGGAACCACTTGATTATGAATCACTTGATACTTGCGAACTGTGCCTTATGGGCAAGATGACTAAAACGCCGTTCTCCGGTACTATGGAGAGAGCAACAGATTTGTTGGAAATCATACATACAGATGTATGCATGTGGTCTGATGAATGTTGAGGCTCGTGGCGGATATCGTTATTTTCTCACCTTCACAGATGATTTAAGTAGATATGGGTATATCTACTTAATGAAGCATAAGTCTGAAACGTTTGAAAAGTTCAAAGAATTTCAGAGTGAAGATGAAAATCATCGTAACAAGAAAATAAAGTTTCTATGATCTGATCGTGGAGGAGAATATTTGAGTTACGAGTTTGGTCTACATTTGAAACAATGCGGAATAGTTTCGCAACTCACGCCACCCGGAACACCACAGCGTAATGGTGTGTCCGAACATCGTAATCGTACTTTACTAGATATGGTGCGATCTATGATGTTTCTTACTGATTTACCGCTATCGTTTTGGGATTATGCGTTAGAGACGGCCGCATTCACGTTAAATAGGGCACCATCGAAATCCGTTGAGACAACGCCTTATGAACTGTGGTTTGGCAAGAAACCAAAGTTGTCATTTCTGAAAGTTTGGGGCTGCGATGCTTGTGTGAAAAGGCTTCAACCTTATAAGCTCGAACCCAAATCAGAGAAATGTGTCTTCATAGGATACCCAAAGGAGACTGTTGAGTACACCTTCTATTACAGATCCAAAGGCAAGACATTCGTTGCTAAGAATGGATCATTTCTAGAGAAGGAGTTTCTCTCGAAAGAAGTGAGTGGGAGGAAAGTAGAACTTGATGAGGTAACTGTACCTGCTCCCTTATTGGAAAGTAGTTCATCACAGAAACCAGTTTCTGTGACACCTACACCAATTAGTGAGAAAGTTAATGATGATGATCATGAAACTTCAGATCAAGTTGTTACTGAACCTCGTAGATCAACCAGAGTAAGATCCGCACCAGAGTGGTACGGTAATCCTGTTCTAGAAGTCATACTACTAGATCATGATGAACCTACGAACTATGAAGAAGCGATGGTGAGCCCAGATTCCGCAAAATGGCTTGAAGCCATGAAATCTGAGATGGGATCCATGTATGAGAACAAAGTGTGGACTTTGGTTGACTTGCCCGATGATCAGCAAGCAATTGAGAATAAATGGATCTTCAAGAAGAAGACTAACGCTGACGGTGATGTTACTATCTACAAAGCTCGACTTGTTGCGAAAGGTTTTCGACAAGTTCAAGGGATTGACTACGATGAGACCTTCTCACCCGTAGCGATGCTTAAGTCTGTCCGAATCATGTTAGCGATTGTCGCGTTTTATGATTATGAAATATGGCATATGGATGTCAAAACTGCATTCCTGAATGGATTTCTAGAAGAAGAGTTGTATATGATGCAACCGGAAGGTTTTGTCGATCCAAAGGGAGCTAACAAAGTGTGCAAGCTCCAGCGATCCATTTATGGACTGGTGCAAGCCTCTCGGAGTTGGAATAAACGCTTTGATAGTGTGATCAAAGCATTTGGTTTTGTACAGACTTTTGGAGAAGCCTGTATTTACAAGAAAGTGAGTGGGAGCTCTGTAGCATTTCTGATATTATATGTGGATGACATATTGCTGATTGGAAATCATGTAGAATTTCTGGATAGCATAAAGGGATACTTGAATAAGAGTTTTTCAATGAAAGACCTCGGTGAAGCTGCTTACATATTGGGCATCAAGATCTATAGAGATAGATCAAGACGCTTAATTGGACTTTCACAAAGCACATACCTTGACAAAGTTTTGAAGAAGTTCAAAATGGATCAAGCAAAAAAAGGGTTCTTGCCTGTGTTATAAGGTGTGAAGTTGAGTAAGACTCAATGCCCAACCACTGCAGAAGATAGAGAGAAAATGAAAGATGTTCCCTATGCTTCAGCCATAGGCTCTATCATGTATGCAATGATGTGTACCAGACCTGATGTGTGCCTTGCTATAAGTATGGCAGGGAGGTACCAAAGTAATCCAGGAGTGGATCACTGGACAGCGGTCAAGAACATCCTGAAGTACCTGAAAAGGACTAAGGATATGTTTCTCGTTTATGGAGGTGACAAAGAGCTCATCGTAAATGGTTATTGTCGGGGATATAACTATTTGTGTAAGCCACCCAGGAGGGGCCGGGTTACGCCAAAAGGATTATCATAGGAAGCCCAAGATCAATCAGGAAGATGGCGGTTCAGTAAAGGGTCTAAAGCCCACAGGTGACTCAAGGCCCGTAGTGGTAAACCGCCATAATGGTATGACTTGTATCATAAGGTAGAATTAACTAGTCACCGAGCTGGACACTGTTTATGAGCCGGCCGGGACTCTGTAAGCCGCAGGGCGTCAACCCATGTATATAAGGGGACGACCCGCTGGCGGCTTAGGGCAAGTAACATCTCATCGAGAGCCGGGCATAGCGTATCTCGCTCCCTGGTTATCGAAACCTCAGCAATACCAACCCAACTAGACGTAGGCTTTACCTTCCCCGTAAGGGGACGAACTAGTATAAAACCTCTCTCGTGTCCCTTGTCCCGTTAACCCCTATAAGCTTCCTAGTTGCGATGGCTCCACAACTAAGTCCTTGCAAGAGGACATCTGCCGTGACAATTCCACGACAGTTACGTTGATGCAAGCTTTGACACTGATCCAGACGATTCTAAATCGCAAACCGGATACGTGTTTACATTAAACGGTGGAGATGTCAGTTGGTGCAGTTCTAAACGAAGCGCCGTGGTGGGATCTACGTGTGAAGCGGAGTACATAGCTGCTTCGGAAGCAGCAAATGAAGGAGTCTGGATGAAGGAGTTCATATCCGATCTAGGTGTCATATCTAGTGCATCGGGTCCAATGAAAATCTTTTGTGACAATTCTGGAGCAATTGCCTTAGCGAAGTAATCCAGATTTCATAAGAGAGCCAAGCACATCAAGAGACGCTTCAATTCCATCCGGGATCTAGTCCAGGTGGGAGACATAGAAATTTGCAAGATACATACGGATCTGAATGTTGCAGACCCGTTGACTAAGCCTCTTCCACGAGCAAAACATGATCAGCACGAAGGCTCCATGGGTGTTAGAATCATTACTGTGTAATCTAGATTATTGACTCTAGTGCAAGTGGGAGACTGAAGGAAATATGCCCTAGAGGCAATAATAAAGTTAATATTTATTTCCTTATATCATGATAAATGTTTATTATTCATGCTAGAATTGTATTAACTGGAAACATAATACATGTGTGAATACATAGACTGATAACCCACAAGTATAGGGGACCGCAACAGCTTTCGAGGGTAGAGTATTCAACCCAAATTTATTGATTCGACACAAGGGGAGCCAAAGAATATTCTCAAGTATTAGCAGTTGAGTTGTCAATTCAAGCACACCTGGAAACTTAGTATCTGCAGCAAAGTGTTTAGTAGCACAGTAATATGATAGTGGTGGTAGCGGCAACAAAAGTAAAGACAGCAAAAGTAATGTTTTTGGTATTTTGTAGTGATTGTAACAGTAGCAGCGGGAAAGTAAATAAGCGAGAACCAGTATATGGAAAACTCGTAGGCACCGGATCAGTGATGGATAATTATGCCGGATGCGGTTCATCATGTATCAGTCATAACATAGGGTGACACAGAACTAGCTCCAATTCATCAATGCAATGTAGGCATGTATTCCGTATATAGTCATACGTGCTTATGGAAAAGAACTTGCATGACATCTTTCGTCCTACCCTCCCGTGGCAGCGGGGTCCTATTGGAAACTAAGGGATATTAAGGCCACCTTTTAATAGAGAACCGGAACAAGGCATTAGCACATAGTGAATACATGAACTCCTCAAACTATGGTCATCACCGGGAGTGGAACCGATTATTGTCACTTTGGGGTTGCCGGATCATAATACATAGTAGGTGACTATAAACTTGAAAGATAGGATCAAGAACTCACATATATTCATGAAAACATAATAGGTTCAGATCTGAAATCATGGCACTCGGGCCCTAGTGACAAGCATTAAGCATAGCAAAGTCATAACAACATCAATCTCACAACATAGTGGATACTAGGGATCAAACCCTAACAAAACTAACTCGATTACATGATAAATCTCATCCAACCCATCACCGTCCAGCAAGCCTGTGATGGAATTACTCACGCACGGCGGTCTATTCAAGAGTCCGTAGTAAAATAACACGAAGCTATTATTTCCGTTCGATCTATCATAGAGTTCGTACTAGAATAACACCTTAAGACACATATCAACCAAAACCCTAATGTCACCTAGAAACTCCAATGTCACCTCAAGTATCCGTGGGTATGATTATACGATATGAATCACACAATCTCAGATTTATCTATTCAACCAACACAAAGAACTTCAAAGAGTGCCACAAAGTTTCTACCGGAGAGTCAAGACAAAAACGTATGCCAATCCCTATGCATAGATTCCCAAGGTCACGGAACCCGCAGGTTGATCACCAAAACATACATTGGTGATGGAGGATGGTTGATGATGACGACGGCGACGAATCCCCCTCTCTGGAGCCCCGAACGGACTCCAGATCAGCCCTCCCGAGAGGTTTTAGGGCTTGGCGGCGGCTCCGTATCGTGAAACGCGATGATTTCTTCTCTCTGATTTTTTTCTCTCCGAAAGCAGATATATATAGTTGGAATTGGCATCGGAGGGTTTCCAGGAGGCCACGAGGTAGGGGGCGCGCCCTAGAGGGGGGCACGCCCCCCACCCTCGTGGACAGGGTGTGGGCCCCCTGGTCTTCATCTTTGGCGAGGATTTTTTATTGTTTTTTCTAAGATGTTCCGTGGAGTTTCAGGGCATTCCGAGAATATTTGTTTTCTGCACAAAAAACAACATCATGGCAATTCTGCTGAAAACAGTGTCAGTCCGGGTTAGTTCCATCCAAATCATACAAGTTAGAGTCCATAACAAGGGCAAAAGTGTTTGGAAAAGTAGATACGACGGAGACGTATCAACTCCCCCAAGCTTAAACCCTTGCTTGTCCTCAAGAAATTCAGTTGACAAACTGAAATAGAAAAAGAAAAAATTTTACAAACTCTGTTTGCTCTTGTTGTTGTAACTATGTCAAGCCAGCTTTCAAGTTTTCAGCATATATCGTAACTAACCACATTTGCAATAGTTCTCAGGTCTCATAATTACTCATATCAATAGCATAATCAACTAGCGAGCCATAATAATAAATCTTGGATGACAACACTTTCTCAAAATAATCATAATATGATATAACAAGATGGTATCTCGCTAGCCCTTTCTGAGACCGCAAAACATAAATGCAAAGCACCTTTAAAGATCAAGGACTGACTAGACATTGTAATTCATGGTAAAAGAGATCCAATCATAGTCACACCCAATATAAATTAACAGTGATGAATGCAAATGACAGATGTGCTCTCCAGCTAGTGCTTTTTAATAAGAGGGTGATGACTCAACATAAAAGTAAATGGATAGGCCCTTCGCAGAGGGAAGCAGGGATTTGTAGAGGTGCCAGAGCTCAGTTTTGAAGTAGAGATAAATTATATTTTGAGCGGTATACTTTCATTGTCAACATAGAAACTAAGAGATGGCGATATCTTCCATGCTAAACACATTATAGGCGGTTCCCAAACAGAATGGTAAAGTTTATACTCCCCCTCCACCAACAAGCATCAATCCATGACTTGCTTGAAACAACGAGTGTCTCCAACATACATCAGGTCCCAGGGGAAGTTTTGTCTGCAATTAATTTTGATTTAGTTTGCATAAAGCATGGGACTGGGCATCCCGGTAACTAGCCATTTTCTCGTGAGTGAGGAGCGGAGTCCACTCCTCTTGAGAATAACCCGCCTAACACGGAAGATAAGGACAAACTTGGTTGATACATGAGCTATTCGAGCATACAAAACAGAATGTTTATTTGAAGGTTTAGAGTTTGGCACATACAAATTTACTTGGAACGGCAGGTAGATATCGCATATAGGAAGGTATAGTGGACTCGTCTAGAATAATTTTGGGGTTTAAGGGATTGGATGCACAAGCAGTATTCCCGCTTAGTACAAGTGAAGGCTAGCAAAAGACTGGGAAGCAACCAACTAGAGAGCGACAACAGCCATGTACATGCATTAAAATTAATAAACATTGGATGCAAGCATGAGTAGGATATAATCCACCATGAACATAAATATCGTGAAGGCTATGTTGATTTGTTTCAACTACATGCGTGAACATGTGCCAAGTCAAGTCACTTAAATCATTCAAAGGAGGATACCACCCCATCATACCACATCATAATCATCTCAATAGCATGTTGGCACACAAGGTAAATCATTATAACTCATAGCTAATCAAGCATGGCACAAGCAAATATGATCTCTAATTGTCATTGCAAATATGTTTATTCATAATAAGCTGAATCAAGAACGACGGACTCATCATATTTACAAAAACAAAAGAGGTCGAGTTCATACCAGCTTTTCCCATCTCAGTCATTCCATCATATATCATCATAAATGCCTTTCACTTGCACGACCGAACGGTGTGAATAATAATAAGAGTGCACGTGCATTGGACTAAGCTGGAATCTGCGAGCATTCAATAAATAGGAGAAGACAAGGCAATATGGGCTCTGAGTTAATTCAACAATAAAGCATATAAGAGCCACTTTAACAATTTAATCATGGTCTTCTCCTGCTGACCCCCAAAGAAAAGAAAAGAAATAAAAACTATTTACACGGGAAAGCTCCCAACAAGCAAAAGAAGAACGAGAAATATTTTTGGGTTTTCTTTTTAATTACTACTACAGCAAGAAAGTAAACTACTACTATTTTTTTTCTTAAGGTTTAAATAACACACAAGAAGAAAGCAGGAAAAATAAAATAAACTAGCATGGATATTATAGTGAAAGAGTATGAGCACCGACATCTAGCAATGTGTGTGTGTGAACATGAATGTAATGTCGGTGAGAAATACGTACTCCCCCAAGCTTAGGCTTTTGGCCTAAGTTGGTTTATTGCCAGGGATAGCCTCGCGGATACCCGTAAGTGTAGCTGGGGTCGTACTGCGATGAAGAATAGTTGGGATCATACTATGATGAAGAAGACTCTGACTGCCACTGGCTGACACTCATCTCTGGATCCCAAGAATAAACAGATTGTCGTGGAGGCTCATCTTGTGGTTCCAGTTTTGGGGCTGGTGCAGAATTTTTGTAGGCTTGGACAGCAGCCCACATAATGAGATAGGGTCCTACAAAATTAAACAAAGAAGGAGCAGGCAGCGTAATAGTTTCAGGATGATGTTTATCAAAGTATAACTTATATTTGAGCTATCCATTCTTGTCCTTAACAAGAAAATCATGGGCTATCATGCTCTTGTAATCTAGGTAAGCACTAGGCAGTAATTTTTCTTCTTTCTCATAATGCCTAATAGCTATGTTAAAATGTGCAGCGAGGCGTGAAGCATAAATGCCTCCAAAGATGGGGCCCTTAGTACGGTTCAGACTTAACCGTCTAGCAACAATTCCGCCCATACTAAGAGTGTTGTCGCGGTATAAACCATGGAACAGAATAATAATATCAGGAACACTAAGGTTCCCACAGTTCCCGCGACCAATCAAGAAACGACTAGCAAATAAAGCAAAATAGCGCAATACAGGAAAATGTATGCTAGTGATTCTTGCATTAGAAACCTTCCTGGTTTCTCCCACATAGATAAGATTAATAAATGGTTCCAACTCTTTACTAGGTGGTTCTTCTAAGATACCCTCAGGGGGTATGTTGCATACTGCGCAAAATTCAGACAATGGCATTTTCTTCACAACGTCATATAAATGAAACTCTGCTGAAGGAGGTGATTCTTTAGGGTAAAAGTAGAAGTTTTGCACAAAAGTATTTGTGAGTAAGAGATACTGTGGACGTTGGTCGCGGACGAAGTCGGTGAGGCCAGCATTCTCAATCAATGAATAGAAATCCTCATAAATCCTGGCCTCTCTCAAGAAATTATTAGAAGGCCATTCACACGGCCGTATCTCCGCGGTACGAGGCAAATTATATTTGGGCCTCGGAGCTTCTTCATTTTGTTTCTCCTTTGAGCTTCAGCTCGATGAGCCCCTCAAAAGTCTCTTCATTATTTTCTGAAATAATCTGAAATTTTTTAGTAACTTCAAACAAAATTGAACCAACTTCAATAAAACTGATAGCAACTACTCCTACAAGTGCCTAGAGCCTATATCAAGCATTAGAACTACTTGGAACCATTTAAATCTGACATGCAAGCTCAAGAACATGGTCACCTATGCAGCACAAATTTGCAAAGAATAGAGCACTAGAACAAAAACTAATTGGACTAATGGAGGAGTCACATACCAAGGAACAATCTCCCCAAGCAGTTTTGCGAGAGGTGCTTTGAGCAAGGAGATCGAAAATCACAGCAAAAGTGGCTGGAACTCGTGCTTGAGTTGGTTTTTCGGGTTTGTGTGAGGCAGAGGAAGAAGATGGGTGCAGGGATAAGTGGAGGAGGGCCACCGTGGGCCCACGAGGCAGGGGCACGCCCTAGAGGGGGGGCGCGCCCTCCACCCTCGTGGCCAGGTGGCACCTCCTCCCGTGGTAACTTTTGCACAGTAAATCCTCAAATATTCCTGAAAAAATCATATTAAATTGGCATGTCATTCCGAGGACTTTTATTTTTGGGATATTTTTATATTGCACGGATAAGACAGGAAACAGATAGAAAATACTATTTTTACTTTATTTCTACTAATTAATAGAAAATATAGAGAGGGTGCAGAAGGTTGTGCTTCTAGTTTCATCCATCTCATGCTCATAAAAAAGAATCCACTAACAAGGTTGATCAAGTCTTGTTAACAAACCCATTCCGATAAGCATGAAACCGGAGAAATTTCGAATAACACTAAGTTACCTCAACGGGGATATCCACATCCCCAATAATAAGAATATCATATTTCTTTTTGACAGTAGGAAGAGGAAATTCAAAACCTCCAAATATAATCGATGGAATTTTTCCAATAGAGTTGATACTGTGGACTTGAGGTTGTTTCCTCGGAAAGTGTACCGTATGCTCGTTACCATTAACATGAAAAGTGACCTTGCCTTTGTTGCAATCAATAACAGCCCCTGCAGTATTAAGAAAAGGTCTTCCAAGAATAATAGACATACTATCATCCTCGGGAATATCAAGAATAACAAAGTCCGTTAAAATAGTAACGTTTGCAACCACAACAGGCACATCCTCACAAATACCGACAGGTATAGCAATTGATTTATCAGCCATTTGCAAAGATATTTTAGTAGGTGTCAACTTATTCAAGTCAAGTCTACGATGTAAAGAGAGAGGCATAACACCAACATCGGCTCCAAGATCACACAAAGCAGTTTTAATATAGTTTCTTTTAATGGAGCAAGGTATAGTAGGTACTCCGGGATCTCCAAGTTTCTTTGGTATTCCACCCTTAAAAGTGTAATTAGCAAGCATGGTGGAAATTTCAGCTTCCGGTATCTTTCTTTTATTAGTAATGATATCTTTCATATATTTAGCATAAGGATTTGTTTTGAGCACATCAGTCAATCGCATACGCAAAAAGATAGGTCTAATCATTTCAGCAAAGCGCTCAAAGTCCTCATCATCCTTTTTCTTGGATGCTTTCGGAGGAAAAGGCATGGGTTTCTGAACCCAAGGTTCTCTTTCTTTACCATGTTTCCTAGCAACAAAGTCTCTCTTATCATAATGTTGATTCTTTGATTGTGGGTTATCAAGATCAACAACAGGTTCAATTTCTACATCATTATCATTACTAGGTTGAGCATCATCATGAACATCATCATTAACATTTTCATCAGGTTCATGTTCATTACCGGATTGTGTTTCGGCACCAGACATAAATATATCATTGGATTATTAGGTGGTTCAGCAATAGGTTCACTAGAAGTTTGCACAGTTCTATCATTATTCTTTTTCTTCTTCTTAGAACAACTAGGTGCATCAATATTATTTCTCTGAGAATCTTGCTCGATTCTCTTAGGGTGGTGAGGGAGTCCTGGATTAGGGGGTGTCCAGATAGCCGGACTATAACCTTTGGCCGGACTGTTGGACTATGGAGATACAAGATTGAAGACTTCGTCCCGTGTCCGGATGGGACTTTCCTTGGCGTGGAAGGCAAGCTTGGCGGTACGGATATGTAGATCTTCTTCCGTTGTAACCGACTCTGTGTAACCCTAGCCCTCTCCGGTGTCTATATAAACCAGTGGGTTTTAGTCCATATGACGAACACCAATCATACCATAGGCTAGCTTCTAGGGTTTAGCCTCTCTGATCTCGTGCTAGATCTACTCTTGTACTACCCATATCATCAATATTAATCAAGCAGGAGTTACGTTTTACCTCCATCGAGAGGGCCCGAACCTGGATAAAAACATTGTGTCCCTTGTCTCATGTTACCATCCGCCTAGACGCACAGTTCGGGACCCCCTACCCGAGATCCGCCGGTTTTGACACCGACATTGGTGCTTTCATTGAGAGTTCCTCTGTGTCGTCATCTTTAGGCCCGATGGCTTCTCCGATCATCAACGGCGATGCGGTCTAGGGTGAGACTTTTCTTCCGGACAAATCTTCGTATTCGGCGGCTTTGCACTGTGGGCCAATTCGCTTGGCCATCTGGAGCAGATTGAAAGCTATGCCCCTGGCCATCAGGTCAGATTTGGAAGCTTGAACTACATGGCTGACATCCGCGGAGAATTGATCTTCGACGGTTTCGAGCCGCAGCCGGGCGCGCCGCACTGTCATGATGGGCATGACCTAACTCTGCCACCGAACAGTGCCCTAGAGGCCGCACCCGCGTTAGCTCCGACCCTTAGCTCGGAGCCAACTGCGCCGATCGAGGACGGGTGGCTAGACACCGCCTCGAGGGCTGCAGTCTCAATGGCGATCGAGCCGAACACCAGCCTTATCCTCTGCGAAGCCCGTGACTCCAAGGTGCCGGACTCTTATCCGGACTCCAAACCCTCCGCGCCCCTGCCAATCGAACCTGATTGGGCGCCGACCATGGAATTCACCGTCGCGGATATCTTTCAGCACTCGCCCTTCGGCGACATTCTGAATTCACTAAGGTCTCTCTCTCTCTTTGTCAGGAGAGCCCTGGCCAGACTACGGCCAACAGGATTGGGATGCGGACGACGAAGAAATTCGACGCCCACCCACCACCCACTTCGTAGCCACTGTCAATGATTTAACCGACATGCTCGAATTCGACTCCGAAGACATCGACAGTATGGACGACGATGTAGGAGACGAACATGAACCAGCGCCTATAGGGCACTGGACAGCCACTCCATCCTACGATGTATACATGGTGGACACACCCAATGGAAACGACGAGGAAGAACGGGATGACGCAACGAAGGGTCGTTCCTCCGAAAAGCAGCCAAAGCGGCGGCGTAAGCGCCGCTCCAAGCCTTGCCCCGACAGAGACAGCAGTCATACAGACCTGGCCACAGAGCAGGGCGAGCCGGCGAACGACGAACATAGCATCGAGCAACCATCCAAACAAGGCAACTTGGATAAACAAACCGCACAACCCGTCCTCGGCGAAGATAACAGTCCGGACGACCTCATGCCGGACAAGTTCCTAGAACAGAAAAACCTCCACAAAAGGCTCGCCGCCACGGTGCGTAGCCTGAAAAAGCCGAAGAAGAAGCTCAAAACCGCAGAAGACGCACTCCGAATCAGATGGAGCAAAGTACTCAACACCGCAGACAAATACGGCGATAGTCGCCACACAAAGAGCTACCCGAAGCGAAAGCTACTGCCCGAATTTGATGAGGAGGCCCTAGAGCCCCCAAAATCAAAAAATAAGGAAGCCACCGGTCGGATAGACGACCCCATGGCCAACATAGAGCGACATATGGTGCCGCACACAAACCAACACGCGATCCAACCAAGGATTCACATCAAAAGGATGGCCCAGCCAGGTCTCTCTACGGGCCAAGAAAGCAAGCTCTAGCAAGCAATGTGACGCAAAAAATATCCGAACAACACGGCACACCCAAATACAGGGGTGCCGCACACCCCCTCTGTTTCACCGATGAGGTGCTGGACCATGAATTTCCAGCGGGATTTAAGCCTATAAACATAGAGGCGTACGACGGAACAACAGACCCTGGAGTCTGGATTGAGGATTATATCCTCCACATACACATGGCCAGAGGAGACGACCTCCATGCCATAAAATACTTACCCCTCAAGCTCAAAGGGCCAGCCCGGCATTGGCTTAAAGGCCTTCCCAAAAACACCATTGGAAGTTGGGAGGAGCTCGAAGATGCTTTTCGGGCAAATTTTCAAGGGACCTATGTCTGACCTCCGGATGCAGACGATTTAAGCCATATAACTCAACAGCCCGGAGAGTCAGCCCGGAAACTCTGGAACAGATTTCTTACTAAAAACAACCAGATAGTCGACTGTCCGGACGCCGAAGCCTTAGCAGCTTTCAAACACAGCGTTCAAGACAAATGGCTCGCCAGACACCTCGGCCAAGAAAAGCCAAGAACAATGGCCGCATTAACAAGCCTCATGACCCGCTTTTACACGGGAGAGGACAGCTGGTTGGCAAGATGCAGCACCAGCGACCCAAGTACATCCGAAGTCAGGGATGGAAACGGGAAACCGCGACGCAGCAAGGAACAGCGCCGGAATAAGGAAAGCAGCTCGAAGAGCACGGCAGTCAACGCCGGATTCAAAAGCTCTCGGCAGAATCAGAAAAAGCTGCCCCTCAAGGATAACAGGGATGAGCTATCTAACCTAAACAAAATCTTGGATAAGATATGTCAAATCCATAGCACCCCCGGAAGCCTGCAAACCATACCCATAGAGAATGTTGGGTCTTCAAGCAATCCGGCCAACTCAACGCCGAACACAAGGGGCTGGATACACCAAGTGAGGACGATGATGAAACCCACAAACAAAGCACTAGGAAACAAAAGAATTTCCCACAAGAAGTTAAAAGAGTAAATTTACTTCACGTGACAAAAGGGAAAGACGAAGTGGCACCTATAGAGATACGCGCCATACGGCCTATCACAAAGGAGTATCGCCACTGGTTGTTAAAGCCCATCACCTTCGACCATCAGGATTACTCCGGAAGTATCCGGCACGCAGACTGGGCTGCCTTGGTACTAGATCCGATAATTTACGGATTCCACTATACACGAGTCCTGATGGACGACGGCAGTGGTTTAAACCTGCTATATCAGGACACAGTCCGCAAAATGGGGATGGACCCAACAAAAGTTCGCCATAGCAACACTTCCTTTGAAGGAGTAGCACCAGGCCCAGATGCCCATTGCACGGGTTCCCTCTTACTAGAAGTTATGTTCGGTTCTCCCGATAACTTCCGTAGAGAAACGCTAACTTTCCACATCGCCCCATTTTCAAGTGGCTATCAAGCACTACTGGGACGCGAAGCGTTCGCCCGCTTTAACGCAATACCACATTATGCATCTCTCACGCTTAAGATGCCCAGTCCACGGGGCATCATGTCACTAAAGGGAAATATTGAGTGTTTCTCTCGCACGGAGGACTGTGCGGCTGCTTTGACAGCCGCACATTAGAACGGCTTCACCAATCAAAGCACCTAAACAGGTCGTTAAGACCACGGACGCGGCTCGACGAGTCCGGCGTAAACATACCATTGATAAAGGCTTAGTAACCGCATACCCCTGTACAAGGGGCTCCGCGCATGTAACACAAGAGACAATAAGGCTCAATTTCTACCCATTTTGAATTATACTTTGTTTATTTAGTATAACGTACATTTCGCACGACCTTCTTCAGCTACGTTCCTCTCTTTTTTAGATGAACGACATGCTATACCCGTCCAGGACACGGCACAACGGAGACACGGGCGCAGACGTGCAGCAGGGACCCGTTCCAAAGATTCTTTTTAGATTAAGACCCTGCGTAAACCTTTTTTACTGTCTTTTGTTGATACACATCCCCCGAATTCTCAGTATAGCCGAGGAGGAGGCTGGCATCTTGGCATGTGGCCACGTCAGAATTTTGCACGTACCTGGAGACCAGGGGCTTATTATCAAGGGCATTGCTTGTTGGGGAACGTTGTAGAAAAAAAAAATTTCCTACGGTTTCACCAAGATACATCTATGAGTTCATCTAGCAACGAGTATTCAGATTCATCTACATACCTTTGTAGATCGCGTGCGGAAGCCTTCAAGGAACGGGGATGAGGTAGTCGTACACGACGTGATCCAAATCACCGGAGATCCTAGCGCCGAACGGACGGCACCTCCGCGTTCAACACACGTACGGTCAGCGTAACGTCTCCTTCTTCTTGATCCAGCAAGGCAAAGGAGAGGTTGAGGAAGATGGCTCCAGCAGCAGCACGATGGCATGGTGATGGTGGAGCTGCAGTACTCCGGCAGGGCTTCGCCGAGCTCTACGGAGGAGGAGGTGTTGGAGAGGGAGAGGGAGGCGCCAAGGCAAAAGGGTGCGGCTGCCCCCCTCCCCTCCCCCTTTATATAGGCCTCTTGGGGGGGCGCCGGCCCTGGGAGATCTGATCTCCCAAGGGGGCGGCGGCCAGGGAGGATTACCTCCCCCCCAAGGCACCTAGGAGGTGCCTTCCACTTGTGGGACTCTTCCCCTTGGAACCCTAGGCGCATGGGCCTCTTGGGGCTGGTTCCCCTTGGCCCATGTAGGCCAAGGCGCATCCCCTACAGCCCATGTGGCCCCCGAGGCAGGTGGCCCCACCCGGTGGACCCCCGGGACCCTTCTGGTGGTCCCGGTACAATACCGGTGACCCCGAAACTTGTCCCGATGGCCAAAACAGCACTTCCCATATATAATTCTTTACCTCCAGACCATTCCGAAACTCCTCGTGACGTCCGAGATCTCATCCGGGACTCCGAACAACATTCGGATTACTGCATATACATGTCCCTACAACCCTAGCGTCACCGAACCTTAAGTGTGTAGACCCTACGGGTTCGGGAGACATGCAGACATGACCGAGACGGCTCTCGGGCAATAACCAACAGCGGGATCTGGATACCCATCTTGGCTCCCACATGCTCCACAATGATCTCATCGGATGAACCACGATGTCGAGGATTCAAGCAAACCCGTATGCAATTCCCTTTGTCAATCGATATGTTACTTGCCCGAGATTCGATCGTTGGTATCCCAATACCTCGTTCAATCTCGTTACCAGCAAGTCACTTTACTCGTACCGTAATGCATGATCCAGTGACCAAACACTTGGTCACATTGAGCTCATAATGATGATGCATTACCGAGTGGGCCCAGTGGTACCTCTCCGTCATACGGAGTGACAAATCCCAGTCTCGATCCGTGTCAACCCAACAGACACTTTCGGAGATACCCGTAGTATACCTTTATAGTCACCCAGTCACGTTGTGACGTTTGGCACACCCAAAGCACTCCTACGGCATCCGGGAGTTACACGATCTCATGGTCTAAGGAAAGGATACTTGACATTGGAAAACTCTAGCAAACGAACTATGCGATCTTATGCTATGTTTAGGATTGGGTCTCGTCCATCACATCATTCTCCTAATGATGTGATCTCGTTATCATTGACATCCAATGCCCATAGTCAGGAAACCATGACTATCTATTGATCAACGAGCTAGTCAACTAGAGGCTTACTAGGGACATGTTGGTGTCTGTTATTCACACATGTATTACAATTTCCGGATAACACAATTATAGCACGAATAAAGACAATTATCATGAACAAGGAAATATAATATAATAATAATGCTT
The DNA here is from genome assembly GCA_032464435.1 of Aegilops umbellulata. Classification (NCBI taxonomy): domain Eukaryota; kingdom Viridiplantae; phylum Streptophyta; class Magnoliopsida; order Poales; family Poaceae; genus Aegilops; species Aegilops umbellulata. The sequence continues at coordinate 343,042,840 of CP136058.1, read as the reverse complement.
TTATTATTGCCTCTAGGGCATATTTCCAACAGTCTCCCACTTGCACTAGAGTCAATAATCTAGTTACATTGTGATGAATCGAACACCCATAGAGTTCTGGTGCTGATCATGTTTTGCCTTAGGGAGAGGTTTAGTCAACGGATCTGCGACATTCAGATCCGTGTGCACTTTACAAATTTCTATGTCTCCATCTTGAACATTTTCACGAATGGAGTTGAAGCGACGCTTGATGTGCCTGGTCTTCTTGTGAAACCTGGGCTCCTTGGCAAGTGCAATAGCTCCAGTGTTGTCACAGAAGAGTTTGATTGGCCCCGACGCATTGGGTATGACTTCGAGGTCGGTGATGAACTCTTTCACCCAAATTGCTTCATGTGCTGCCTCCGAGGCTGCCATGTACTCCGCTTCACATGTAGATCCTGCCACGACGCTCTGCTTGCAACTGCACCAGCTTACTGCCCCACCATTCAAAATATACATGTATCCGGTTTGTGACTTAGAGTCATCCAAATCTGTGTCGAAGCTAGCGTCGACGTAACCCTTTACGACGAGCTCTTCGTCACCTCCATAAACGAGAAACATTTCCTTAGTCCTTTTCAGGTACTTCAGGATATTCTTGATCGCTGTCCAGTGTTCCTTGCCGGGATTACTTTGGTACCTTCCTACCAAACTCACGGCAAGGTTTACGTCAGGTCTGGTACACAGCATGGCATACATAATAGAACCTATGGCTGAGGCATAGGGGATGACCCTCATCTCTTCTATATCTTCTGCCGTGGTCGGACATTGAGCTGAGCTCAATTTCACACCTTGTAATACTGGTAAGAACCCCTTCTTAGATTGATCCATATTGAACTTCTTCAATATCTTATCAAGGTATGTGCTTTGTGAAAGACCTATGAGGCGTCTCGATCTATCTCTATAGATCTTGATGCCTAATATATAAGCAGCTTCTCCAAGGTCCTTCATTGAAAAACTCTTATTCAAGTAGGCCTTAATGTTGTCCAAGAGTTCTATATCATTTCCCATCAAAAGTATGTCATCTACATATAGTATGAGAAATGCTACAGAGCTCCCACTCACTTTCTTGTAAATGCAGGCTTCTCCATAAGTCTGCGTAAACCCAAACGCTTTGATCATCTCATCAAAGCGAATGTTCCAACTCCGAGATGCTTGCACCAGCCCATAAATCCAGCATTGGAGCTTGCACACTTTGTCAGCATTCTTAGGATCGACAAAACCTTCCGGCTGCATCATATACAATTCTTCCTTAAGGAAACCATTAAGGAATGCCGTTTTGACGTCCATTTGCCATATCTCATAATCATAGAATGCGGCAATTGCTAACATGATTCGGACGGACTTTAGCTTCGCTACCGGTGAGAAAGTCTCATCGTAGTCAATTCCTTGAACTTGTCGATAACCCTTAGCGACAAGCCGAGCTTTATAGATGGTCACATTACCATCCGCGTCTGTCTTCTTCTTAAAGATACATTTATTTTCTATGGCTCGCCGCTCTACGGGCAAGTCAGTCAAAGTCCATACTTCGTTTTCATACATGGATCCTATCTCGGATTTCATGGCTTCTAGCCATTTGTCGGAATCCGGGCCCGCCATTGCTTCCTCATAGTTCGAAGGCTCACCGTTGTCTAACAACATGATTTCCAAGACAGGGTTGCCGTACCACTCTGGTGCGGAACGTGTCCTTGTGAACCTTCGAATTTCAGTAGGAGCTTGATTAGAAGTATCTTGATCATCATTAATTTCCTCTCTAGTCGGTGCAGGCACCTCAGGAACGTTTTCTTGAGTTTCGCCATTTTCCGGTTCAAGAGGTAACACTTCATCAAGTTCTACTTTCCTCCCACTTACTTCTTTCGAGAGAAACTCTTTCTCTAGAAAGGATCCATTCTTGGCAACAAAGATCTTGCTTTCGGATCTGAGGTAGAAGGTATACCCAATAGTTTCTTTAGGGTATCCTATGAAGGCGCATTTTTCCGACTTGGGTTCGAGCTTTTCAGGTTGAAGTTTCTTGACATAAGCATCGCATCCCCAAACTTTTAGAAACGACAGCTTAGGTTTCTTCCCAAACCATAATTCATACGGTGTCGTCTCAACGGATTTCGACCGAGCCCTATTTAAAGTGAATGCGGCAGTCTCTAAAGCATAGCCCCAAAAAGATAGCGGTAAATCGATATGAGACATCATAGATCGTACCATATCTAATAGAGTGCGATTACGACGTTCGGACACACCATTACGCTGAGGTGTTCCAGGCGGCGTGAGTTGTGAAACTATTCCACATTTTCTTAAGTGCGTGCCAAATTCGTGACTCAAGTATTATCCTCCATGATCTGATCGTAAAAACTTGATTTTTCTGTCACGTTGATTTTCAACCTCACTCTGAAATTCCTTGAACTTTTCAAAGGTCTCAGACTTGTGTTTCATTAAGTAGATATACCCATATCTACTCAAGTCATCAGTGAGGGTGAGAACATAACGATAGCCACCGCGAGCCTCAACACTCATTGGATCGCACACATCAGTATGTATGATTTCCGATAAGTTGGTTGCTCGCTCCATTGTTCCTGAGAACGGAGTCTTGGTCATTTTACCCATGAGGCATGGTTCGCACGTGTCAAATGATTCATAATCAAGAGACTCTAAAAGTCCATCTGCATGGAGCTTCTTCATGCGTTTGACACCTATGTGACTAAGGCGGCAGTGCCACAAGTATGTGGGACTATCATTATCAATTTTAACTCTTTTGGTATTCACACTATGAATATGTGTATCATCACGTACGAGATTCATCAAGAATAAACCATTAACCATCGGATCATGACCATAAAACATATCACTCATATAAATAGAACAACCATTATTCTCAGATTTAAATGAGTAGCCATCTCGAATTAAACGAGATCCAGACACAATGTTCATGCTCAAACTTGGCACTAAATAACAATTATTGAGGTTTAAAACTAATCCCGTAGGTAAATGTAGAGGTAGCGTGCCGACGGCGATCACATCGACCTTGGAACCATTCCCGACGCGCATTGAAAGTGCGTTATATCGACTAGAGGGGGGTGAATAGGCGGTTTTTATGAAATTCTTCACTGAGGAATTTGCTCGTGAGGAAATTCCTTAGCGAAGAAATACTGGCAGCGGCATAAGTACTCAAAAGTAAACATAACAGATTACATGCATGGTCATCATGATGAAATGAAGACAAACACAGAGTACAGAAAGCGTAGGCACAGGATAACTCTAGATGAAGACAAACAGACTGAAGAAATTGAACTGAGGAATTTGTGAAAGTCTTCAATCAAAGTCTTCAAACACAGATATGAACAAACAGACAACACAGTAATGAGGAAATGAAGGTGTTGAGGAAATGGAACCAGTAAGCTTGGTGAAGACAATGATTTGGTAGACCAGTTCCAACTGCTGTCTTAGTTGTACGTCTGGTTGGAGCGGCTGAGTATTTAAACTCGAGGACACACAGTCCCGGACACCCAGTCCTGAGCACGCAGCTCGGGACACCAAGTCCTCACCGTATTCTCCTTGAACTAAGGACACACAGTCCTCGTCCAATCACTCGTGGTAAGTCTTCAGGTGACTTCCAAACCTTCACAGACTTGGTCACTCGGCTATCCACAATTCCTCTTGGATGCTCTAGACCTTGACGCCTAACCGTCTGGAAGAAGCATAGTCTTCAAAGGTAACAAGCGTCGGATCCACGCAGGATCAATTTCTTCAGTGATGCTCAATCACTTTGGGTTTGTAGGTGTTTTGGGTTTGGGTTTGGATTTTCCTCACTTGATGATCTTCGCTCAAAGTCCTCGGAGGATGGGTTGCTCTCAAATGACAAGTGTCAAGTTCACGCGGAGCAGCCAACCAGCTAGTGGTTGAAGGGGGCGGCTATTTATAGCCTAGGGAGCAGCCCGACATGATAAGACATAAATGCCCTTCAATGATATGACCGTTAGGTGGACAAGATATTTTAGGACAGCTGGCGCGTGGCACAACAACGGTCGGAAATTTGGAGTACAAATTCCTCAGGGCTATCATGTTCCTCACTATGTAGGCAATTCACACTGGCGAATTCCTAACTCCTCAGCCAGAGCAAGGTCCTCAGTGACCAGAAGAACTGCGTCTCTGTCACTGAAGAAATTGACTGAACTGTATGAGATTTCCAATGGCTTCACTCGAAGGGATTGGTAGGTGTAGGATTTGAGTTGAGCATCACATGGAAATTTTCTCCTTAGTATTTCCTCGACCCCCTTTAACAGTACGATGTTTCCTATGACTCAAGAAAGAGAAAAATGAAACTGCGAAAACACAGTCTTCATGCTTCACGTTCCTCGAATGAATACCATGTCTTCAAGGTCACACCAATTTCTTCACTTTCAAAGTCTTCAGAAAGTCTTCAGAATATCAAAGTCTTCAGTCGAAGAACTTCATTTTTAGGGGTCGACTTTTACTGTAATTATCAAACTCCTCATAGACTTATAGACCTGTGTACACTCATAAACACATCAGATGCTTAACCTATAAGTCTTCAATACACCAAAATCACTAAGGGGCACTAGATGCACTTACAATCTCCCCCTTTTTGGTGATTGATGACAATATAGGTTAAGTTTTCAACGGGGATAAATATGTGAAGTGTAGAAACTAATATTGAGGAATTTGATTGCAAGATATAGAAGATCTCCCCCTGAAGTTGTGCATAGTGAGGAATTTGCTTTTGAAGCAATGCACACTTGAAGAGTTAAATCATGGAGATCTCCCCCTATATCTTGTAATTCATACACGCATTTGATATATGATTTGAAGAATTTGAAATGCATGATGAAATATGGTGCCTGATGCAATTCAGCATGCGTGCGATAACAATAATGAGGAATAAGCATGCAGAATAGTGCATCGAAAGTATCAGAGCTCAAGCATGTATCGAAATATCAGCATAGATCGACAAAAGTATCAGAGCACCGAGCACCATAGGGTTTAAGATTACAACTCGATCCAATAAAAGTTTTGGAAGAACGAGAGTTGCAACTTAAAAAAATATGCCCTTATAATAGACCCGCTTGAAGACTAACTCAGATTTCTCCCCCTTTGTCATCAAATGACCAAAAGGATAGAAACTGAGGACTAACGCCCCTGAAGATATTCAAGTTGATGGAGGAGCGCCAGTGTTGTTGGGGTCGGTTGTTGAAGTAGGGCCTGCTGCAGTGTCGTCCAAGTCTTCATTTTCATCAGTGTCACGTGATGAAGAATATGAACTGGCCACCAGAGAAGGAACCTTGACCTTCTTGAATTTCTTCGGCGGAGGTGCCGACCAGGCAAATTCTTCTTTGAGGCCCATGTTCTCCAAATCTTCAGCACTGTATACTTGAGACAGAACAGCCCAGGTGCGGTTGAAGGTTTCATGAAGGTAGTAATGGTTTTTCTTCACTGCATTATATGTGGCAGTCATGTTGTGAAGAATTGAACCAAACTGACGCTTGACCCATTTGTGATTGCGATCAACCTTTTGATGAAGACTGAGGAGTAACTCACGATCAGTCATCACCCTGGGTGCTGTGGCTTGAGGATTTGTCTTGGCAGTATTAGCAGCAGAGTCATGTGTGGCAGAGTCATCATTGGTGGAATAAGAAGCAGCCTTGCGAAAATTGACCATCCAATGGACGAATGCCTTCATCTATCACAGCAGTGGCCTTGCCCTTTTCATCAGCTGAGGAAAATGTCCTTTTGAGGACTTCAATAGGAGGCAAGTAGCTGCAGTGGTTGAGAGTTTCAGCCTTGTAGTTGAGTGAAGACCTTGTCCTGATGAATCTCATAATCCAAGGTGCATAAGGCTTCAGCTCAAATGGTGACATAGCAATGTTGGCGAGAGTCCTCATGAAGAAATCATGGAAGTTTATGGGAACGCCATGTATGATATTGAAAAGCATATTCTTCATGATGCCAACAATTTCTTCATCGGAAGAATCATGTCCTTTTATGGGACATATTGTCTTCGTCAGAATGCGATAGACAGTCCTAGGCACATACAGCAATTCCTTGACGAGGAATTTGGTACGAGGTGATTGCCCTGGCTTCAGAGGCTTCATGAGCACTTGCATATAGTGGTTTGACAGTTCAGGTTCATCATACACGCAACGCGCATCTTCAGTGGGTGGACTAAGAGAAAGGCAGCGAAGCAATTCAGTTGCTGGGGCCTTTTAATGTGTATTTTCAGTCATCCAGTCCAGAGCCCATGAATTGACATCTTCAGAGTTGCCAGTGATGTGCAGTGTAGCATAGAACTGAAGAATAAGTTCTTCATTCCAATCGCATATATCTGTGCAGAAGTTGAGTAGCCCTGCGTCGTGAAGAACACTGAGGACTGGCGTAAAGCACGGCATAGATTCCATATCCACGTGAGGAATATGTGCATGGTCGAAGATTTTGTCTTTGTTGTAAAGCACTGAGGAATAGAAATTTGCTTGGCTGGCAGTCCAGAAACGCCTCTTCCTTATGCGAGCAGAGTCATAAGGATTGTATTCAGTGAAGAATACGTGCTCGCCATAGAAGTCTTCAGCCTTGAATTTCTGTTTGCGTGAGAATGGATCCTTTGGCCTTGGCAGAGGAGTGTCAGTGAGTTGCATCACGACCTCAGGAATCACAAGCTCAGGTTCTTCAGGCTAAGGAATTTCAGTATTTTCCTCAGGTGCAGTCACCTTGTCTGTTTCAGCAGCAGTTTCTTCAGCACTAGTGGCTGGAATTTCTTCATTCACAGAAGCAGTGGGATGAGTTGCATCAGAGCCCAATTTTATGGTTGGTGAAGAAGAGTGAGGAATTTGCTGCAGGGGAGTGAAGAGTGGGGAATTGGGATGCTGACTTTCCCAAAAGTCGTCATTCATTACTGGAGTTGTGCTTCCAATTCCACATCTTCATCATCAATTTCTTCAACACCAGCCTCTTCAGCATAAAACTGAGGCATTGGTGATGAGACAAATGGGGTTGAAGGGATTGTATCTACTTCAATTTCTTCATCAATCTGCTCTGAGGAAGCAGCAAACCGAGTTTCTTTATCTGATCCACTTGGGATCTCATAATCTTCACCAAAAGGAACAAGGTCCTTTGATGGCATGGAGGAGATAGGAACAGCATCAATTGGATTGGCAAATGAGCTGGTCATGGGCTTCATCTTCTTTGGGACTGAAGATTCTGAAGCACTTGATGCTTTCCTTTTCTTCACTGCAGCTTGCTCTGCAGCCTTGGTTTTCTTCACATCTAAAGCAGAGGGAAGAATTGGAGTTGGAGTTGGTGCAGGTGGAGCTGAGGAATCTGGTTCATTTTCTTCAGGCACAACTAATGCAGTTGCCCTGGTCTCTTCATTTTCTTCAGGCGCACCACTAGTGGATGCCCTGGCAATTTCATCAACGGCTGGAGCAGAGTCATCAGCCTTGGAACTAGCATTTTCTTCAGCAGCCTGAACTTCATCAGCGGTGCTGGCATGTTCTTCAGTTTGCTGAACAGATGCTTCAGCTTGAGGAATTTGTTGCTTTGAGGCAGTACCCTTGGTGAAGGTATCAGTCAGCCTCACAAATCTGACCTTGGCTCCTTGCCAATCAGCATAGTACGAGTCAAAGTTGTCGCTGAGGGCTTTGATCTCAGCCTGCATCTTGACAAGTTCCTCAGGCTTCATTTTGAGAACATTTTTCTTCAGCAGCTTCTCTTTGCGGTACTGGGATTTCTTGATCTCTCTGGCCCTATCATATTTCCACTTCTCCTCTTGGATGAAGTGAGTCAGCATGTGACTTTGGCTAGGTGTCAGCTTGAAATCAGGCATAGGAGTGTTGGGATCCTTGTGTCAGAGATCAATATAATCTAGGATCGCCCTTGGATCCAAAAGCAGGGGCACAGGTGTGCCTTTGGCTTTAGCAGCCCTTTCTTGGTGGTCTCTGATGATTTCAGCGAGTTCTTCTTCATCAGCTTCGTCATCATCAGAGGGCATAGCGAAGACCACTTGCTTCTTTGGACTTGGGCGAGTGCCGCGTCCAGCGGTAGCCTTTTTCTTCAGTAACGAGGGTCCAGCTGAGGATTTTGGTGCAGCTGAGGAACTAGCTGAGACACCAGAGGCAATAGAGATGCCAGTTGTCCTTTGGCATGAGGCCAGATGCACAGGAGCTTAGGACTTTGTGAGAGCAGGAGCAGCATGAGGTATTTGCTTTGAAGATTTTGAAGATTCTGGCCGTGAGGGCGCAGCTGAGGAACTTGGCCGTGAGGGCATTGAAGGTGAAGCACTTGGCTTACAAGCAGGCTTCTTCATCATTGATTTCCTCGGCTTGTCAGAAGCCTCAGTGGCAGCAGCAGCAGCAGATTCTTCATTGAATTTCCTCACTGCTTCTTTTGCTTGCTTTTGCAGTTTACGCTGGCGCTTAGCCCATTCTTGAGTAAAATCCTCTCCTCTTCTGATGCTTGTGGGATCAGCCACTTGGCCAGGTGCCAATGGAGGTCTTGGGCATGGAGGGTTTACTGCGAATTTCTTCATGTACTTGGGAGTGACGTATCTGTACTCCCTCCACTCACGTGCCCATCTCCGTTCAATCCTTTGGATGCGCACCTTGCGCTGATTTTTGTCTTCTTTACCAAATTTGGATTCATCAGGTGTGCAATACCCAGCATAAATGTCCTCAGGGATTTCAAATGCAGTCATGACCTCTGGTCTCTTTCCTCCTTTCTGCGGCCTTTTACCTTTAGCCATTTTCTTCAGATGAGGAATTTGAACAATGGAATTATCTGAAGAAGTATGCAACTTTTCTTCGAGGAACGCTGCAAATGAGTTAAGTTGATGAGAACCTAAGGATTCAGCAGCGGACATGTGTACCTGTGAACAGAGTATAGTTGCGAGGAATTTGAAGAGGTCATACGCGTTCTCAGAGGTTTTTTTTTATAAAGAACAAGTTTTAAGGATTTTGACCAGATTCGTCTTGAGGAATTTCACTAAGCTCCATATATATCTTAGGTTCCAGAGTTGTATAGATTGAGAATCCACACAATTGAGGAATCTTGAAGAAATTTAGACTTAGGGAAATGAATCAAGAACAGAGAATAAGTGAGGTGTTTTGTGTGTGAGGATTTTAAGAATAAAAACACCTTTAAAGATTTTGTAGAAAAGCTTCGAATCAAAGAGCGCAGTAAAAAATAGCTTTTAATTACCCTGAATGAAGAACACGACAAACTGTGAGTTGGAAGATAAGTTCGTCAATGCAGATCTTCCACGCCCTAACTTGGCGGAGGAAGACGTCTACGGCGGCGGCGGAGGTGAAGATTTCCGCAGTCGGCGCGAGTACGTCGGCGACGAGGTCGAGGCAGTGAAGCTCTTCCTCACCGGCGACGATGGAGTAGCGGCGGCGCTAGGGTTTGGGAGCTCGAGCGGGGGAAGTGAGATCGAGCGGAGTAAAGAAGTGAGGATGGCGACGGAGGGGTATTTATAGCCGCAGTAAAAACTGCTCGTCCGAAGATTTTGGACTAACATGCCCCTAGCCGTTCTCCTTCACTTGACATGTGTCACCCACGTACTGTGTAGTGGAGATCGTGTAAGATCGTGGGTGAGTAAAATAATCCATCGTGGGAAGTGGAACGGATTATGCGGCAAAACCGAAGGTTTGGATAAGATTAGTTTTAACGTTCCGTTAGCAATTTCTTCAGCTGACAAGGACACAGTGAAGAATTTGTACGAGTTTCAAATAGAACGCACATGAAGAATTTGTGAATAGACTGGATTGAGTATAGCATAGAGGGGAAGGGTCCGATCACATTCACTTAGAAAAAAAATTCCAACTTGAAGAAATAGCTATAAGTGAATGCTGTAGAGGACATAAACTCATATATATATATATATAGTGAATGAAGAAAAACGACGGCACAAGTGAAGACTTTGTAAAGTTTGAAGAATTTGAAAAACTGAAGAATTTCAAAAGTTGAGGAAAACTCAAATTGAAGATTTTCAACTTTTGTGGTGGCGTGACCCACCGTGTAAGAATGATGATTTCGGACACCATGTACAATTGTCGTAGGGTTCTGAGAATCAAATTCTTCATTAATTTCTTCACACTTAGAGTGTTATTCTTCATTGATTGAAGAAAAGCGTTTCTTCATGTGTTGCACATCTAAGTCATCAATTATGCATAAGTGTTAGGATGAGTGCATTTTCAAAGTACATTCGAAGATTCTAAGATATTTAGCTCACACCGCAACTTGCTAAATCTCTTCTCATCCAAGGGCTTAGTGAAGATATCGGCTAGCTGTTCTTCAGTCTTCACATGCTCAATAGAAATGTCGCCCTTCAACACATGATCACAAAGAAAATGATGACGAATCTGAATGTGCTTTGTTTTCGAGTGCTGAACTGGGTTGTGAGCAATCTTGATGGCACTCTCATTGTCATAGAGAAGAGGCACATTCTTCACGTTGACTCCATAGTCCTTGAGCGTTTGCTTCATCCATAGTAGTTGAGCACAGCAAGAGCCAGCAGCAATGTACTCAGCTTCAGCAGTAGACAGTGATACGCAGTTCTGTTTCTTCGAGGACCAACAGACCAAGGATCGTCCGAGGAAATGACAAGTACCAGATGTTGACTTGCGATCCACACGGTCACCAGCATAGTCAGAATCAGAATATCCAATGAGGTCAAAGTCTGAGCCCTTGGGGTACCATAATCCTAGTGTTGGTGTGTGAGCTAGATATCGAAGAATATGCTTCACAGCCGAATGGTGTGATTCCTTCGGTGCAGCTTGAAATTGTGCACACATGCAAACACTAAGCATTATATCTAGCCTAGATGCACATAAGTACAATAAAGAGCCAATCATGGAGCGATATACCTTGTGATCGAAGTCAGTACCATTTTCATCGGTGCATAGATGACCATTTGTGGGCATAGGAATTTTGAGACCTTTGCAGTCTTGCATGCCGAATTTCTTCAGGACATCCTTGAGGTATTTCTCCTGAGATATGAATATCCCATTGTGCTATTGACGAATTTGTAGACCTAAGAAGAATTTCAATTCTCCCATCATAGACATTTGATATTCTTCACTCATCATATAGGCAAATTCATCACTATAACGTTGGTCAGTACAGCCAAAGATGATATCATCAACATATATTTGGCACACAAACAGTTCACCATCATATGATTTAGTAAAAAGAGTGGGATCGAGTGAACCGGGTGTGAAGCCTTTCTTCATGAAGAATTCCTTCAATGTGTCATACCACGCCCGTGGGGCCTGCTTGAGGCCATAGAGGGCCTTGTTAAGTCTGAAGACTTTGTCATGATGTTTTGGATCTTCAAAACCTGGTGGTTGAGCAACATATACTTCTTCCTCAATCTTACCATTAAGGAATGCACTTTTCACATCCATTTGGTATAAGATGATATCATGATGGTTAGCATAAGCAAGTAATATGCGAATAGCTTCAAGTCTAGCAACAGGTGCAAAAGTTTCATCGAAATCAATTCCTTCAACCTGTGTGTAGCCTTGAGCTACTAGTCGTGCCTTATTCCTCACCACAACACCATTTTCATCTTGCTTGTTGCGGTAGATCCACTTTGTACCAATGATGTTATGCTTGCGAGGATCGGGACGATTGACCAGTTCCCATACGTTGTTGAGCTTGAATTGATGTAATTCTTCTTGCATGGCCTGAATCCACTCAGGCTCCAGAAATGCTTCATCTACCTTAGTGGGCTCTGTGATAGAGACAAAAGCAAAGTGCCCACAAAAGTTAGATAGATGTGAAGCTTTTGAGCGTGTGAGAGGACCTGGTGCTCTAATGTCATCGATGATCTTCTCCACTTGCACTTCTTTTGCAATGCGAGGGTGAGTTGGTTGCCGTTGAGGAATTTGATCAGCATTTTTTTTCAGCATCAATTTCCTCAGCATTTTCTTCAGGTGCATCAGTTCGACGTTCTTCACGTTCTGGAACGAATTCTTCAGCAGATTCTTCAGTAGGAATGATATCTTCAGTAGCCTTGTGCTTGATCGATTCCTCAGGTGCTGGTTCATCTAACACAGAAGGTAGGTGCTCTCTTTGCGAGCCATTAGTTTCATCAAACCGCACATCTACAGTTTCAACAATCTTGTGAAGAACATTGTTGAAGACTCTGTAGGTGTGCGAGTCCTTCCCGTAACCAAGCATGAAACTTTCATGTGCTTTCGGTGCAAATTTAGAGTTGTGATGAGGATCTCTAATCCAGCATTTAGCACCGAAGACTTTGAAATAACTCACATTGGGTTTCTTGTCAGTGAGGAGTTCATAGGCAGTCTTCTTGAAGAATTTGTGAAGATATACTCTGTTGATGATATGGCACGCAGTATCAATTGCATCAACCCAGAAACGGCGAGGGGTTTTGTACTCATCGAGCATAGTGCGAGCCATCTCAGCAACAGTCCTGTTCTTGCGCTCCACGACGCCATTCTGTTGAGGAGTATAAGGAGCAGATAATTCATGAGTAATACCAAGTTCATCAAGATAGTCATTGAGACCCGAATTCTTGAACTCAGTGCCATTGTCACTTCTGATGTGCTTGATCTTCACACCAAAGTTAGTTGAAGCCCTCGAGGAAAATCGTTTGAAGACTTCCTGCACTTCAGTTTTGTAAGAGACAAGGTGCACCCATGTGTAACGAGAGTAATCATCAACAATAACAAAACCATATTGAGACGCTTCATTAGAGACAGAGGAATAATGGTTAGGACCGAAGAGATCCATGTGAAGCAATTCAAATGGACGAGTAGTGGTCATGATAGTCTTCGCTGGATGCTTGGCCTTGGTCATCTTTCCAGCTTCACAGGCACCGCATAAGTGATCCTTGAGAAATTTGACATTCTCAATGCCAATGACATGCTTCTTCTTCGCAAGCGTGTGCAGATTCCTCATGCCTGCATGACCAAGTCGTCGATGCCATAGCCATCCTTCTGAAGTTTTTGCAAGTAGGCACACGGCAGGTTGTGAATCTGCAGAGAAATCAACAATATACAAGTCTCCTCTCCTAAAGCCTTCGAAGACTTTGGATTTGTCAGATTCCATAATCACAACACAACGATACTTGCCGAAGACAACAACCATATCTAGATCACAAAGCATTGAGACAGACATAAGATTGTATCCTAAGGACTCAACAAGCATGACTTTGTCCATGTGTCGATCCTTTGTGATGGCAACCTTACCTAGACCCAATACCTGACTTTTGCTTTTATCAGCGAAGATGATATGCTTCATGTGTGATGCTGATAAGGGATCATCCATAAACAGATTCTTGTCACCGGTCATGTGATTTGTACATCCACTATCAAGTACCCATTCAGTGGCTTTGGGTTGATCATCCTGCAGATGAATTAGTGCAACTTACAAACCTCATATACTTCAGTAGTGAAGAATATAATATCACAATTCATCAGATCAATTTCATCAAGCAGTAGAACCGATAAAACAGAGGGAGGACGTGTGAAATGAAAGTTCATTTCATCATGGTTAGCCTGCGTCCTTTCAGGCATTTCTGTCAGGTCCCCAGCAAATTCTTCAGACGTTACAGCACGTCTGGAGACCTGACCCTGCAGAAGAGATTAGTTCTTTTTCTTCACCACCCACATCTGAAGGGGTGGCAAAGAGTTCATCACTCTGCGAGCTCCATAATAGAATGGTGGCAAAGCAGCCAAACCATTTTGTTTCACATAAGAGGGGTTAGGATAAGCATATGAATAAGCAGAGAAATTCTTCGAGGACTTATGAACATAATAATTTGAAGAATAATGCTCATATTCATAGCCCTTGACTTTTCCCTGCGAAACAGAGTTGTTAGCACGATGATGTTCATATGAGGACTTTGATCCATATGAAGAATTTGGTCCATATGAAGAATTAGATCTGGGGTTCCTTTTCTTCACAGGTGGTGTCATGAGGACATTCACCTGAAGACTTTCAAGGCAGCTTTTGGGAACCCAGATTTTCTTCATGGGGGAACCGTTCCTGCAGTTAGTGCCAACATATCTAGCAAATACTTCACCATTCTGATTTTTGAACAGTTTATAGTTGAAGTCAAATGACTCATCAGAAGAATGAGAAGATTCACATGTATAGCCAGATAAATCAGAGGGATCAACTGGAGGTCCCTTTGCAGTAACCCATGAGGTTTTGGGGTACTGCTCAGGCTTCCAATAAGTACCATCCGCATTGAGTTTCCTCTCAAAGGCAATACCCTCTTTCCTAGGGTTCCTGTTGAGGATCTGCTTTTTAAGCACATCACAAAGAGCCTGATGCCCTTTGAGGCTTTTGTACATGCCTGTCATGTACAATTCCTTCAGCCCTGCATCGTCAGTGATACTAGCAATGTCCTCAGATGAGGAATTAGTGATAGTAGAGACAGGTGAAGAATTTGTAACATTTGAAGCATTTGAACATTCAGGTGAAGAATTAGCAGATTCTCGCTCAATGCATTTTAAACATGGAGGAATAAATTCTTCCTGAGCAGCGCTGATTTGTTGAGCAAGTAATGAATCGCGCTCCTTCTGAAGATCTTCATAACTCACTCTTAGATTCTCAAGATCTTGCTTCTTTTGAAGATATTCATAAGAAAGCTTCTCATGATCAGATAAGAGAGTGTTATGATGATTTTGAAGGTTGTCAAGCTTAGTCTGAAGTCTCTGAAGATTTTCAGTCAAGGCTTTAGTGCGATCCATTTCTTCACCCAACATATCATCACTTCTGTCTAGCATGTTTTGAACCTTTTCAAAAGCCTTGTGTTGTTGCACAGCAATCTTAGCAAGTTTAGAGTAGCTAGGCTTAAGATTTTCATCAGATTCATCATCACTAGATTCAGAGGAGGCGTATTTGAGTACCTTGGCACCCTTTGCCATGAAGCAATAGGTGGGAGCGTAGTCATCACTGCCTTTGTCAGCCTTGTTGGTGAGATCACTTTCTTCAGCGTTGAAGATGGATTTGCTGACAAATGCAGTAGCGAGGGCTAGGCTCGCCACACCAGACTCAGAGTCTTCAGATTGTTCCTCTTCCTCATTTTCTTCAAATTCAGCCTCAGAGTCCATTTCCTTGCCAATGAATGCCCGAGCCTTCTTGGAGCTGCTCTTCTTGTGAGACGAAGACTTCGAGGATTTTGATGATGAAGATTTTGAGGATTTCTTCTTTTTCTTCGCATCATCAGAACTGTAATCCTTGTATTTCTTCTTCTTTGATTCCTTTTCCCACTGAGGACAATCTTGAATGTAATGTCCTGGTTTCTTGCACTTGTGACAAAGCCTCTTCTTATAGTCACTGGTTGAGGAATCGTTGCTCCTTGAGGATTTTCCAAAACGACCACGTCTTGAGAACTTCTGGAATTTCTTCACAAGCAGCGCCAGATCATGACTTAGTTCTTCAGGATCACCAAGGCTGCTATCAGAGTCTTCATCTTCGGACTCAGATACTACCTTGGCCTTCAGTGCACGTGATCTGCCATAGCTCGAACCGTAGAGATCTCTCTTCTCAGCAAGCTGGAACTCATGAGTGTTTAGCCTCTCGAGGATATCAGCAGGGTCAAGTGACTTGTAATCAGCACGCTCTTGAATCATCAGTGCCAGAGTGTCAAATGAGGAATCAAGCGATCTCAGCAATTTCTTCACCACCTCATGGTCGGTGATGTCAGTGGAACCAAGTGCTTGAAGCTCATTTGAGATGTCAATGAGGCGATCGAAGGTTTGCTGAACATTTTCATTGTCTAGTCTTTTGAAGCGGTTGAAGAGATTGCGAAGAACATCAACTCGAGAATCACGCTGAGTTGAAACTCCTTCATTGACTTTGGACAGCCTATCCCAGATAAGCTTAGCAGTTTCCAAAGCACTCACTCTACCATACTATCCTTTGCTCAGATGGCCACATATGATATTCTTCGCTTGGGAATCAAGTTGCTTGAATCTCTTCACATCGGTAGCGTTTAGTGAGGGTGAGACGGAGGGAACACCATTTTCCACAACATACCAGAGATCGTTATCAATTGCCTCAAGATGCATGCGCATCTTGTTCTTCCAGTAGGGGTAGTCCGTCCCATCAAAGGTAGGACACCCAGCAGAGACCTTGATCATACCTGCGGTCGACATAACTAAAACTCCAGGCGGTTAAACCAAAATCACACAGAACAAGGGAGTACCTTGCTCTGATACCAATTGAAAGTGCGTTATATCGACTAGAGGGGGGGTGAATAGGCGATTTTTATGAAATTCTTCACTGAGGAATTTGCTCGTGAGGAAATTCCTTAGCGAAGAAATACTGGCAGCGGCATAAGTACTCAAAAGTAAACATAACAGATTACATGCATGGTCATCATGATGAAATGAAGACAAACACAGAGTACAGAAAGCGTAGGCACAGGATAACTCTAGATGAAGACAAACAGACTGAAGAAATTGAACTGAGGAATTTGTGAAAGTCTTCAGTCAAAGTCTTCAAACACAGATATGAACAAACAGACAACACGGTAATGAGGAAATGAAGGTGTTGAGGAAATGGAACCAGTAAGCTTGGTGAAGACAATGATTTGGTAGACCAGTTCCAACTGCTGTCTCAGTTGTACGTCTGGTTGGAGCGGCTGAGTATTTAAACTCGAGGACACACAGTCCCGGACACCCAGTCCTGAGCACGCAGCTCGGGACACCAAGTCCTCACCGTATTCTCCTTGAACTAAGGACACACAGTCCTCGTCCAATCACTCGTGGTAAGTCTTCAGGTGACTTCCAAACCTTCACAGACTTGGTCACTCGGCTATCCACAATTCCTCTTGGATGCTCTAGACCTTGACGCCTGACCGTCTGGAAGAAGCACAGTCTTCAAAGGTAACAAGCGTCGGATCCACGCAGGATCAATTTCTTCAGTGATGCTCAATCACTTTGGGTTTGTAGGTGTTTTGGGTTTGGGTTTGGATTTTCCTCACTTGATGATCTTCGCTCAAAGTCCTCGGAGGATGGGTTGCTCTCAAATGACAAGTGTCAAGTTCACGCGGAGCAGCCAACCAGTTAGTGGTTGAAGGGGGTGGCTATTTATAGCCTAGGGAGCAGCCCGACATGATAATACATAAATGCCCTTCAATGATATGACCGTTAGGTGGACAAGATATTTTAGGACAGCTGGCGCGTGGCACAGCAACGGTCGGAAATTTGGAGTATAGATTCCTCAGGGCTATCATGTTCCTCACTGTGTAGGCAATTCGCACTGGCGAATTCCTAACTCCTCAGTCAGAGCAAGGTACTCAGTGACCAGAAGAACTGCGTCTCTGTCACTGAAGAAATTGACTGAACTGTATGAGATTTCCAATGGCTTCACTCGAAGGGATTGGTAGGTGTAGGATTTGAGTTGAGCATCACATGGAAATTTTCTCCTTAGTATTTCCTCGACCCCCTTTAACAGTACGTTGTTTCCTATGACTCAAGAAAGAGAAAAATGAAACTGCGAAAACACAGTCTTCATGCTTCACGTTCCTCGAATGAATACCATGTCTTCAAGGTCACACCAATTTCTTCACTTTCAAAGTCTTCAGAAAGTCTTCAAAAAGTCTTCAGAATATCAAAGTCTTCAGTCGAAGAACTTCATTTTTAGGGGTCGACTTTTACTGTAATTATCAAACTCCTCATAGACTTATAGACCTGTGTACACTCATAAACACATCAGATGCTTAACCTATAAGTCTTCAATACACCAAAATCACTAAGGGGCACTAGATGCACTTACACGCATCGTCACCTCATCCTTCGCCAGTCTTCGCTTATTCCGCAGCTCCTGCTTTGAGTTACAAATGTGAGCAACTGCACCGGTATCAAATACCCAAGAGCTACTACGAGTACTGGTAAGGTACACATCAATTACATGTATATCACATATACCTTTTGTTTTGCCGGCCTTCTTGTCCGCTAAGTATTTGGGGCAATTCCGCTTCCAGTGACCACTTCCCTTGCAATAAAAGCACTCAGTCTCGGGCTTGGGTCCATTCTTTGGCTTCTTCCCGGCAACTTGCTTACCGGGCGTGGCAACTTCCTTGCCGTCCTTCTTGAAGTTCTTTTTACCCTTGCCCTTCTTGAACTTAGTGGTTTTATTCACCATCAACACTTGATGTTCCTTCTTGATTTCTACCTCTGCTGATTTCAGCATAGCATATACCTCAGGAATGGTCTTTACCATCCCCTGCATGTTGTAGTTCATCACAAAGCTCTTGTAGCTAGGTGGAAGCGACTGGAGGATTCTGTCAATGACCGCTTCATCCGGGAGATTAAGTTCCAGTTGAGTCAAGCGGTTGTGCAACCCAGACATCTTGAGTATGTGTTCACTGACAGAGCTATTTTCCTCCATCTTACAGCTAAAGAATTTGTCGGAGACTTCATATCTCTCGACCTGGGCATGAGCTTGGAAAACCATTTTCAGCTCTTCGAACATCTCATATGCTCCATGTCTCTCAAAACGCTTTTGGAGCCCCGACTCTAAGCTGTAAAGCATGCCGCACTGAACGAGGGAGTAATCATCGGAACGTGACTGCCAAGCGTTCATAACGTCTTGTTCTGCAGGGAGAACAGGTGCGTCACCCAGCGGTGCTTGTAGGACATAATCTTTCTTGGCAGCTATGAGGATGATCCTCAGGTTCCGGAACCAGTCCGTGTAGTTGCTGCCATCGTCTTTCAGCTTGGTTTTCTCTAGGAATGCATTGAAGTTGAGGACTACGTTGGCCATTTGATCTATAAGACATATTGTAAATATTTTAGACTAAGTTCATGATAATTTTAAAGTTCATCTAATCAAATTATTTAATGAACTCCCACTTAGATAGACATCCCTCTTCTAGTCATCTAAGTATTACATGATCCAAGTCAACTAGGCCGTGTCCGATCATCATGTGAGACGGACTAGTCAACATTGGTGAACATCTTCATGTTGATCGTATCTTCTATACGACTCATGCTCGACCTTTCGGTCTTCTGTGTTCCGAGGCCATGTCTGTACATGCTAGGCTCGTCAAGTCAACCTAAGTGTTTGCATGTGTAAATCTGTCTTACACCCGTTGTATGTGAACGTTAGGATCTATCACACCCGATCATCACGTGGTGCTTCGAAACAACGAACTGTCGCAACGGTGCACAGTTAGGGGGAACACTTCTTGAAATTATTATGAGGGATCATCTTATTTACTACCGTCGTTCTAAGTAAACAAGATGCAAAAACATGATAAACATCACATGCAATCAAATAATAATAGTAGTGACATGATATGGCCAATATCACATAGCTCCTTTGATCTCCATCTTGGGGCTCCATGATCATCTTGTCACCGGCTTGACACCATGATCTCCATCATCATGATCTCCATCATCGTGTCTCCATGAAGTTGCTCGCCAACTATTACTTCTACTACTATGGCTAACGCGTTTAGCAATAAAGTAAAGTAATTTACATGGCGACACGCAGGTCATAAAAGAATAATGACAACTCCTATGGCTCCTGCCGGTTGTCATACTCATCGACATGCAAGTCGTGATTCCTATTACATGAACATGATCTCATACATCACATATATATCATTCATCATTCATCACAACTTTGGCCATATCATATCACCAAGCACTTGCTGCAAAAACAAGTTAGACGTCCTCTAATTGTTGTTGCAAGTTTTACGTGGCTGAATTAGGGTTCTAGCAAGAACGTTTTCTTACCTACGTAAAAGCCACAACGTGATTTGTCAACTTCTATTTACCCTTCATAAGGACTCTTTTCATCGAATCCGCTCCAACTAAAGTGGGAGAGACAGACACCCGCCAGCCACCTTATGCAACTAGTGCATGTTAGTCGGTGGAACCGGTCTCACGTAAGCGTACGTGTAAGGTTGGTCCGGGCCGCTTCATCCCACAATACCGCTGAAGCAAGATAAGACTAGTAGCGGCAAGAAAGTTGACAACATCTATGCCCACAACAAATTGTGTTCTACTCATGCAATAGAGAACTACGCATAGACCTAGCTCATGATGCCACTGTTGGGGAACGTTGCAGAAAACAAAAAAAATTCCTACGGTTTCACCAAGATCCATCTATGAGTTCATCTAGCAACGAGTATTCAGATTCATCTACATACCTTTGTACATCGCGTGCGGAAGCGTTTCAAGGAATGGGGATGAGGTAGTCGTACACGACGTGATCCAAATCACCGGAGATCCTAGCGCCGAACGGACGGCACCTCCGCGTTCAACACACGTACGGTCAGCGTAACGTCTCCTTCTTCTTGATCCAGCAAGGCAAAGGAGAGGTTGAGGAAAGATGGCTCCAGCAGCAGCACGACGGCGTGGTGATGGTGGAGCTGTAGTACTCCGGCAGGGCTTCGCCGAGCTCTACGGAGGAGGAGGAGGTGTTGGAGAGGGAGAGGGAGGCGCCAAGGCAAAAGGGTGTGGCTTCCCCCCTCCCCTCCCCCTTTATATAGGCCTCTTGGGGGGGCGCCGGCCCTGGGAGATCTGATCTCCCAAGGGGGCGGCGGCCAGGGAGGATTTCCTCCCCCCCAAGGCACCTAGGAGGTGCCTTCCACTTGTGGGACTCTTCCCCTTTGGAACCCTAGGCGCATGGGCCTCTTGGGGCTGGTTCCCCTTGGCCCATGTAGGCCAAGGCGCACCCCCTACAGCCCATGTGGCCCCCCGAGGCAGGTGGCCCCACCCGGTGGACCCCCGGGACCCTTCTGGTGGTCCCGGTACAATACCGGTGACCCTGAAACTTGTCCCGATGGCCAAAACAGCACTTCCCATATATAATTCTTTACCTCCGGACCATTCCGAAACTCCTCGTGATGTCCGGGATCTCATCCAGGACTCCGAACAACATTCGGATTACTGCATCTACATATCCCTACAACCCTAGCGTCACCGAACCTTAAGTGTGTAGACCCTACGGGTTCGGGAGACATGCAGACATGACCGAGACGACTCTCGGGCAATAACCAACAGCGGGATCTGGATACCCATGTTGGCTCCCACATGCTCCACGATGATCTCATCGAATGAACCACGATGTCGAGGATTCAAGCAACCCCGTATGCAATTCCCTTTGTCAATCGATATGTTACTTGCCCGAGATTCGATCGTTGGTATCCCAATACCTCGTTCAATCTCGTTACCGGCAAGTAACTTTACTCATACCGTAATGCATGATCCAGTGACCAAACACTTGGTCACATTGAGCTCATAATGATGATGCATTACCAAGTGGGCCCAGTGATACCTCTCCGTCATACGGAGTGACAAATCCTAGTCTCGATCCGTGTCAACCCAACAGACACTTTCGGAGATACCCGTAGTATACCTTTATAGTCACCCAGTTACGTTGTGACGTTTGGCACACCCAAAGCACTCCTACGGCATCCGGGAGTTACGCGATCTCATGGTCTAAGGAAAGGATACTTGACATTGTAAAACTCTAGCAAACGAACTATGCGATCTTATGCTATGTTTAGGATTGGGTCTCGTCCATCACATCATTCTCCTAATGATGTGATATCGTTATCATTGACATCCAATGCCCATAGTCAGGAAACCATGACTATCTATTGATCAACGAGCTAGTCAACTAGAGGCTTACTAGGGACATGTTGGTGTCTGTTATTCACACATGTATTACGATTTCCGGATAACACAATTATAGCACGAATAAAGACAATTATCATGAACAAGGAAATATAATATAATAATAATGCTTTTATTATTGCCTCTAGGGCATATTTCCAACACTGCTCAACCCGTTTTTCATAAAGACCGAATACCTTAGGGAGTGTTCGGCGTCGCGAGTTTGGCCTTATATGCATTAGCTCTGAATCATGTCTTTGCTTAAATGTTGGGTTTGCCCGGGTCCTGTGTTTTGCTGCCTTATGTTCTGCTCTATCGGCTAAGGCGGCACCAGGAGAACTACTGCGATTGTACTCCGGTTCAGCCAGGCGAGCACCTCAGTAAAGAAAGCTGAAAACTGACTGTCACGATATAGCATGAGATTGGTCAACCACTCGATGACCTATTGGAATCTTCGGGATTCCTCCGCATTAACGAAGGGCCGTTTCCCGGCCAGGCACACATGCGCCCCGAATTCGGGCGAGCGCGGCGCCACCAGGGGCTATATAGTAGCCTCACTGTCAAACTCCTATGGTCAAGTGAAAGTGATAAAGCATTATAGTCCGGTTGCCTAGTTCGCTGCGCTATCACCTCCTTCATGGACCAAGACGTTGGATCAAGTGTGAAAATGCGCCTTCTGCGAACACTCCCGCATTATATGCGTGGGGGCTGAAGCCGACGACTGCCATCTTTTGAGGTTATATACACATATACATTAACGGCCGCACAGGAGGTATTTTAATTCTTGAACGCACAAGTATAAAAAAGCTTTTACATTCCATCAAAATATTGTTTTACAATAATACATGTTAGTCGAACATAGTATCCTTCAAGCACTGCGTCTCTATTAAATGAGCGCCTTGCAGAACTTCCTGAAAATAGTGCTCGGCAGGTACTCGGCTTCCGTCCGAGTCTTGGGATGCAACAGCGGTGGCCTCCATCTCCGCCAAGTATGTCTTGACACGGGCAAGGGCCATCCGCGCACCCTCTATGCATGCTGATGTTGGGGAACGTAGTAATTTCAAAAAATTTCCTACGCACACGCAAGATCATGGTGATGCATAGCAACGAGAGGGGAGAGTGTTGTCTACGTACCCTCGTAGACCGAAGCGGAAGCGTTGACACAACGTAGAGGAAGTAGTCGTACGTTCTCCTCGCGATCCAACCGATCACAGCACCGTTACTCCGGCACCTCCGAGTTCTTGGCACACGTTCAGCTCGATGACGATTCTCGGGCTCCGATCCAGCAAAGCGTCGGGGAAGAGTTCCGTCAGCACGACGGCGTGGTGATGATCTTGATGTGTTACCGGCGCAGGGCTTCGCCTAAGCACTGCAACGATATGACTGAGGTGGAATTTGGTGGAAGGGGGCACCGCACACGGCTAAGGAACGATCCGTAGATCAACTTGTGTGTCTATGGGGTGCCCCCTGCCCCCGTATATAAAGGAGCAAGGGAGGGGGTGGCCGGCCAAGGGTTTGGCGCGCCAGGGTGTGGAGTCCTACTAGGTTTCCAAGTCCTAGTAGGAGTCCACCAAGAGGGGAGGAAGGGAGAAGGAATAGGAGGAGTAGGAAAGGTGGCCGGCCCCCTTTTCCCTAGTCCAATTCGGACTAGAGGGGAGGGGGGCGCAGCAGCCTTTTCCTCTTCCCACTAAAGCCCATCAAGGCCCATTACTTCTCCCGTAATCCCGTAACTCCCCGATACTTCCGAAAATACCCGGATCACTCAGAACCTTTCCGATGTCCGAATATAGTCGTCCAATATATCGATCTTTACGTCTCGACCATTTCGAGACTCCTCGTCATGTCCCCGATCTCATCCGGGACTCCGAACTCCTTCGGTACATCAAAACTCATAAACTCATAATATAACTGTCATCGAAACCTTAAGCGTGCGGACCCTACGGTTCGAGAACAATGTAGACATGACCGAGACACGTCTCCGATCAATAACCAATAGCGGGACCTGGATGCCCATATTGGCTCCTACATATTCTACAAAGATCTTTATCGGTCAGACCGCATAACAACATACGTTGTTCCCTTTGTCATCGGTATGTTATTTGCCGGAGATTCGATCGTCGGTATCCAATACCTAGTTCAATATCGTTACCGGCAAGTCTCTTTACTCGTTCCGTAATACATCATCTCGCAACTAACTCATTGGTTGCAATGCTTGCAAGGCTTATGTGATGTGCATTACCGAGAGGGCCCAGAGATACCTCTCCGACAATCGGAGTGACAAATCCTAATCTCGAAATACGCCAACCCAACATGTACCTTCGGAGACACCTGTAGAGCACCTTTATAATCACCCAGTTACGTTGTGACGTTTGGTAGCACACAAAGTGTTCCTACGGTAAACGGGAGTTGCATAATCTCATAGTTAAAGGAACATGTATAAGTCATGGATAAAAGCAATAGCAACATACTAAACGATCGGGTGCTAAGCTAATGGAATGGGTCATGTCAATCAGATCATTCAACTAATGATGTGACCTTGTTAATCAAATGACAACTCCTTTGTCTATGGTTAGGAAACTTAACCATCTTTGATTAACAAGCTAGTCAAGTAGAGGCATACTAGTGACACTCTGTTTGTCTATATATCCACACATGTATTATGTTTCCGGTTAATACAATTCTAGCATGAATAATAAACATTTATCATGACATGTAAGGAAATAAATAATAACTTTATTATTGCCTCTAGGGCATATTTCCTTCAGTCTCCCACTTGCACTAGAGTCAATAATCTAGTTCACATCGCCATGTGATTTACCAGCAATAGTTCACATCACCATGTGATTAACACCCATAGTTCACATCGATATGTGACCAACACCCAAAGGGTTTACTAGATTCAGTAATCTAGTTCACATCGCTATGTGATTAACACCCAAAGAGTACTACGGTGTGATCATGTTTTGCTTGTGAGAGAAGTTTAGTCAACGGGTCTGCCACATTCAGATCCGTTATGTATTTTGCAAATTTCTATGTCTACAATGCTCTGCATGGAGCTACTTTAGCTAATTGCTCCCACTTTCAATATGTATCTAGATTGAGACTTTAGAGTCATCTAGATTAGTGTCAAAACTTGCATCGACGTAACCTTTTACGACGAACCTTTTTGTTCACATCCATAATCGAGAAACATATCCTTATTTTACTAAGGATAATTTTGACCGATGTCAAGTGATCTACTTCCTAGATTACTATTGTACTCCCTCGCTTAACACAGTGTAGGGTATACAATAGATCTGGTACATGGCATAGCATATTTTATAGAATCTATGGCTGAGGCATAGGAAATGACTTTCATTCTCTTTCTATCATCTGCCGTGGTCGGGCTTTGAGTCTTTACTCAATTTCACACCTTGTAATACAGGCAAGAACTCTTTCTTTGACTGTTTCATTTTGAACTACTTCAAAATCTTGTCAAGGTATGTACTCATTGAAAAACTTATCAAGCGTCTCGATCTATCTCTATAGATCTTGATGCTCGATATGTAAGCAGCTTCACCGAGGTCCTTCTTCGAAAAACTCCTTTCAAATACTCCTTTATGCTTCACAGAATAATTCTACATTATTTCCGATCAATAATATGTCATTTACATATACTTATCAGAAATATTGTAGTGCTCCCACTCACTTTCTTGTAAATACAGGCTTCACCGCAAGTCTGTATAAAACTATATGCTTTGATCAACTTATCAAAGTGTATATTCCAACTCCGAGATGCTTGCACCAGTCCATAGATGGATCGCTGGAGCTTGCATATTTTGTTAACACCTTTAGGATTGACAAAACCTTCTGGTTGCATCGTATACAACTCTTTTTTAATAAATCCATTGAGGAATGCAGTTTTGTTGATCCATTTGCCAAATTTCATAAAATGCGGCAATTGCTAACATGATTCGGACAGACTTAAGCATAGATACGAGTGAGAAACTCTCATCGTAGTCAACACCTTGAACCTGTCGAAAACCTTTTGCGA
The DNA here is from genome assembly GCA_032464435.1 of Aegilops umbellulata. NCBI lineage: Eukaryota > Viridiplantae > Streptophyta > Magnoliopsida > Poales > Poaceae > Aegilops > Aegilops umbellulata. Next base: position 343,017,184 of record CP136058.1, on the reverse strand, counting down.
CAATTCTAGCTTTGTAGATAGTAACACTACTATCAGTGTCCGTCTTCCTCTTGAAGATCCATTTATTTTCTATGGCTTGCCGATCATCGGGCAAATCCATCAAAGTCCATACTTTGTTCTCATACATGGATCATATCTCAGATTTCATGGCCTCAAACCATTTTGCGGAATCTGGGCTCACCATCGCTTCCTCATAGTTCGCAAGTTCATCATGGTCTAGTAACATGACTTCCAGAACAGGATTACCGTACCACTCTGGTGCGGATCTCACTCTGGTTTACTTACGAGATTCGGTAGTAACTTGATCTGAAGTTACATGATCATCATCATTAGCTTCCTCACTAATTGATGTAGTAGTCACAGGAACAGATTTCTGTGATGAACTACTTTCCAATAAGGGAGAAGGTACAATTACCTTATCAAGTTCTACTTTCCTCCCACTCACTTCTTTCGAAAGAAACTCTTTCTCTAGAAAGTTTCCGAACTTAGCAACAAAAAGTCTTGCCTTCGGATCTGTGATAGAAGGTGTATCCAACAATTTCCTTTGGATATCCTATGAAGACACATTTCTCCGATTTGGGTTCGAGCTTATTAGGTTGAAGCTTTTTCACATAAGCATCGCAGCCCCAAACTTTAAGAAACGACAGCTTAGGTTTATTGCTAAACCATAGTTCATACGGTGTCGTCTCAACGGATTTAGATGGTGCCCTATTTAATGTGAATGCAGCTGTCTCTAATGCATAATCCCAAAAACGATAGTGGTAGATCGGTAAGATACATCATAGATTGTACTATATCTAATAAAGTACGGTTATGACGTTCGGACGCACCATTATGCTGCGGTGTTCCAGGTGGCATGAGTTTGTGAAACTATTCCACATTGTTTTAATTGAAGACCAAACTCGTAACTCAAATATTCGTCTCTGCGATCAGATCGTAGAAACTTTATTTTCTTGTCACGATGATTTTCCACTTCACTCTGAAATTCTTTGAACTTTTCAAATGTTTCAGACTTATGTTTCATCAAGTAGATATACCCATATCTGCTCAAATCATCTGTGAAAGTCAGAAAATAATGATATTTTGTCGCGAGCCTTAATATTCATCGGACCACATACATCAGTATGTATGATTTCCAACAATTCTGTTGCTTGCTTCATTGTTCCGGAGAACGGCGTTTTAGTCATCTTGCCCATAAGGCACGGTTCGCAAGTGCCAAGTGATTCATAATCAAGTGACTCCAAAAGTCCATCAGTATGGAGTTTCTTCATGCGTTTTACACCGATATGACCTAAACGGCAGTGCCACAAATAAGTTGCACTATCATTATCAACTCTGCATCTTTTGGCTTCGACATTATGAATATGTGTATCACTACTATCGAGATCCAACAAACCATTTCGTTGGTGTGTATAACCATAGAAGGTTTTATTCATGTAAACAGAACAACAATTTATTCTCTTACTTAAATGAATAGCCGTATTGCAATAAACATGATCAAATTATATTCATGCTCAACGCAAACACCAAATAACACTTATTTAGTTTCAACACTAATCCCGAAAGTATAGGGAGTGTGTGATGATGATCATATCAATCTTGGAAGCACTTCCAACACACATCGTCACCTTGCCCTTTAACTAGTCTTTGTTCATTCTGCAACTCCCGTTTCGAGTTACTAATCTTAGCAACTTGAACTAGTACCAAATACTGAGGGGTTGCTATGAACACTAGTAAAGTACACATCAATAACATGTATATCAAATATACTTATGTTCACTTTGCCATCCTTCTTATCCACCAATCACTTGGGGTAGTTCCGCTTCCAGTGACCAGTCCCTTTGCAGTAGAAGCACTTAGTCTCAGGCTTAGGACCAGACTTGGGCTTTTTCACTTGAGCAGCAACTTGCTTGCCGTTCTTCTTGAAGTTCCCCTTCTTTCCTTTTTGCCCTTTTCTTGAAACTAGTGATCTTGTCAACCATCAACACTTGATGTTTTCCTTTGATTTCTACCTTCACCGATGAGCTTGGGAATATTTTCCGTTTATCCCTTGCATATTATAGTTCATCACAAAGTTCTACTAACTTGGTGATGGTGACTAGAGAATTCTGTCAATCACTATCTTATCTGGAAGATTAACTCCCACTTGATTCAAGCGATTGTAGTACCCAGACAATCTGAGCACATGCTCACTAGTTGAGCGATTCTCCTCCATCTTTTAGCTATAGAACTCGTTGGAGACTTCATATCTCTCAACTCGGGTATTTGCTTGAAATATTAACTTCAACTCCTGGAACATCTCATATGCTCCATGACGTTCAAAACGTCTTTGAAGTCCCGATTCTAAGCCGTTAAGCATGGTGCACTAAACTATTAAGTAGTCATCATATTGAGCTAGCAAAACGTTCATAATGTCTGCATCTGCTCCTGCAATAGGTCCGTCACCTAGCGGTGCATCAAGGACATAATTCTTCTGTGTAGCAATGAGGATAAACCTCAGATCACGGATCCAATCCGCATCATTGCTACTAACATTTTTCAACACAATTTTCTCTAGGAACATATCAAAATAAACATAGGGAAGTAACAACGCGAGCTATTGATCTACAACATAGATATGCTAATACTACCAGGACTAAGTTCATGATAAATTAAAGTTCAATTAATCATATTACTTAAGAACTCCCACTTAGATAGACATCCCTCTAATCCTCTAAGTGATCACGTGATCCAAATCAACTAAACCATGTCCGATCATCACGTGAGATGGAGTAGTTTCAATGGTGAACATCACTATGTTGATCATATCTACTATATGATTCACGCTCGACCTTTCGGTCTCCGTGTTCCGAGGCCATATCTGTTATATGGTAGGCTCGTCAAGTATAACCTGAGTATTCCGCGTGTGCAACTGTTTTGCACCCGTTGTATTTGAACGTAGAGCCTATCACACCCGATCATCACGTGGTGTCTCAGCACGAAGAACTTTCGCAACGGTGCATACTCAGGGAGAACACTTCTTGATAATTTTGTGAGAGATCATCTTATAATGCTACCATCAATCAAAGCAAGATAAGATGCATAAAAAGATAAACATCACATGCAATCAATATAAGTGATATGATATGGTCATCATCATCTTGTGCTTGTGATCTCCATCTCCGAAGCACCGTCATGATCACCACCGTCACCGGCGCGACACCTTGATCTCCATCGTAGCATCATTGTCGTCTCGCCAATCTTATGCTTCCACGACTATCACTACCGTTTAGTAATAAAGTAAAGCATTACATCGCGATTGCATTGCATACAATAAAGCGACAACCATATGGCTCCTGCCAGTTGCCGATAACTCGGTTACAAAACATGATCATCTCATACAATAAAATTTAGCATCATGTCTTGACCATATCACATCACAACATGCCCTGCAAAAACAAGTTAGACGTCCTCTACTTTGTTGTTGCAAGTTTTACGTGGCTGCTACGGGCTTAAGCAAGAACTTATCTTACCTACGCATCAAAACCACAACGATAGTATGTCAAATAGACTCCGTTTTAACCTTCTCAAGGACCGGGCGTAGCCACACTCGGTTCAACTAAAGTTGGAGAGACAGTCTTCCGCAAGCCATCTATGTGCAAAGCACGTCGAGGGAACCGGTCTCGCGTAAGCGTACGCGTAAGGTTGGTCCGGATCGTCTCGTCCAACAATACCGCTGAACCAAAGTATGACATGCTGGTAGGCAGTATGACTTGTATCGTCCACAACTCACTTGTGTTCTACTCGTGCAAATAACATCAAACCATAAAAAACTAGGCTCGGATGCCACTGTTGGGGAACGTAGTAATTTCAAAAAAAATCCTACGCACACGCAAGATCATGGTGATGCATAGCAACGAGAGGGGAGAGTGTTGTCTACGTACCCTCGTAGACCGAAGCGGAAGCGTTGACACAACGTAGAGGAAGTAGTCGTACGTTCTCCTCGCGATCCAACCGATCACAGCACCGTTACTCCGGCACCTCCGAGTTCTTGGCACACGTTCAGCTCGATGACGATTCCCGGGCTCCGATCCAGCAAAGCGTCGGGGAAGAGTTCCGTCAGCACGACGGCGTGGTGATGATCTTGATGTGTTACCGGCGCAGGGCTTCGCCTAAGCACTGCAACGATATGACTGAGGTGGAATTTGGTGGAAGGGGGCACCGCACACGGCTAAGGAACGATCCGTAGATCAACTTGTGTGTCTATGGGGTGCCCCCTGCCCCCGTATATAAAGGAGCAAGGGAGGGGGTGGCCGGCCTAGGGTTTGGCGCGCCAGGGTGTGGAGTCCTACTAGGTTTCCAAGTCCTAGTAGGAGTCCACCAAGAGGGGAGGAAGGGAGAAGGAATAGGAGGAGTAGGAAAGGTGGCCGGCCCCCTTTTCCCCAGTCCAATTCGGACTAGAGGGGAGGGGGGGCGCAGCAGCCTTTTCCTCTTCCCACTAAAGCCCATCAAGGCCCATTACTTCTCCCGTAATCCCGTAACTCCCCGATACTTCCGAAAATACCCGGATCACTCAGAACCTTTCCGATGTCCGAATATAGTCGTCCAATATATCGATCTTTACGTCTCGACCATTTCGAGACTCCTCGTCATGTCCCCATCTCATCCGGGACTCCGAACTCCTTCGGTACATCAAAACTCATAAACTCATAATATAACTGTCATCGAAACCTTAAGCGTGCGGACCCTACGGTTCGAGAACAATGTAGACATGACCGAGACACGTCTCCGATCAATAACCAATAGCGGGACCTGGATGCCCATACTGGCTCCTACATATTCTACGAAGATCTTTATCGGTCAGACCGCATAACAACATACGTTGTTCCCTTTGTCATCGGTATGTTATTTGCCGGAGATTCGATCGTCGGTATCCAATACCTAGTTCAATATCGTTACCGGCAAGTCTCTTTACTCGTTCCGTAATACATCATCTCGCAACTAACTCATTGGTTGCAATGCTTGCAAGGCTTATGTGATGTGCATTACCGAGAGGGCCCAGAGATACCTCTCCGACAATCGGAGTGACAAATCCTAATCTCGAAATACGCCAACCCAACATGTACCTTCGGAGACACCTGTAGAGCACCTTTATAATCACCCAGTTACGTTGTGACGTTTGGTAGCACACAAAGTGTTCCTACGGTAAACGGGAGTTGCATAATCTCATAGTTAAAGGAACATGTATAAGTCATGGATAAAAGCAATAGCAACATACTAAACGATCGGGTGCTAAGCTAATGGAATGGGTCATGTCAATCAGATCATTCAACTAATGATGTGACCTTGTTAATCAAATGACAACTCCTTTGTCTATGGTTAGGAAACTTAACCATCTTTGATTAACAAGCTAGTCAAGTAGAGGCATACTAGTGACACTCTGTTTGTCTATATATCCACACATGTATTATGTTTCCGGTTAATACAATTCTAGCATGAATAATAAACATTTATCATGACATGTAAGGAAATAAATAATAACTTTATTATTGCCTCTAGGGCATATTTTCTTCAGCTGACCTCTTCATTGCACTGATATGCGGCACTGCACCAAGGAACCGCTGCACCAAGCTAAAATAACTGTTCGGCTTTGGCCTCCCCGGCCACAGATGATCCACGACACCCTTCATGGCGAGTCCGGACAACCTATTCAGTTCGGCCCATTCGGCCAAACGATCGGTCAATGGAAGTGGATGCTCCGGATTGTTAAACTGTGACCAGAAGAGCTTTTCCACTTCGGTATCTTTCTGATCTCGGAAATGTTCGGTCGCATCAGCGGCACTCGCAGCCAAATCCAGATAGTCGTCCGCCGAACTCCACATCCGGTCCAACGGATCATACTTAGGATCTCTGAACTTCATCCGCAGCATAAAGGGCTTTCCAGCCGCGGTATCTCCGGCCTGACGCAGCTCCTCCTTCATTGCTCTCATCGCAGAACGAGCATCATTGGCCGCCGTAATGGCCTTTTCCAGGTCTGTCCGCTCCGCCTGATCTTCTTTCTCAAGAAGCTTGCAGCGGCCAGCAGCGGTCTTCAACTTCGTAGCCATCTTGGCCATTTCCTTTTTGCTTTGGCAATGAGCAGCCTGTTCGGCTTTCAACTCCTCAACCGCCTTTAGGGCAGCCGCATCGCTTTCTCTGGCTTGCTCCTTAGCTCGGGCAAGATCTGCCCGAAGGTCCTCCACAGCGGCAGCCCCATCTGCATCGAGTGCAGACACTTAAGGTACTGGCATCAAGCTCCTCTTACCAGGTGTCTCCGGAGAAATTACATACCTTGTGCCTCGTCAAGCCGCTTGTTGACAAGCGCGATGTCGGCATCCGCCACGTCAAGTTGCCGCGATAGCTCGGCAAATTCATCAGTTTGGCTTGCCACTGGACACTTCGCCACCTGCATAATAAGGCGGCAAAATTATACCTGGGACTATGATCCTCTGCGTGCTGCCGTCTTCGGCAACGCACAGAGTCTCAGGGGCTACTATCTACATAGGGCGCATCTCATATATGCGGAACTGTCAAAGGGTACATCACTTCGTGTACCTCAAAACCTGTCAGCAAACTCCTGACGGCCTCGTGCAACCCGCTTTCCGCGGACGAAATCCTTTCAATTACCGTACCCATGAATGCACGACGCTCCTCCGAGATAGAAGTTCGCCATAGCAGGTCCTTCAGCTCCTCTGACCGTGCACCAGGCGGTGCCAGACTCGCTCGATGGTCTTTCTCAAAGGTAGGATGCGGAGAGCTCTGGGGGCCATATGACTTCCTTCCGTCCCTGCCGGATTAGGAGGAACCCTCCGCGACGACACTTCAGGGTCGCCCGCCTCGTAAGGCGGAACGGCAGGGGGAGGCGTTCCGCTCTCCATCATCTCCGGAAGAAGGTCCCCCGAAGATGAGTCCTGCTGAGAAGGGCTGAGATCCGAACTACAAGGTAACACGTTAGTTATTTTCCTCGGAGATAAAATAAGGATTCCTCTCATTTTAAAACCTCCCCTCTCTACTTGCGGCTCGGTGGAGGGCTGATCCCCTTGGGGGCATAGTGCGGCCGAGGTATCCCCCGGCACAGGACCCTCTGGCGAAGATTTCTTCCCCCGCTTTGAGGCCATGGTCTCCGGGTCTTCAGAGGCGGTCCTCTTCTTCCCCTGGGTAGAGGAATTTTCGATTCCTCCTTTCCTGACAGCCTCCTTCACGGAGGCGGTAGCTTCCTTGTCCCCCCCTTCGTTTTCCCCTAAAGGAGCAATCTCCAGCATCCTGGTTAACACGGGATCCGGTGAGGTTTCAGGAAGGGGGGCCGGACACCTGATTAACTTTGCCTGCGCTACCCACTCCTGTTTCAAGGAAAACTCTTTTAAGGGTGATGTTGTGATAAATGAACGGATGGAGTGTCCGGGCACAGGACTACTTACTTGAGTATCCGGACGATTGCAGCTCAGACCTGCATCCTCCGTAGAATCCGGACACACTACTTGTGGTCCGAAGAACAATTTGTACATCTCCACAGGCGTCATGCCAAGAAAATGGTGGAGAGCTCGCGGTCCCTCCGGATTGAACTCCCACAGACGGAGGGGGCGACGCTTGCAGGGCCGAACTCGGCGAATTAACATAACCTGCATCACCACGACCAGACTGATGTCTCTTTCTAGGAGATCTCGGATGCGGCCCTGCAACAGGGGCACGTCCTTTGCTGGCCCCCAGTCCAACCCCTTATTGACCCATGACGCTAGTCGTGGCAGGGGACCCAAGCGGAAAGCAGGCGGCGCCACCCACTGGGTACCCCTAGGAGCTGTGATATAAATCCACTCTTGTTGCCATAAGCTGAACTCCTCTTGAAAAGAGCCCTCGGGCCATGGAGCGTCAGCATTCTTGCTTATAATAGCGCCTCCGCACTCCGCGTGCCGTCCCTCGATCATCTTCGGTTCCACTTTGAAGGTCTTAAGCCACAGTCCAAAGTGAGGAGTAATACGGAGGAAGGCTTCGCACACAACGATGAACGACGAGATATGGAGGATGGACTCCGGAGCTAAGTCGTGAAATTCCAGCCCATAATAAAACATGAGCCCCCTCATGAAGGGATCCGCCGCGAAGCCTAGCCCTCGGAGGATGAGAGACACGAACACCACGCTCTCACTAGGCCTGGGAGTGGGAATAACCTGCCCTTGAGCAGGCAGCCTATGCGAGATTTTGCCTGTCAAAAACCTGGCCTCTCTCAGCTTTAGCACGTCTTCCTCCGTGACGGAGGAAGGCATCCATCGGCCTCGAAGGTCGGAACTGTACATCATCGAAGGTCCGAAGCGCCTAAAATCTGGGGCCTTGGGTGTTGGAACTCGAGGCGAGAGGCGGATTTGATTGAGATCGAAAGAAAGGAGTGAGGCCTTGGTCTCTTTATAAGAGGTTGAATACCAAGAGCCCTCCCCGTGGCCATTTGGGACTTACCTTTGATCGAGGGGATATACCGACGGGCACGATTGGGTTACCCACGTCCCTAATGATGAGGATCCCGTAAATAAAGGGGACACGATCTCTGCTTCGACAAAGACATGCCAAGGAAACCGCCTCACAAAACGCGTTGAGGTGGGACAGTGAAAACGATTCGAATAAAGGCTTGGCTGTGGTGTGATGTCATGCTACAGAATACGTCAGCAGATTAGATTTGTGTAAATATTATTCTCTCTACGGTGGTATGTGAAACTTATTTTGCGGAGCCGGACACTATCCTTGTGTTCAAAATCTTATATGAAGTATTCGGAGGAGGAACCCGCCTTGCAATGCCGAAGACAATCTGCACGCCGGACTTGTCGTCATTGAAGCCTGGTTCAGGGGCTACTGAGGGAGTCTTGGATTAGGGGGTGTCCGGATAGCCGGACTATAACCTTTGGCCGGACTGTTGGAATATGAAGATACAAGATTGAAGACTTCGTCCCATGTCCGGATGGGACTTTCCTTGGCGTGGAAGGCAAGCTTGGCGATACGGATATGTAGATCTCCTTCCGTTGTAACCGACTCTGTGTAACCCTAGCCCTCTCCGGTGTCTATATAAACCGGAGGGTTTTAGTCCATAGGACGAACAACAATCATACCATAGGCTAACTTCTAGGGTTTAGCCTCTCTGATCTCGTGGTAGATCTACTCTTGTACTACCCATATCATCAATATTAATCAAGCAGGAGTAGGGTTTTACCTCCATCGAGAGGGCCCGAACCTGGGTAAAAACATTGTGTCCCTTGTCTCCTATTACCATCCGCCTAGACGCACCGTTCGGGACCCCCTACCCGAGATCCGCCGGTTTTGACACCGACAGGTGGCCTTCAGGATACAAAGGTTCCTAAGTCATTCTACCAGTTCTAGTAGCCACTCTAACAACATAATCTTTTTTCTTACTATTCATTTCATCAAGCACTTCTTTTTGAACTTTAAGTACTTGTTCTACTTGAGTGGTAAGCATAGAAGCATGTTTGCTAACAAGTTTTAGTTCACCTTTAATATTAGCCATATAATCACCCAAGCGTCTAATCATATAAGCATTTTCTTTTAATTGTCTACCAAAATAAGCATTGAAGTCATCTTGCTTAAACATAAAGTCATCAAACTCATCCAAGCACTGACTAGCAATTTTAGTAGGAGGGGCTTTAGCTTTATCAAATCTATAGAGAGAATTTACATTTACTACCTGTGTCGGGATATCGGGATCAGGAGGTTCTTCAGTAAATAAGTGATTGAGATCATATGTTTCTTCAACAGGCGGTAAATTAAGACCATGTATTTCTTCAATAGGAGGTAAATTCTTAACATCTTCAGCTTTAATACCTTTTTCTTTTATAGATTTCTTTGCCTCTTGCATATCTTCGGGACTGAGAAATAGAACACCTCTCTTCTTCGGAGTTGGTTTAGGAATAGGCTCATTAATTGGAGCAGGAGCTGGCTCAGGAGGTGCCTAATTATTTTCATTTGTCAACATATTATTCAATAGAATTTCAGCTTCATTCGGTGTTCTTTCTCTGAAAAGAGAACCAGCACAACTATCTAGGTAATCTCTGGAAGCATCGGTTAGTCCATTATAGAAGATATCAAGTATTTCAGGTTTCTTAAGAGGATGATCAGGCAAAGCATTAAGTAACTTGAGAAGCCTCCCCCAAGCTTGTGGGAGACTCTCTTCTTTAATTTGCACGAAGTTGTATATATCCCTTAAAGCAGCTTGTTTCTTATGAGCAGGGAAATATTTAGCACAGAAGTAATAAATCATATCCTGGGGAATACGCACACAACCAGGATCAAGAGAATTAAACCATATCTTAGCATCACCCTTTAATGAGAAGGGAAATATTTTGAGTATATAAAAGTAGCGCGATCTCTCATCATTAGTAAACAGGGCGGCTATATCATTTAACTTAGTAAGAGGTGCCACAATAGTTTCAGATTCATAGCCATAAAAAGGATCAGATTCAACCAAAGTAACTATATCAGGATCAATAGAGAATTCATAATCCTTATCAGGAACACATATAGGTGAAGTAGCAAAAGCAGGGTTAGGTTTCATTTTATCTCCAAGTGATTCTTTGTTCCATTTAACTAATAGCCTCTTGAGCTCATATCTATCTTTGCAAGCTAAAATAGCGGCAGAAGATTCTATATCAAAAAGATAACCCTCAGGAATAACATGCATATTTTCATCATCACTTTCATCATCGTATTCAGATTCAATAACTTCTTTTTCTCTAGCCCTAGCAATTTGTTCATCAAGAAATTCACAAGGGGCACAGTAGTATCAGGCATAAAAGCAGTTTCATCATAAGTATCATGTATAGCAGAAGTGGCATCATCAATAACATGCGACATATAGGAGCGAATAGCAGAAGTAGGTTTAGGTGTCGCAAGCTTACTCATAACAGAAGGTGAATCAAGTGCAAGACTAGATGGCAGTTCCTTACCTCCCCTTGTAGTTGAGGGATAAATTGTTGTCTTAGCGTCTTTCAAGTTCTTCATAGTGTCCAGCAGATATAAATCCCAAGTGACTCAAAGAATAGAGCTATGCTCCCCGGCAACGGCGCCAGAAATTAGTCTTGATAACCCACAAGTATAGGGGATCGCAACAGCTTTCGAGGGTAGAGTATTCAACCCAAATTTATTGATTCGACACAAGGGAAGCCAAAGAATATTCTCAAGTATTAGCAGCTGAGTTGACAATTCAAGCACACCTGGAAACTTAGTATGTGCAGCAAAGTGTTTAGTAGCACAGTAATATGATAGTGGTGGTAGCGGCAACAAAAGTAAAGACAGCAAAAGTAATGTTTTTGGTATTTTGTAGTGATTGTAACAGTAGCAGTGGGAAAGTAAATAAGCGAGAACCAGTATATGGAAAACTCGTAGGCACCGGATCAGTGATGGATAATTATGCCGGATGCGGTTCATCATGTATCAGTCATAACATAGGGTGACACAGAACTAGCTCCAATTCATCAATGCAATGTAGGCATGTATTCCGTATATAGTCATACGTGCTTATGGAAAAGAACTTGCATGACATCTTTCGTCCTACCCTCCCGTGGCAGCGGGGTCCTATTGGAAACTAAGGGATATTAAGGCCTCCTTTTAATAGAGAACCAGAACAAAGCATTAGCACATAGTGAATACATGAACTCCTCAAACTATGGTCATCACCGGGAGTGGTCCCGATTATTTTCACTTCGGGGTTGCCGGATCATAACACATAGTAGGTGACTATAGACTTGGAAGATAGGATCAAGAACTCACATATATTCATGAAAACATAATAGGTTCAGATCTGAAATCATGGCACTCGGGCCCTAGTGACAAGCATTAAGCATAGCAAAGTCATAACAACATCAATCTCAGAACATAGTGGATACTAGGGATCAAACCCTAACAAAACTAACTCGATTACATGATAAATCTCATCCAACCCATCACCCTCCAGCAAGCCTACGATGGAATTACTCATGCACGACGGTGAGCATAAGGAAATTGGTGATGGAGGATGGTTGATGATGACGACGGCGACGAATCCCCCTCTCCGGAGCCCCGAACGAACTCCAGATCAGCCCTCTCGAGAGGTTTTAGGGCTTGGGGCGGCTCCGTATCGTAAAACGCGATGATTTCTTCTCTCTGATTTTTTTCTCTCTCAAAGCAGATATGTAGAGTTGGAATTGGCGTCGGAGGGTTTCCAGGGGGCCCACGAGGTAGGGGCGCGCCCCCCACCCTCGTGGACAGGGTGTGGGCCCCCTGGTCTTCATCTTTGGCGAGGATTTTTTATTGTTTTTTCTAAGATGTTCCATGGAGTTTCAGGACATTCCGAGAATATTTGTTTTCTGCACATAAAACAACATCATGGCAATTCTGCTAAAAACAGCGTCAGTCCGGGTTAGTTCCATTCAAATCATACAAGTTAGAGTCCAAAACAAGGGCAAAAGTGTTTGGAAAAGTAGATACGACGGAGACGTATCATAGACAGACAGAGTGTCACTAGTATGCCTCTACTTGACTAGCTCGTTGATCAAAGATGGTAAGTTTCCTAGCCATAGACATGGGTTGTCATTTGATTAACGGGATCACATCATTAGGAGAATGATGTGATTGACATAACCCATTCCGTTAGCTTAGCACACGATCGTTTAGTATGTTGTTATTGCTTTCTTCATAACTTATACATGTTCCTATGACTATGAGATTATGCAACTCCCGTTTATCGGAGGAACACTTTGTGTGCTACCAAACGTCACAACATAACTGGGTGATTATAAGTGTGCTCTATAGGTGTCTCTGAAGGTACTTGTTGGGTTGGCGTATTTCGAGATTAGGATTTGTCACTCCGATTGTGGGAGAGGTATCTCTGGGCCCTCTCGGTAATGCACATCACTTAAGCTTTGCAAGCATTGCAACTAATGAGTTAGTTGCGGGATGATGTATTATGGAACGAGTAAAGAGACTTTCCCGTAACAAGATTGAACTAGGTATTGAGATACCGACGATCGAATCTCGGGCAAGTAACATACCGATGACAAAGGGAACAACGTATGTTGTTATGCGGTCTGACCGATAAAGATCTTCGTAGAATATGTGGGAGCCAATATGAGCATCCAAGTTCCGCTATTGGTTATTGACCGGAAACGTGTCTCGGTCATGTCTACATAGTTCTCGAACCCGTAGGGTCCGCACGCTTAACGTTTTGATGACAGTTATATTATGAGTTTAGATGTTTTGCTGTACCGAAGGTTGTTCGGAGTCCTGGATGTGATCATGGACATGACGAGGAGTCTCGAAACAGTCGAGGCATGAAGATTGATATATTGGAAGCCTATGTTTGGATATCGGAAGTGTTCCGGGTGAAATAGTGATTTTACCGAAGTACCGGGAGGTTACCGGAACCCCCCGGGAACCTAATGGACCTTAGTGAGCCTAGGTGGAAGAGAGGAGAGGCGGCTAGGGCTGGGCCGCGCGCCCCTCCCCCCCATTCCGAATACGACAAGGAGACTGGGGCGGCTCCCCCCTTTCCTTTTTCTCATCCACTCTTTCCCCCTCCCAAGTCCTAATCCAACTAGGAAATGGGGAGTAGGACTCCTCCCGGCGCGCCCTCTCCCTTGGCTGGCCGCACCCTGTTGGGGAACGTTGCAGAAAATTAAAATTTTTCCTATGGTTTCACCAAGATCCATCTATGAGTTCATCTAGCAACGAGTATTCAGATTAGATAGCATCTACATACCACTTTGTAGATCGCAACGGAAGCGTTCGAGTGAACGTGGATGAGGTAGTCGTACTTGCCGTGATCCAATTCACCGATGATCTAGTGCCGAACGGACGGCACCTCCGCGTTCAACACACGTACGGTACGGGAGACGTCTCCTCCTTCTTGATCCAGCAAGGGGGAAGGAGAGGTGGAGGAAGATCCAGCACGACGGTGTGGTGGTGGATGCAGCAGAACTCCGGCAGGGCTTCGCTAAGCAACTACGGGAGGAGGAGGAGGTGTTGCAGGGAGGAGGGAGTGCCAGGGCAATAGGGTGCGGCCACCCCTCCCTCCCCTCCCTTTATATAGGTGCATTAGAGGGGGGAGGGCGCAGCCTTGCCCCTTCCTCCAAGGAAGGGGTGCGGCCAAGAGGGGGGAGGAGTCCATCCTCCCCAAGGCACCTCGGAGGTGCCTTCCCCCCTTTGGACTCTCCCTCCTCCAAGTTTCCTTGGCGCATGGGCCCTTGGGGCTGGTTCCCCTTGGCCCAAGCAGGCCAAGGCGCACCCCCTAGGGCCCATGTGGCCCACCAAGGCAGGTGGCCCCACCTGGTGGACCCCGGGACCCCTCCGGTGGTCCCGGTACAATACCGATAACACCGAAACTTGTCCCGATGGCCGAAACAGCACTTCCTATATATAATTCTTTACCTCCGGACCATTCCGGAACTCCTCGTGATGTCCGGGATCTCATCCGGGACTCCGAACAACATTCGGGTTACTGCACATACATATCTTCACAACCCTAGCGTCACCGAACCTTAAGTGTGTAGACCCTACGGGTTCGGGAGACATGCAGACATGACCGAGACGGCTCTCGGGCAATAACCAACAGCGGGATCTGGATACCCATGTTGGCTCCCACATGCTCCACGATGATCTCATCGGATGAACCACGACGTCGAGGATTCAATTAATCCCGTATACGATTCCCTTTGTCAATCGGTATTTTACTTGCCCGAGATTCGATCGTCGGTATCCCAATACCTCGTTCAATCTCGTTATCGGCAAGTCACTTTTCTCGTACCGTAATGCATGATCCCGTGATCAAACACTTTGATCACATTGAGCTCATTGTGATGATGCATTACCGAGAGGGCCCGGTGATACCTCTCCGTCAAGCGGAGTGACAAATCCCAGTCTCGATCCATGTCAACCCAACAGACACTTTCAGAGATACCCGTAGTATACCTTTATAGTCACCCAGTTACGTTGTGACGTTTGGCACACCCAAAGCACTCCTACGGTATCCGGGAGTTACACGATCTCATGGTCTAAGGAAAGGATACTTGACAGGATAACTCTAGCAAACGAACTATGCGATCTTATGCTATGTTTAGGATTGGGTCTTGTCCATCACATCATTCTCCTAATGATGTGATCCCGTTATCGATGACATCCAATGTCCATAGTCAGGAAACCATGACTATCTGTCGATCAACGAGCTAGTCAACTAGAGGCTCACTAGGGACATGTTTGTTGTCTGTTATTCACACATGTATTACGATTTCCGGTTAACACAATTATAGCACGAATAAAGACAATTATCATGAATAAGGAAATATAATAATAATGCTTTTATTATTGCCTCTAGGGCATATTTCCAACAGTCTCCCTCTTGCACTAGAGTCAATAATCTAGTTACATTGTGATGAATCGAACACCCATAGAGTTCTGGTGCTAATCATGTTTTGCCTTAGGGAGAGGTTTAGTCAACGGATCTGCGACATTCAGATCCGTGTGCACTTTACAAATTTCTATGTCTCCATCTTGAACATTTTCACGAATGGAGTTGAAGCGACGCTTGATGTGCCTGGTCTTCTTGTGAAACCTGGGCTCCTTTGCAAGTGCAATAGCTCCAGTGTTGTCACAGAAGAGTTTGATTGGCCCCGACGCATTGGGTATGACTCCGAGGTCGGTGATGAACTCCTTCACCCAAATTGCTTCATGTGCTGCCTCCGAGGCTGCCATGTACTCCGCTTCACATGTAGATCCCGCCACGACGCTTTGCTTGCAACTGCACCAGCTTACTGCCCCACCATTCAAAATATACACGTATCCGGTTTGTGACTTAGAGTCATCCAGATCTGTGTCGAAGCTAGCATCGACGTAACCTTTTACGACGAGCTCTTCATCACCTCCATAAACGAGAAACATTTCCTAGTCCTTTTCAGGTACTTCAGGATATTCTTGACCGTTGTCCAGTGTTCCTTGCCGGGATTACTTTGGTACCTACCTACCAAACTTACGGCAAGGTTTACATCAGGTCTGGTACACAGCATGGCATACATAATAGAACCTATGGCTGAGGCATAGGGGATGACACTCATCTCTTCTATATCTTCTGCCGTGGTCGGACATTGAGCTGAGCTCAATTTCACACCTTGTAACACAGGTAAGAACCCTTTCTTAGATTGATCCATATTGAACTTCTTCAATATTTTATCAAGGTATGTGCTTTGTGAAAGACCTATGAGGCGTCTCGATCTATCTCTATAGATCTTGATGCCTAATATATAAGCAGCTTCTCCAAGGTCCTTCATTGAAAAACTCTTATTCAAGTAGGCCTTAATGTTGTCCAAGAGTTCTACATCATTTCCCATCAAAAGTATGTCGTCTACATATAATATGAGAAATGCTACAGAGCTCCCACTCACTTTCTTGTAAACACAGGCTTCTCCATAAGTCTGTGTAAACCCAAACGCTTTGATCATCTCATCAAAGCGAATGTTCCAACTCCGAGATGCTTGCACCAGCCCATAAATCGAGCGTTGGAGCTTGCACACCTTGTCAGCATTCTTAGGATCGACAAAACCTTCCGGCTGCATCATATACAATTCTTCCTTAAGGAAACCATTAAGGAATGCCGTTTTGACGTCCATTTGCCATATCTCATAATCATAGTATGCGGCAATTGCTAACATGATTCGGACGGACTTCAGCTTCGCTACCGGTGAGAAAGTCTCATTGTAGTCAATTCCTTGAACTTGTCGATAACCCTTAGCGACAAGCCGAGCTTTATAGATGGTCACATTACCATCCGCGTCTGTCTTCTTCTTAAAGATCCATTTATTTTCTATGGCTCGCCGTTCAACGAGCAAGTCAGTCAAAGTCCACACTTCGTTTTCATACATGGATCCTATCTCGGATTTCATGGCTTCCAGCCATTTGTCGGAATCCGGGCCCGCCATTGCTTCCTCATAGTTCGAAGGTTCACCGTTGTCTAACAACATGATTTCCAAGACAGGGTTGCCGTACCACTCTGGTGCGGAACGTGTCCTTGTGGACCTTCGAATTTCAGTAGGAGCTTGATCTTGATCATCATCATCAATTTCCTCTCTAGTCGGTGCAGGCACCTCAGAAACGATTTCTTGAGTTTCGCCATTTTTCGGTTCAAGAGGCAATACTTCATCAAGTTCTACTTTCCTCCCACTTACTTCTTTCGAGAGAAACTCTTTCTCCAGAAAGGATCCATTCTTGGCAACAAAGATCTTGCCTTCGGATCTGTGGTAGAAGGTATACCCAACAGTTTCTTTAGGGTATCCTATGAAGACGCATTTTTCCGACTTGGGTTCGAGCTTTTCAGGTTGAAGTTTCTTGACATAAGCATCGCATCCCCAAACTTTTAGAAACGACAGCTTAGGTTTCTTCCCAAACCATAATTCATACGGTGTCGTCTCAACGGATTTCGACGGAGCCCTATTTAAAGTGAATGCAGCAGTCTCTAAAGCATAGCCCCAAAAAGATAGCGGTAAGTCGGTAAGAGACATCATAGATCGCACCATATCTAATAGAGTGCGATTACGACGTTCGGACACACCATTACGCTGAGGTGTTCCAGGCGGCGTGAGTTGTGAAACTATTCCACATTTTCTTAAGTGTGTGCCAAATTCGTGACTCAAGTATTCTCCTCCACGATCTGATCGTAGAAACTTGATCTTTCTATCACGTTGATTTTCAACCTCACTCTGAAATTCCTTGAACTTTTCAAAGGTCTCAGACTTGTGTTTCATTAAGTAGATATACCCATATCTACTCAAGTCATCAGTGAGGGTGAGAACATAACGATAGCCACCACGAGCCTCAACACTCATTGGACCGCACACATCGGTATGTATGATTTCCAATAAGTTGGTTGCTCGCTCCATTGTTCCTGAGAACGGAGTCTTGGTCATTTTACCCATGAGGCATGGTTCGCACGTGTCAAATGATTCATAATCAAGAGACTCTAAAAGTCCATCTGCATGGAGCTTCTTCATGCGTTTGACACCTATGTGACCAAGGCGGCAGTGCCACAAATATGTGGGACTATTGTTATCAACTTTAACTCTTTTGGTACTCACACTATGAATATGTGTATCATCACGTACGAGATTCATCAAGAATAAACCATTAACCATCGGAGCATGACCATAAAACATATCTCTCATATAAATAGAACAACCATTATTCTCGGATTTAAATGAGTAGCCATCTCGAATTAAGCGAGATCCAGATACAATGTTCATGCTCAAACTTGGCACTAAATAATAATTATTGAGGTTTAAAACTAATCCCGTAGGTAAATGCAGAGGCAGCGTGCCGACGGCGATCACATCGACCTTGGAACCATTCCCTACGCGCATCGTCACCTCGTCCTTTGCCAGTCTCCGTTTATTCCGCAGCTCCTGCTTTGAGTTACAAATGTGAGCAATTGCACCGGTATCAAATACCCAAGAGCTACTACGAGTACTGGTAAGGTACACATCAATTACATGTATATCACATATACCTTTGGTTTTGCCGGCCTTCTTGTCCGCTAAGTATTTGGGGCAGTTCCGCTTCCAGTGACCACTTCCCTTGCAATAAAAACACTCAGTCTCGGGCTTGGGTCCATTCTTTGGCTTCTTCCCGGCAACTTGCTTACCGGGCGCGGCAACTTCCTTGCCGTCCTTTTTGAAGTTCTTTTTACCCTTGCCCTTCTTGAACTTAGTGGTTTTATTCACCATCAACACTTGATGCTCCTTCTTGATTTCTACCTCTTCTGATTTCAGCATAGCATATACCTCAGGAATGGTCTTTACCATCCCCTGCATATTGTAGTTCATCACAAATCTCTTGTAGCTAGGTGGAAGCGACTGGAGGATTCTGTCAATGACCGCTTCATCCGGGAGATTAACTTCCAGTTGAGTCAAGCGGTTGTGCAACCCAGACATTTTGAGTATGTGCTCACTGACAGAGCCATTTTCCTCCATCTTACAGCTAAAGAATTTATCGGAGACTTCATATCTCTCGACCCGGGCATGAGCTTGGAAAACCATTTTCAGCTCTTCGAACACCTCATATGCTCCATGTCTCTCAAAACGCTTTTGGAGTCCCGGCTCTAGGCTGTAAAGCATGCCGCACTGAACGAGGGAGTAATCATCGCAGCGTGACTGCCAAGCGTTCATAACGTCTTGTTCTGCAGGGAGAATAGGTGCGTCACCCAGCGGTGCTCTTAGGACATAATCTTTCTTGGCAGCTATGAGGATAATCCTCAGGTTCCGGACCCAGTCCGTATAGTTGCTACCATCGTCTTTCAGCTTGGTTTTCTCTAGGAACGCGTTGAAGTTGAGGACTACGTTGGCCATTTGATCTACAAGACATATTGTAAATATTTAGACTAAGTTCATGATAATAAAGTTCATTTAATCAAATTATTTAATGAACTCCCACTTAGATAGACATCCCTCTTCTAGTCATCTAAGTATTACATGATCCGAGTCAACTAGGCCGTGTACGATCATCACGTGAGACGGACTAGCCAACATCGGTGAACATCTTCATGTTGATCGTATCTTCTATACGACTCATGCTCGACCTTTCGGTCTTCTGTGTTCCGAGGCCATGTCTGTACATGCTAGGCTCGTCAAGTCAACCTAAGTGTTTTGCGTGTGTAAATCTGTCTTACACCCGTTGTATGCGAACGTAAGGACCTATCACACCCGATCATCACGTGGTGCTTCGGAACGACGAACCTTAGCAACGGTGCATAGTTAGGGAGAACACTTTCTTGAAATTATTATGAGGGATCATCTTATTTACTACCGTCGTTCTAAGTAAACAAGATGCTAAACATGATAAACATCACATGCAATCAAATAATAAACGTGACATGATATGGCCAATATCACATAGCTCCTTCGATCTCCATCTTGGGGCTCCATGATCATCTTGTCACCGGCTTGACACCATGATCTTCATCATCATGATCTTCATCATCGTGTCTCCATGAAGTTGCTCGCCAACTATTACTTGTACTACTATGGCTAACTTGTTTAGCAATAAAGTAAAGTAATTTACATGGCGATTCTCAATGACACGCAGGTCATACAAAAAATAAAGACAACTCCTATGGCTCCTGCCGGTTGTCATACTCATCGACATGCAAGTCGTGATTCCTATTACAATAGCATGAACATCTCATACATCACATATAGATCATTCATCATACATCACAACTTTGGCCATATCATATCACAAAGCACTTGCTGCAAAAACAAGTTAGACGTCCTCTAATTGTTGTTGCAAGTTTTACGTGGCTGAATTAGGGTTCTAGCAAGAACGTTTTCTTACCTACGTTCAAACCACAACGTGATTTGTCAATCTCTATTTACCCTTCATAAGGACCCTGTTCATCGAATCCGATCCAACTAAAGTAGGAGAGACAGACACCCGCCAGCCACCTTATGCAACTAGTGCATGTTAGTCGGTGGAACCGGTCTCACGTAAGCGTACGTGTAAGGTTGGTCCGGGCCGCTTCATCCCACAATACCACTGAATCAAGATTGACTAGTAACGGCAAGAAGAATTGACAACATCTACGCCCACAACAAATTGTGTTCTACTCGCACAAGAAGAACTATGCATAAACCTAGCTCATGATGCCACTGTTGGGGAACGTTGCAGAAAATTAAAATTTTTCCTATGGTTTCACCAAGATCCATCTATGAGTTCATCTAGCAACGAGTATTCAGATTAGATAGCATCTACATACCACTTTGTAGATCGCAACGGAAGCGTTCGAGTGAACGTGGATGAGGTAGTCGTACTTGCCGTGATCCAATTCACCGATGATCTAGTGCCGAACGGACGGCACCTCCGCGTTCAACACACGTACGGGACGGGAGACGTATCCTCCTTCTTGATCCAGCAAGGGGGAATGAGAGGTGGAGGAAGATCCAGCACGACGGTGTGGTGGTGGATGCAGCAGAACTCCGGCAGGGCTTCGCTAAGCAACTACGGGAGGAGGAGGAGGTGTTGCAGGGAGGAGGGAGTGCCAGGGCAATAGGGTGCGGCCACCCCTCCCTCCCCTCCCTTTATATAGGTGCATTAGAGGGGGGAGGGCGCAGCCTTGCCCCTTCCTCCAAGGAAGGGGTGCGGCCAAGAGGGGGGGAGGAGTCCATCCTCCCCAAGGCACCTCGGAGGTGCCTTCCCCCCTTTGGACTCTCCCTCCTCCAAGTTTCCTTGGCGCATGGTCCCTTGGGGCTGGTTCCCCTTGGCCCAAGCAGGCCAAGGCGCACCCCCTAGGGCCCATGTGGCCCACCAAGGCAGGTGGCCCCACCTGGTGGACCCCGGGACCCCTCCGGTGGTCCCGGTACAATACCGATAACACCAAAACTTGTCCCGATGGACGAAACAACACTTCCTATATATAATTCTTTACCTCCGGACCATTCCGGAACTCCTCGTGACGTCCGGGATCTCATCCGGGACTCCGAACAACATTCGGGTTACTGCACATACATATCTTCACAACCCTAGCGTCACCGAACCTTAAGTGTGTAGACCCTACGGGTTCGGGAGACATGCAGACATGACCGAGACGGCTCTCGGGCAATAACCAACAGCGGGATCTGGATACCCATGTTGGCTCCCACATGCTCCACGATGATCTCATCGGATGAACCACGACATCGAGGATTCAATTAATCCCGTATACGATTCCCTTTGTCAATCGGTATTTTACTTGCCCGAGATTCGATCGTCGGTATCCCAATACCTCGTTCAATCTCGTTATCGGCAAGTCACTTTTCTCGTACCGTAATGCATGATCCCGTGATCAAACACTTTGATCACATTGAGCTCATTGTGATGATGCATTACCAAGAGGGCCCGGTGACGAGGATACGTACCTAGGGTAGGGTAACTTATCATACCTGAGGTACCCAATCAAGGACATGACTCCTACAATGAAAGACATTCTAAGAAGTATCAACATTTCAGTCGACCTGGTCAGCCCAGTCGACGGACACGAGTGTACTCGACCAGAAGCACAAGCAGTCGACCATGAAGACAGCCACTCGACTATAAGAAGACCTAAAGGCACTGCCTACAAACGGTCATCTCATAAGTAGCTTTTATGGCCTTCATGGTCCTTTATTACAGGCGTTACCAGTAACCCCCTCTCTTTATGTACATTAAACTCCTTGTAACATGGGCTGGCTGGGGTCCTGGCGAACTCTATATAAGCCACCCCCTCCACTAGGACAGGGGTTCGCAACTTTGTAACACACACACACATAATCCAGTCGACTGCCTCCGGGCTCCGAGACGTAGGGCTGTTACTTCCTCAGAGAAGGGCCCGAACTCGTAAAACTCCTTGCGCATACAACTACTCCATAGCTAGGATCTTGCCTCTCCATACTTACCCCCCATTCTTACTGTCAGACTTAGAACCACGACACCCGGTGATACCTCTCCGTCAAGCGGAGTGACAAATCCCAGTCTCGATCCATGTCAACCCAACAGACACTTTCAGAGATACCCGTAGTATACCTTTATAGTCACCCAGTTACGTTGTGACGTTTGGCACACCCAAAGCACTCCTACGGTATCCGGGAGTTACACGATCTCATGGTCTAAGGAAAGGATACTTGACATTGGATAACTCTAGCAAACGAACTATGCGATCTTATGCTATGTTTAGGATTGGGTCTTGTCCATCACATCATTCTCCTAATGATGTGATCCCGTTATCGATGAAATCCAATGTCCATAGTCAGGAAACCATGACTATCTGTCAATCAACGAGCTAGTCAACTAGAGGCTCACTAGGGACATGTTTGTTGTCTGTTATTCACACATGTATTACGATTTCCGGTTAACACAATTATAGCACGAATAAAGACAATTATCATGAATAAGGAAATATAATAATAATGCTTTTATTATTGCCTCTAGGGCATATTTCCAACACACCCCCCTTGCTCCTTTATATACGGGGGCAGGGGGCACCCTAGAGACACAACAATTGATCATTGATCTCTTAGCCGTGTGCGGTGCCCCCCTCCACCATAGTCCACCTCGATAATATTGTAGCGGTGCTTAGGCGAAGCCCTGCGTCGGTAGAACATCAACATCGTCACCACGCCATCGTGCCCCAACAGCTAGAATTGTATTAACTGGAAACATAATACATGTGTGAATACATAGATAGACAGAGTGTCACTAGTATGCCTCTACTTGACTAGTTCGTTGATCAAAGATGGTTAAGTTTCCTAGCCATAGACATGGGTTGTCATTTGGTTAACGGGATCACATCATTAGGAGAATGATGTGATTGACATGACCCATTCCGTTAGCTTGGCACACGATCATTTAGTATGTTGCTATTACTTTATTCATAACTTATACATGTTCCTATGACTATGAGATTATGCAACTCCCGTTTACCGGAGGAACGCTTTGTGTGCTACCAAATGTCACAACGTAACCGAGTGATTATAAAGGTGCTCTACAGGTGTCTCCGAAGGTACTTGTTGGGTTGGCGTATTTCGAGATTAGGATTTGTCACTCCGATTGTTGGAAAGGTATCTCTGGGCCCTCTCGGTAATGCACATCACTTAAGCCTTGCAAGCATTGCAACTAATGAGTTAGTTGCGGGATGATGTATTACGGAACGAGTAAATAGACTTGCCGGTAATGAGATTGAACTAGGTATTGAGATATCGATGATCGAATCTCGGGCAAGTAACATACCGATGACAAAGGGAACAACGTATGTTGTTATGCGGTCTGACCGATAAAGATCTTCGTAGAATATGTGGGAGCCAATATGAGCATCCAGGTTCCGCTATTGGTTATTGACCGGAAACGTGTCTCGGTCATGTCTACATAGTTCTTGAACCCGTAGGGTCCGCACGCTTAACGTTTCGATGATAGTTATATTATGAGTTTATATGTTTTCATGTACTGAAGGTTGTTCGGAGTCCCGGATGTGATGACGGACATGACGAGGAGTCTCGAAATAGTCGAGACATGAAGATTGATATATTGGAAGCCTATGTTTGGATATCGAAAGTGTTCTGAGTGAAATAGTGATTTTACCGAAGTACCGGGAGGTTACCGGACCCCCCGGGAACCTAATGGGCCTTAGTGGGCCTAGGTGGAAGAGAGGAGAGGCGGCTAGGGCTGGGTCGTGCGCCCCTCCCCCCAGTACGAATAGGACAAGGAGAGGGGGGCGGCGCCCCCCCTTTCCTTCTTCTCCTCCACTCTTTCCCCCTCCCAAGTCCTAATCCAACTAGGAAAGGGGGGAGTCCTCCTCCCGGTGGGAGTAGGACTCCTCCCGGCGCGCCCTCTCCCTTGGCCGGCCGCACCCCTCTTGCTCCTTTATATACGGGGGCAGGGGGGCACCCTAGAGACACAATAATTGATCATTGATCTCTTAGACGTGTGTGGTGCCCCCCCTCCACCATAGTCCACCTCGATAATACTGTAGCGGTGCTTAGGCGAAGCCCTGCGTTGGTAGAACATCAACATCGTCACCACGCCGTCGTGCTGACGAAACTCTCCCTCAACACTCGGCTGGATCGAAGTTCGAGGGACGTCATCGGGCTGAACGTGTGCTGAACTCGGAGGTGCCGTACATTCGGTACTTGATCGGTCGGATCATGAAGACGTACGACTACATCAACCGCGTTGTGCTAACGCTTCCGCTTTCGATCTACGAGGGTATGTAGACAACACTCTCCCCTCTCGTTGCTATGCTTCACCATGATCTTGCGTGTGCGTAGGATTTTTTTTGAAATTACTACGTTCCCCAACATGCACCACGTGGCCGAGGCCGGCCTTGCTTGATGGGAATTCTAGAAGTCAGTGAGGGTAATACCGGCCCTTAACCACACGAGCATACAAAAGACTTCGGTTCGGCGATCAAGCGCCAGCCCCATGAACTAGCATGTCTATAGATCGCTCGCAACAACGTACTGCCTGCTGGCTTCGTAACTCCCCTATGGAGATAACTAGCATAGTTGACTCGGAGTGTAATCACGATGCTTGATCAATGAAAGTTCCTTTCCCGCAAAAATAAAATAAAATTGAAGAGCCTCATATCACGGATCCCCATAACACCCAATGACTCGGGGCTGAGAGCCAATCCCAAGATGTCCAATGAAGCTTCCTTTTTCCATCCTCTCTGCCTCACCACTCGTCGGCAATAATCTGCCTAAATTTCTCGCAAATCCCCTTTGGAAGTTCAACGCAACTCATGATAATGGTTGGAATCACCTGTATGATTGATTTCAACAAAGTTTCTTTTCCAGCACGAGTGACATGATGTTCAGACCATCCATAAATGCACCGCCAACCTTGATCAGGCAGGAATTTGAAGATACTAGTAGGAGATTTGGCCACCTCCATAGGCATGCCCAAACAAGTGTGAGTTAAAGCTTCACAAGAAATTCCCAATCTAGACTTCAGTCTCTGTTAACATTTTTGGGGTAGTGACGACCAAAGAATAGTGATGATTTATCCTTGTCGATCAACTGGCCCGACCTTGGACAAGAAAGATCCAGAGTAGACACAATATCATCCACACTACACATGTCGCTTCTTGCAAAGAAGATGCTGTCGGTAAAAAGGAGATGTGAGATAAGTGGAACAGAGCGACCATTCCTAATAGCATGTAGCTCACTACATTTTTTCTTGTAATGTAACAGGCTTGACAATCCTTCAGTGCATAAAAGAAACGGGTAGGGGCTGATGGGATCACCTTGACGGATTCCTCTCGAAGGCGCCACATGCTCGGGAAGCTCTTCGTTGACCTTTATAGCATAACCGATATTTGTTACACACCTCATCATTGAATTGATCCGTGTATGGGCAAAACCAAGATTGAAGAGACAACCATGAAGATAACTCCACTCAACACGATCGTAAGCTTTTATCATGTCAATCTTCATGGAAAAGAAGGGCTGCTTAGCATGCTGTTTTCTAATTGCATGCAAAGATTCATAAGAAATAAGAGTATTGTTAGTAATTAGTCTGCCAGGGACAAACACACTCTGAAACTCAGAAATGACAACCGATAAGAACACCTTCAAACAGCTAGCCAGATCTTTGGAGGCAACTTCATACATCACATAGACTAATAGGGCGGAAGTTCTTGAGTTGCTTGGGTCTTGTGACTTTGGGAATCAGAACAATCATCGAGTCACAAAAACCATTCGGAAATAGGCTTCTCTTTCAAGAAACTCCTGACAGCCTGACAAATTACCTCACCCAAGAAGTCCCAGTGGGTCTGGTAGAGGAGAGCCGAAAACCATTTGGACCGGGAGCTTTCGTAGGCCCCATCTGAAAAAGCGCACCCTTGATTTCCTCATTAGTGTATGGCTTACAAAGATCATCATTCATCTCTCGCGTTAAAAAAAGATCATCATTCATCTCATCAGAAATCTGGTGAGGAATAGCATCAAGGTGAAGGTGAGAGAGCAAGAGATTGAAAATTTCGTGTGCTGCATTTTTTGCCTCACTTTTTTCGTAAATACTTCACAGTGCAGCTGCGCCGGATGGACGCAGCGAGCGCACGCGCTAGATGACAAAACTAGTTTGCTGTCTGTAATAAACGCGTTATCCACTGGGTAGTGTAAAGCGCATGCATGTGCCAACGTCATCTTTTTATTCTGTTTCAAATTTTCAAAGAGCTACAACTTTTGAACCGAGTGTTAGCGCTGAACCGTTTTCACTGCAGGGTTCCTCGCGATGAGCTCTTCAAAACTAGATCCCATATGAATATGTTTTGATGATTTTTTTTCGAAAGCAACTTTGATGCTAGATGAAGCAACATTAGTGTTAAACATGAGCAACTCTGATGGTAGATGACTTGCACTGTGTGTATGACTAACTTCGCCTAGTAGCCACCTAGTTAGTTGTGTGCAACAGTGTAATAGGGGGGTCACCATGATTTCTAAGTTGCATACATTGGAAAATAAGTTGTGAATTGTTTAGTTGCCTATCATACTGTGAAAATTTCTTACCGTAGACTGGAAACTCTAACATGGCTTATAAGTTGTCTACCGCAGAAACCAGGTTGCCCTTTCACTACGAAGTTGCCTACGAGTGATCCTCAATTTCTTACAATACTATGAAAGTTGTCCATCAATGGACCTAAGTTGCCTACAATATCAAAAAGTTTTTGTGGGATCTAAGTCATCTATCATGATTTCAAATTTTGAACTATGTGGGGATGGGTGGTATGAGATCTGTGTGTTTTCCTTTTCTGGGGGAGTCTGCCCGCCGACGCTATTAAGCACACGGATGTTGGCTAGCCAGGTCCTGACGAGCTCTTCAAAACTATACCCATATGAATACGTTTTGATGATTTTTCTTTCTTTCAGAAAGCAACTTAGACGCTAGATGAGACAACTTTAGTGCTAAACAGAAGCAACTCCACTCCAATTTAAAGTAACTAATTACCAACAATGAGCAACTAACTAGTAATAGAGAATAACCTTGAACAGAGGTAGACAACATCATATCACCTTTATAAGCAACTTTCTTTCTACGAGAGACAACTTTGGTGCAAAAAATAGGCAACTTCACTACACTTTCTCCTAATTAATTTTCTCTAACATTCTCCTAACTTCCTCACAGGTACTTCTAAGTTGCATATTCTCCTAGCTTCCTCACTGGTACTTCTAAGTTGCATATTGTTGATTCTATGAAGTCATCTACCATTGATACTCTTGTATTTGCTATTGCTAACTACGATAGGCAACTTGGTGCTCAATTTTGGCAACTTTAGAGTGTTTGCATGCAACTTAGAAAAACAATGGTAAACCACTTCACAATATTGTAGGCAACTATTTTTGCAAAGTTAGGCAACCGAGAAGCAATGATAGACAACTAATTACCAATAGTAGGAAACTAGGCATCAATTTGTAGGCAATTTACAATATTTATAGGCACCTGCACATCAATTGTAGGCAACTAACTATCAAACAATAGGCAAATGAGCAACCATGCATGATAGGCAAGTTGTGATAATGTTAGTAAAATTCACAGGTACACATAGTATAGTGAAGTTGTTTTGTATGTAGCACTAAAGGGCGTTATGTTTTGTCTAATTTTTCTTGTTTTTACGCCAACACAAACCTAATAGGAAGTCCTACTAGGCCAAAGAGAAGAAGTTGCTTCTCTATAGCATGATAGTTGCCTCCTTCACACCCAAAGTTGCCTTAAAAAAGTATCCAGTTGCCCACAGTCAACCATACAATTGCCTAAAATAAAGTATCCAGTTGCCCACAATCAACAAATAGTTTGCCTAAAACCATGTATCCAGTTGCCCAATCCTCACGAACAGAAATATTTTATCAAGACCATTTTTTGATAAATATCTAAATGTTTTAGATACTTGTAATTGAGTTTGGGTCATAGAGGGGGAGTCAAGATTTTCCCCTCCTCGGGTGGGATCCCTTGGTACGACCGTAGAGGGGAGCGGGTGGAACATACCTATATATGTTGTCTCTACTAGTTGTTTTTGTGGTTCTTTTTTTTTGCACAAGGGTTGCATGATCTTACTGCAAGGAGCTTATGGGGCAGCAACCCCTCTTTTAATGCATGACACTAGTTGCTTCAAATTTTGTAAGAGTTGTCTGAAATCATAGCAAAGTTGTTGCATGTTTTTTACTTTTGCACAGGGGATGCATGCTATTTTTTACTGCAAGGAACTCATATGGGGCAGCAGACCTTTTTTACATGCCTGATAGTAGTTGGACTCATTGGATGGCTAAAAGTGCCTAGAGAGGTCGATTCTGATATTTGGGGCGTTTTGGTGATCCGCGTTGGAGTTGTCTTTATATTAGGCGATTTAGAGGTGAAACTAGTCAATTGATAGTCATGGTAACCGACTTAAAAGGATCATCCGTGGATAGGTAGTCATACTAGGGAAAATGAGTTGCTTTTCTATAACACTAAAGTTGCCTCTGTAGCACACAAAGTTGCCCGGAAAAAAAGTTCTTCGAAACCTACTCATATGGGATCTAGTTTTGAAGAACTCGTCGCGAGAAACCCACCGGTGAAAGCGGATTTGAATTTTGACATTCTAATCAAAAGTTACAAGTTTTTAAAGTTTTTGATCCCCTAATAAATGCAGGTGGGAGCTGGCTCGGGAGGTTTTTCCTTTTCTAGGTTGTCCTGATGCGGCGTGCGGTAAAACTTTCCTTTTGGGGAGGGCGCTCGCTGGCCCGAACGGGCGCTCGTGCGCCAGGTAGCCAGGTCCCACTTTTTTTGGCAGCTATTTGTTCTTTTTGAGAACTTTTGGCAGCTATAGTAGTCGTGACTCGTGACAGTGTAAAAGAATCCGAGCAGACCGTCGGAGGCCAAATTTCGTGTTTTGACCCTTTTGACATACAATTTCAGGATCTGACCCCACTTAGGAAAATTTTCGGGATTTGACCCTTCTGCTACCGCCAGAGCACCTGGCGGTAGGGTTAGACAACCTACCGTCGGAGGCCCTAGCGGTAGGCTGTGACGGAGGGGGACGGCGCCGTCACCGCGGGTGACGTGGATAAATACCTTACCGCCAGACACCCTGGCGGTAAGCTATCTAACACTACCGCCGGGGGCTCTGGCGGTAGGGTGTGGGGGGTTTTGCCGTACAGGCATTCTGTAACGAGATATGCGAGTTCCCTGGCGGTAGGTTGTCTGACCCTACCGCCAGGGTTCCTGGCGGTAGGGTCCTCTTTTTTGTTTTTCATGTTGATTTGGTTGCTTGTTTTCAATTTAAGTATGACATCAATATCACAACAAGTTTTACAAAAATGACAGCAATATATGAGCTCACATATTAATAAAGGTTTCACATAGCAAATATCAAACAGTTTACACATAGCTTCATAAGTAGGAAATAGCAAATTGCAAACTTGTCCACATAGTTTAACAACCCCTACTAAAACATAGATGCATATCCAATAGACATGTTTATAGGTTGGACAAACCTCCCCCCTCATATACTAGGCTTGGCCGTGGAGACAGATACGGCAGCGGATCCACAGGTTCAGGCAGAGGCGGAACGCTGGTCGGCATCCGCCCGTTCAAGCACTCCCACCTTGCCTTGCCAGCTGGAGTTTTCGCCTCCGCCCTTCCCCAGTTGATGATATCGAACGCCGATGCACTTGGGGGCGGCATCCTGGCTCTCTCCTCCGCATTGCTCTCGAAGTAGATCCTCCAGCCCAAATTGCGCAGCTCCCAGTTGGAGTGCTGCTTGGCAACTTCAATGGTCCGTTCCCGGCGTTCACGACAGATAGTTGGATCTCCCTCCATCTCTGCAGTCACTCTCTTCAACTCCTTCACACTCTGCACCCAACACTTCACATCATCGACGATCCGTTCTGCCCTCTCGTGCCACCGCACTGCCCTCGTCTCCTGTAGGAACTCGTCTGAAAAATCGGTCACCGGCAGCAGAAGCTCGGGGAAGGACTCGTACACGTACGGAAGTGGCAAGGCAGAAGGGTCGTGTTGGAGATGAATGGGCGATGGTTGCGCCACTATTGCAGACCTGAACATATGGATCAAATAAATAAAATACATATATCAAGATGTGTGAAATGCAAAATCATACCATATCAGACCAACCAAATCCACTACTTGCATCATATATTTTTTGTTTACTACAATATGCATCATATCAACATGCATCATATCATAAAAAATAACATCATAAAACAACATCTTCATATCATATCAACATGCATCATAAAACTACTATCAAGTGCTCCTACATGCATTACATCATAATTTTTTTAACAAAAAATACTATGAACTAGGGTTCATCTTCACACTAACATATGAACTATTGATTAGAGTTCATATTCAATATCACTACTTACTAAAGAACTAAGAACTACAACTACAATCAAGCTAAAACAATCTTAGTTGAAAAAATCCAATCTAAATTCAAAAACATGGGGGATTTCAAGCAAATAATGCGTCGAAACGGAAGCAAGATTGTAAAAACTAATTAGAGGGATTGGAGGAGCTTACGTTTCTCTTTTCGGGGCCATCTCGATCCGCAAAAATGGTCAACAAACGGCGAAGATCCGAGGGGGGGGGGAGTGGAGGAGATGAGAGAGAGAGAGAGGGACGACTTGGGAAGAAGAACTGCCGGCGAGGGGAGGGGGGAGGGCGGGGAGAAGGGAAGGGGCGCGGGGTCTCGGGCGATATAACTGCCCCGCACCCTACCGTCAGGGGTTCCGGCGATAAGTTTACACAGCCTACCGCCAGGATCCCTGGCGGTAGGGTGCGACGAAGGGGAACGACGCCGTCTCCGCGCGCTGACGTGGATAAGTTTCCTACCGCCAGGGACCCTGGCGGTAGGCTCTGCAACCCAACCGCCAGAGACCCTGGCGGTAGAAAAAAAGTTAAATCCCGAAATTTTTTCAAATCGGGGTCAGATCCTGAAATTGTATACCAAAAGGGTCAAAACATGAAATTTGGCCACCGCCGGACGCATACATTCGAGAAAAGAAAAAAAAACTGCCGGACACACACATGTCCGACCGTGGTCCGGCGGAACCTGCCCGCGCCTCCACCTCCGTTCCGACCCGAGCCTAGAGGAAGGTGCGAACCGGGACCTCATCCGACGACGGGCAAAGGGCGGAGACGCAAAACAAGCAGCGAGCCAACGAAGCAGCCTCAGGCCCTCAGCACAGCACAGGCGGCAACACAGGGCAGGAGTGGGCCGCATCGCATCGCACCCGCGTGGTGGGATGGAGCGGGGCGGCACCGCCGCGCTCGCCTGCACTTTCCGCTCCTCCTCCTCCCCCTCTCCGGCTTCCCACTGCCTGCCTCTCCTCCGCTCCCGTGGACGCCCGCCCGCGCCCGCCGGGGCTCCTCACTTCCTCCCGCCAACCGGCCGGCGCTTCAGGTAACGAAACAGCCGCCTTCTATCCTCCCCGCGCTTGCTTGCCTTTTCCATCCTTTGCGTTGATGCAGGAGGAGGTCTCGCTTCCCCTGCGCCTGCGCGCGCAAGCTGTTCGACAGAACGCTTGAACTGTCGGGCGTTGGTGACAGGTGGACCTGCACCGTTGGAGTAGAATTTAGAATTATAAATGTTTAGCATAGTTTTTATATCTTTATTACGTACTCCTTCCGTCCGGAAATACTTGTCGGAGAAATGGATGAAAATGGGTGTATCTAGAACTAAGTTGCATCTAGATACATCCATTCCTTCGACAAGTATTTTCGGACAGAGGGAGTAGGTTATAGGGTCGGCAGCTCGGGGTCTTTAAACGCCTTCCCAAACCGTAGACTTGTGACAGTTTTTTATGGTTGGGTTTGTCGACTTACAAGCTTACCCCACGTTCATGATGGCCCATAACCAAGCACTACAGAGGTGAAGAATCTCTATGCCTGGAATTCTAGTACTTGGTGGGCGTGAACAAGAATGTTGGTTATGATTTAGCGAGTGTGAATTGAAGTTAGCTACTCCCTCCGTTCAAAATAGATGACTCAACTTTGTATTAACTTTAGTACAAAGTTAGTACAAAGTTGGGTCATCTATTTTGAAACGGAGGGAGTAGCTAGCTTATTTCCTTTATAACTTCATATCATGAACGCTTTTTTCAAGTTATTAATATAGTAAGCGACATGTTCAAGCTAGTTTTTCGCCACTGCAGCCAAGCTAGGTTGTTTGGCTGGTGTGGTCAACCAACGGAGATGGAGGTAAAGGGGATTGAAATTTCGAATTGTGCATATGTAGGATAGAACCAACAAGTATGACCTGCTCTCGACATAAATGCTTATTAATCCCTTAATTCTTGCTGATGCTGTGATGCAAATAAGCCATCATGATGGATAAGTGAGCGCTTATTTTATTTTATGTCCTATAAGAATATGATGTATAACTGAACATCAGATTATTAAAAGAGATAAGGGACCTATCGATTATTCAAATTGATTAATCCTAGGAAAGAGGTGCAAATATTGAGATTATCCTGCTAGAAGATCAGGATTTCTATCGCCCTATTGGGTACCGTATGGTTCATTTTCCGTGCAAACATATAGCATAATTTCAGCCTGTCTGTCTAGCCTTTTTGTTTTTAATTTTTGTTAACTTGATTATGCACTGCTAGCTACTGCAGTCAAAATAGGTTTTTAGACACAAGCAAGGGGCTTAAGCGGTATTCATTGATGACATTCAGCCCATTTCGGCGTCCAGCGGTTAGTCTGAACGATGCAGATTTAGTAAAGGATAAGATGCTAATTGATTGTGGAGAAGAGCAAGACTGTGTGCTTGGTAAGTTCTTTATGCCCTTTCTTCCTCTCGTATTAACAAATTCCAAAATCATGCTGTTAATATGTCTGTAAAACCAGTACCTTAAACCGTTGTGTGCTTGTAATTTCTGTTGCCTACAAAATTTTATTGTGGCAGCTCAGAAACTTCCTATTCCATAATTAATGGCATGTTCTAATAATTTCCGAGAAACACTGTTCACATACTCCTCCCGTCTGGGTGCATAGGGCATGCACGTGTTTCTAGGTTATCAATTTAACCAACCAAATATATGCTATATGTCACCTAAATCATATCATTGGATTTGTCTATGGATGAAGTTTCTAGACATATAATTTTTGTCACATATAATACATATTTGGTTAGTCAAACTGTCACCTAGAAACACACGCACGCCCTTTGCATCCACACGGAGGGAGTACTATTTATTTTCCTTTTTTGCGGGGAATTTATTTTTCGATAAAGGTTGTTTTTATATTGACTCATAATGTAGCATCGAGGGATACAATCATAACGAGTACACACCCGGCCTCTGCATAACTAGGATGCACACAGCCAACACAACACACACACACAAATGATCACGCCGGCAAAGAGCAAAGTCATACAAGACCCAAGCTGTGCCTAGGCAGAGGAAGAAAAAAAAAACCGAGGCAATGAAAACAATGATTGACGATATGCGACAGTGACCATCGGCGCCAACCATTTCTTGACAACACGAGAACTGCAAGAAAGGCTCTCCAAAAGCGACACCTCCAGCAAGGGAACGATGTTTAAGCGTCGCCGTCGCCGGATCCAACCACTAAGGTCGGATCGTGGGTTTTCACCCGAAGATCAAATCTGAGAAACTCTGAGCAATGCCTTCATCAGGGTAACGACACAGAGCGCCGCTATTGCCAGGTATGACCAGCAAGGGTCAGACCTAGGGTTTTCACCCCTGAGCTCCAGACTAGGTACTTGAGAAGTACCACCCAATCGAAGTCCTCCTGGGTTGTCTCCACTTTCCTCGATCCCAATACCTGTATATGCGCACGGTCCTTGTGGCGAAGGTTGGCCATGCCCACACGAGTAGGCTGACGTGACACGACAAGAGCCTCTCGCCACCATCCGACGAAGTCTTTGATAGGGAGGAAGGACTGCAGCACAACCAAAATGCTGATTTGGGGACACACCGGAGGCCCCACACCATCCTCACAAGTGACAGCCGATGACTGATCTATATCAGACGACAGCTCACGCGTTGCCACTAGCTCCGCCATCCTTGCATGTGGACGCAGATCATCCAGGTCGAAGACCCTCGGGTAACCATGATCTTTGACGGGGAGGGAGTACTATTTATGAAGGGCGGTGTGGTGCACTGTTTTTTAGTCGAACGACTAGTCGTCGGTCGACGAGTCGCAACTGGCAAGTCGACTCAACATGTCTACTCGACTAGCTGGCTGAGTCGAGCGACTCGATCGCCTAGTCTCGACTAGTCGTGTTTTTTGAATCGAACGAGTCAAATTGGCCCCACCTGCCATATTTTTTTCTATTTGCTTGCCCAATCCCCCCTGGAAACCTAGATCGCCCAGTTTTCCCGCCGCCCCACAATTCTGCCGGCAGGCGCTGGCGCAAGCTGGTCTGTTCCTCCCCTGGTTGCCGGCGGCTGCTGCTGCTCTGCTCCTCTCCTAGTAACTCATGTCGACTAGTCGACCATGAGTCTTGACTAGTCACGACTAGTCAAGAGTCGCTACCCTAGAACAACTCGTCGACTCGAAAACCTTGCTGTGGTGGCAGTTCACTTGCGTGGAAGTTAGCTATCCATGTGCCAGAACCATGACTTGGTTTCAAGGTCTTATGGGTTCAACTCTAGGCTACCCCAACTTGTTTGGGACTGAAAGGCTTTGTTGTTGTTGTGTGGAGGCAGTTCAGAGATTGCAGGCTCAAGAGAAGAAATGTGCAATATAAAATCCATACTCAGCCTGAGTCCATTTCTGTGACTCCACTTCATGTTTCTATTACCTATTCATGAACTGTATATTTTTCATTTCCATCGTAGGTTTGGTTTGCCAATCACCACCATTTTTGTGAGCCAGTAGTCTCCTCTAGAGCACATGTGTATCATGTGAATGTTCCTCATTGTACATGACGTCTTTGTGCAGTGCCATGCGCTGCACCCTTGCTTGGCATGGCACTCTGTTGGGGACATAGCGATGTTGAAGCATCTTGGAATGTGATAAATGTTGGATTTGAGTCAATTTGAATTGTTACAGTCCCAGTCCATAGAACATTGACTTACATACATACCCCTAATAAAAATAATTAACAAAATTGCTCTTATATCTGGCAAATTTCCCTGGAAAAGCACTGAAGCACTGCTCAGTTCAGGAAGTTATTCGTTTTGTATGCACCACTATTTGGTATTTCGTTAGCTTTCCACTTGATTCTTGATTGGTTTGGTTGAATCTCGGTGCTTGCCAGTTTCACATCCAACCACCCTAGTTAACGAAATATGCATATTTTTTCAAGTCATGTTGCGCACAAATAACATGCTTTGACCCCCTCTGATAGAAGCCATGTTAAGACCATTAAGTGGCCCATGCTTTATCTTTACTCCTTTCCTGAAATTATATGTACATCAGAGGATACAGCACAATTATAGCAGACATTGCATCTTTGTCAGGAGGAACACTAAAAAGGAAATTTGTTACCACATATTCAAAATCCTACTTTCCTCAAATAAATATTCCAAGTTCTACACTAGAAATCGGTCGCCGATTTTCACTCTCCTTATGACCTCTTGTGGCACTAACTTCACAGATATTCATTTCATCTGTACAGTTGCACTGAATTTCATTGCACATTTCAGATGGGATAGTCGCCTTGGGAAAATTTGATGCCCTTCACATTGGCCACCGGGAACTAGCCATGCATGCTTCTAAATCAGGAAATCCTTTTCTTCTTTCTTTTGTTGGAATGGCTGAAGTTCTTGGCTGGGAGTATAGGTGGGCCTCTTAGAAATTTTCAGTAACTTCCTTGGTAAATTTAGCCCAATATTAAGGAGGACATAGTGAAGTCCTTAACAAATCATTACTGTTTTCCTTTTGTACAGGCCTCCCATAGTTGCTCATTCTGATCGGAAGCGAGTCCTTTCATCTTGGGCTCCATATTGTAGAAATGTGGTGCCTCTTGAATATCAAGTTGAGTTTTCAAAGGTCAGGTACCTAACTCCACGCCAGTTTGTTGAGAGGTTATCAACGGATCTGAGAATAAAAGGTGTTGTAGCAGGTACAAACATGTTGGTTTACCTTACAAGACTCAGTATTGTGCTGCACTACCCTACCTAATATTTTTATTCATGTACTATGACAGGTGAAAACTACAGATTCGGGTACAAAGCATCTGGTGATGCAGCTGAGTTAGTGAAACTGTGTGAGGAATTCGGTTTAAGTGCATTTATTGTACGGTCTGTCATGGACACCGCAAAGGGTTCTTATAATGGAGCAACACCCGTCGTAAATTCAAGTGATAAAGGACAGGTGTCTTCTAGTCGTGTTCGCCAAGCTTTGTCGGTTGGTGACATTGAATACGTATCCAAGTTACTTGGGAGGAAACACCGCCTTGTGCTAACAGTGAGTGAATACTCCATTAAGGAACATAAAAACATTAAAGTCCCTAAATCTTGCATGGTTAACATGCCACCAGCCGATGGATTCTACGAGAACTGTGAGCTCTTCAATGGAGGGTATCTTGGACTATGCAGGGTGGCCATTAACGCAGAGACCATTGATATTGAGATGAAAGATGAGAGCAGTTTGTCACCAGACAATTTTCAAGAAGTTAAACAACTAGGTATTGAGTTCGGGTGATTTTGCAGCTCCTTTCGTGATGAGCGGCTGGTCTTAGTTTGTATACCCGGTCACCTTTTGGACAATTTTGAGTCGAAGCCTTAGGTGGGAGTTTTTTTTTCCCTAGATGGAGGATATATGACGGAAATGATCAGAAGCATGTATTCAGCCTCATCAAGGTTCATCAATCCGAAGTCCAGTTCACAGATTCATGGAAAGATTATCCCGGAGAAGATTAGACATTGGTGCACACAGCAAGAGAAGCACGGGCACGAAGGCGGCATTCTTTCCTGTGGACTGGCAAATAAAGAGTTTACTGGCTTCGAGCGGCTGTATGTATTGAAACCAAAGAAGAGACTCTTCTTCGGCTCAAAAAAAAAAAGACTCTTCTTGCAGCATGTCTTAGTCCTAGTACATTGTAGTCTGTACATTTCGAAGGGTTTTTTCAGAGTCAGCCTGTTTTCTGTTGCTATAGTTCACAAGCATGCTCTGTTGCATCGAGCAGTGCGGATGATATCCTGTTTGTTAGTACAAAATTCCTTAACAATTAAGCAGGATTTCGTTACGACGAAAGACTTGTATCTACCCAGGCTTGTCAAAGAACTTGTGAGCAGCTGGAAACTTACTTTACCATCTGAATATGTTAGTTGTAAGCAGAAAGGTGGGAGTCTAAGATTCGTTGGATGAACCAAATTATTATTGCTGTGTTTCCGCGTTCGTTTCTGCCGTAGTCGCTGACGCTGTCAAGGGTGTAGGTGCTTGTTAGCGTGCCCTCGAGGGTGATCGAGCTGTGGATGCGGCGGGACGGCAAAGTTGAGGTTTAGAATTGAGTTCTTTCTTCCTTGCCAAAAGTGCGACAAAGATGTGTGCCATTTGGATGGAGACAAAGTAGCGTGCGCGTGCAGAAGTCGGCAACAAGTAGCATTCGGTCACCTGCCTGAGCGTATGGTTGCCACGAACATCTTAGTTGTGAAGAAGGTTTATAAGTATATATAGATACATGTATGCCCAAAAGATTGAAATTTCAGGTGCGCAACTGCTCGTATCCAGCAAAAGAGAACAACAATTGTTGTGTTGCGCTCTGATAATCTGATTCACATGGTTCCTTGTTCCTTGCATTGTGGCCCTTGGTGAACTTGAGAAGGCATGATTATATTCCATCTTCTGAGGGTGCGTTGGGGGATGCACATGGTTTGTTAGTTTTGTTTGATTGTGCGTATAAGAAGGCTCCATTCCATGGCTTCATTGAGACAGTGAAGGCCGGCACTCTCTAGTAGTATCATTGTTTTTCTAATGATGAGAAGCTTGGGTTCCTTGGGAACGTAGAGTAAGATATACACCTAAGTAGCTAGAAAATGCATTTAAAAGAAAAGTTAAATGGATTTACATGAGGTCGATACGCAGGACCAAAAAAAATACACTGCAGGATAAGATCCAATCCAAATCGTCTGCTAGTTGATCCTTTGCATGTGTACGTCGTTTTATAGTGCAAAGACTAGTCTAGTTGTTTATCTAGGGATTCTAGGATATGGTTGACATGTCATTTGCTTATTTATACATTTTGCATCCCTTGATTTCCTCAAAGGATCACTCTCATGAATAATCAATAGGCCACAAGACATTTCTTTCAAATGAGCAACTCTAAACACCCCCTAAAATTTGCCTCCCTAGTGGTTCTTCGGTTTGGAGGAATTTTGTAGGATACCAATTAATACATTTTTTTTATATGAAGATCATTTGGTTCAAGAAATTAACCGTGTAAAATTGCTGCAGATTGCTTTCCTACACCACAGTTTTATAGGAATTGTAGAAAAAATTGAGATCTCTTGGAAATTTTTCTTTGTGTCTATGACAACTATGTCATGCATCTATAGATTTCATGTAGTAGAGCCAAACAAGTCCTAATACTAATTCCCTTGTTTCAGTAGAATTTGACATGGTATCACATTATGTTCCTATGATTTTTCCTATTTCTATGTATTCAAATATCTAAGAACCAAATAAGCTCTATATGACTTGGGGACCCCACCCTCTCCCTTGTTATTTTCCTTCTACTTCCACATTTAAAAAACAAAAAATAGTGGTTGACGAGCTTTGTGCGTCTCCGGTAAGCAGCAACTGACGATGACATGTACCTAGGGTACGGTAATGGGCCTGACCTAGACACCCTTCCCAAGGACACTGCCCTAAAGTCAAAGACATTCAAAGCACAACAACATCTACCGACTGTAATCACCTCAGAGTGCAACCCACTCGACCAAAAGCATTTCACTCGGGTAACCCAATTCCATTCGACCAGGATATACTCACTCGACCACATCAGGAATCACTCGGAGTACAGAAGATCTTAATGGTCATTTATATGTCTTTATTACTGGCATTATTAGTAACGTCTCCCCTTTATGTACATTGAACCCCTTGTAACGTGGGCTGGCTGGGGTCCTGGCGCACTCTATATAAGTTACCCCCTCCACTGGCACAAGGGTTGGCACCCCCTGTAACTTCACGCATAATCCAGTCGACCGCCTCCGGACACCGAGACGTAGGGCTTTTACTTCCTCCGAGAAGGGCCTGAACTCATAAGTCTTGCATGCACAACCTCATCGTAGCTAGGATCTTGCCTCCTCCTACGTGCCCCCTATTCTGCTGTCAGACTTAGAACCACGACAGTTGGCGCCCACCGTGGGGCAGGTGTCTTAGCGACTTCCGATGAGGTTGCGATTTTCTCGATCTTCATCATCATGGTTTCCGGCGGTGGATTAGCTGAGGGCCGCGAGATCCGTCTCGGCGCGCTCGTCTTTGTCGTCGACGACTCCGCCTGGCTCCAGGAGGCCCCCCTCGATGTCGAGGCGCTCCCCGTCCACGGGGCGACGCACTTTCGCGCTTGCGTCCACGACGTCCTTTTGCGGCAGCCGTCGACTCAGTATCGATTGGCTCCCGCGGCATCTTTGCTCCCCGCTGTTCATCGTCGCAAGCGATCTGGTCGATCGCGGCTTCAG
This sequence comes from Aegilops umbellulata, assembly GCA_032464435.1. Classification (NCBI taxonomy): domain Eukaryota; kingdom Viridiplantae; phylum Streptophyta; class Magnoliopsida; order Poales; family Poaceae; genus Aegilops; species Aegilops umbellulata. The sequence continues at coordinate 342,977,066 of CP136058.1, read as the reverse complement.
CGGTGGGTGAAGCATGCGGTGGCTCATCAGATGGCCACCTCCCCAAGTCACGGCAATCGAGCCCGACAAATCTCTCTACGGGCTATTCGACCTGTCGAGTGGCTCCGTGGAGACCCTGTCCGAGTGCTATAGCAGCGACCCCACGGCGGAAGTTCTGATGGTCGACATGCCGCGCAGCCCGCCTGGTTTCCGTCGCGGCGACACCGGCGATCCGTCGCGTGTTCACGAGGAATACCACCCCGAAGCCCTCTCTTCACAGCAGAGGGAGGAACTACACCGCCGCAACATGGAAGCGCTCCACACTCCCATCATCGGAGAGACCTCCGAGGCTCGGGCCTTGGAGGCTGCGTGCCTGGCCACTTTGGCTGAGCGCACTCAATTGGAAAACCTTCAGCATGCACTCGACGAACGCGCTCGACGGCAGATCCCTGAGTCCAGTCGACGGCAACGGCAACTGTTCCCGCCTGAACCTCAGGTATACCGCACTTTGATTCAGAATCTTACAGCTGCCGCCCGTATAGCAGAATCAATTCAGCCATCCCAATCGGAGGCTGGCAGAGGCCTGATGCAGATCCGAGCACTGCTCCGGGCGGCAGGTGAGCAGAACATAGCAGTTTCTCAGTCCCGCAACAGGACCCGCAACAGATCTGTGGTGGCGGATACAGTCTAGTCGGCCCACAGCCCGAAATCGCCTCTGCGGCGTGAGGGACGTGGGCACCGCCAGGAGCAGTATCTGGGTCAGAATCACGAGCAATATGATCGGCCGTGATGACCACCGTCGAGTGCCTACGCCCCCTCCGAGGGGCGGATCATTCGCGCCCCGGCAGTATGATGAAAGGCGCCCGTACAACGATGAGTGGAGGGTCCTAGTCAACCCAAGAGAGCCAGGATTTGATGCAAGGTCGATCCTCGTTCAAGGTCTGGTCGACAGGAACAGAGCACACAGAGAAGGACTCGACAGAGATCGTTCGACTGGCAGCAGAGTTCATGTCTTCGGACCAGAGTGTTTCAGCAGAGCTATCAGAGTCGCTGAGATTCCTCCGAATTTCAGGTTGGCAACGGGAGTGAGTAAGTTCACCAGTGAGTTGAAGCCTGACATTTGGCTGGAGGATTACCGAGTGGCCGTACAGATCGGTGGTGGTAATGATGAGGTAGCCATGAAGCATCTTCCCCTGATGTTAGAGGGTTCGGCTAGAGCATGGATGAATCAGTTGACTCCAGGCGGTATATTCAGTTGGGAAGAGTTGGCCCAAGTGTTTGTGAGGACGTTTGAGGGCACATGCAAATGACCTGCAGGGTTGGCAAAATTACATCATTGCGTACAAAAACCGAATGAAACTTTGAGGGATTACATCCAGAGGTGGACCACTTTGCATCACTCAGCACCAAGCAGTTTGCGCCTTCAAGGAGGGCGTTTGGTATCGAGAGCTTAACCTGAAGTTCGGTCAGACAGGAGACATGACCCTGACCCAAATGATGGAAATAGCCACTCGGTACGCAAGCGGCGAAGAAGAAGACCGACTCTGCAGTGGCAAGAGTAAACCAGGCGGCCAGGACACTGGAGGAGGTAATTCCAATCGGAAGCAGAAGCGCAAAGCCGTGCCCGCGGGTCCTGGGGAGGTTGCAGTTGTGACCCAAGGAAAATTCAAGGGAAAACCTAAGAGGCCCTGGATCCCCAAGAAAGTAAAAGATCAAGCAGGAAATGATGTGTTGGATTTGCCGTGTCACATTCACACCAAGAAGGATGAAGAGGGTAATCTGATTTATCCCAAGCATACCACTCGACAATGTCGGCTCCTTATCCAGCAGTTCCGAGAAAAACAACCTAGTGAGAAAGAGAAGGAATCTTATAAGGATGAGAACAAGGAAGAGGATGATGGTTATCCCAATGTCAATGCCACTTTGGTGATTTTTGCTGACGTTGAGAGCAAAAGTCGACTGAAGGTCATCAACAGAGAAGTAAACATGGTTGCTCCGACAACGACAACATATTTGAAGTGGTCAAAGACTCCTATCACATTCGACCAGTCTGACTATCCCGCGCACGTTGCAACCCCAGGGTGACAAGCATTGGTGGTCGACCCGGTCGTGGGGGGCACTCGACTGACCAAAGTTCTGATGGATGGCGGCAGTGGTTTGAACATTTTATATGCTCAGACTCTCAGAGAGATGGGCGTTCCGATGTCGAAGCTCAGTGAAAGCAATATGCGATTCCATGGTGTCATCCCAGGGAAGAAAGCCGATTCACTCGGCCAAATCACTCTTGACATGGTTTTCGGTGATACGAAGAATTACCACAAAGAAAAGTTGACATTTGAAGTTGTGGATTTTCACAGTGCTTATCATGCCATTTTGGGCAGACCTGCATATGCCCGTTTCATGGCTCGACCGTGTTACATGTACCTCAAGCTGAAGATGCCTGGTCCCAAGGGCGTGATCACAATCACTGGTAATCGGCAGAGAGCGGAAGAGTGCCTCCAGAAGGGCTCAAAGATTGCCGATGAGCAGATGGCAGCAGTGGAAATGCAGGAATATCAGAAGAATGCAGATCCGAGTGATTTGTTACGTGCCAAGAAGCCTGCTTCAGAGTCTGCATTTCAATCGTCTGGTGAAACCAAGCAAGTTCACATTCACCCGACTGATCCTAATGCTGCTCCGACTCATATTTCAACATCACTCGACAGCAAATAGGAAGAAGCGCTCATCCAGTTCCTCCGTGAGAACTGGGACATCTTTGCATGGAAGCCTTTTGACATGCCAGGTGTACCCAGGGAACTGGCTGAGCACCACTTGCGAGTCGACCCGAAAGTAAAACCTGTCAAAGAGCATCTCTGACGGTCCGCCGTGGAGAAGAGAAAGGCAATTGGTGAAGAGGTGGCTCGACTTCTAGCAGTTGAGTTCATCCGCGAGATATACTACTCCGAGTGACTCGCCAATGTTGTCATGGTCCCCAAGAAGGACGATTCACTTCGCAAGTGCATTGACTTCAAACATATCAATCGGGCCTGCCCGAAAGATCATTTTGCTCTGCCCCGCATCGACCAAATTTTCGACTCAACTGCGGGATGTGAGCGTTTGTCCTTTTTGGACGCTGATTACGGTATCATCAGATCCGACTGTATGGACCCGATTAAATAAAAACAACTTTCATCACCCCATTTGGGTGCTTTTGTTATGTTACCATGCCCTTTGGTCTCAAGAATGCTGGTGCCACATTCATGCGCATGATTCATAAGTGCTCGCTCACTCAAATCAGTCGGAATGTGGAAGCATACATGGATGACATCGTGGTTAAGTCGCGTAAAGGTTCCGACCTGTTGACTGACCTCGCTGAAACCTTTGCCAACCTGAGGAGATATGATATCAAGCTTAATCCGTCGAAGTGTACATTCGGGGTTCCAGGTGGAAAGTTACTCGATTTCCTCGTTTCCAAACGAGGGATCGATGCAAACCGAGAGAAAGTTGGTGCAATCCTCTGAATGAAACGCCCTGTGGTGTACACGACATTCAGAAGCTTACTGGTTGTTTGGCCGCTTTGAGTCGGTTCATTTCTCGTCGTGGTGAAAAGGCATTGCCTATTTACCGACTGATGAAGAAATCTGACAAGTTCGAGTGGACTCCTGAAGCTGACGCAGCGTTTGTAGAGCTCAAAGCCCTACTTTCCACCCAGCCGGTGCTCGATGCCCCAATCAGCAAAGAGCCTTTACTACTTTATATTGCAGCCATTGGACAAGTTGTCAGCACAGTACTCACGGTCGAGCGGGAAGAAGAAGGTAAAGCCTACAAGGTTCAACGCCCAGTGTACTATATTTCTGAAGTCTAGACTCCATCCAAGCGGAGATATCCGCATTATCAGAAGCTTGTTTATGGGATTTACTTGACCACGAAGAAGGTTACACATTACTTCTCAAATCATTCGATTACAGTCGTCAGCGATGCTCCATTGTCAGAAATTTTGAACAACAAGGATGCAACTGGTTGAGTGAAAAAATGGGCGATTGAACTCCTTCCATTGGATATCAAGTTTGAGGCAAAGAAAGCAATCAAGTCCCAAGCAATAGCAGATTTCCTCGCCGAGTGGATTGAGCAGCAACAAGCGACCCAGATTCACTCGGAGCATTGGACTATGTTCTTTGATGGATCCAAGATGCTGAATGGTTCTGGTGCTGGGGTTGTCGGAGTAATGGGCCACGGGTAGGCTAACCCGAGGCCCAGAACCTTTCAAGACATCGGGGCAGGCTACACCCCTCAAGACCCTAGGACATAAAGCCGCCTTTGGGAGTCGGCAGCAGCGCAGCCGACTACCTACTCTCGGCCGAGTCCCAGGGGCGACTTCGAGGTGAGCCGACTCCTAGCTGGCGGCTTCCAGAGAAGCCGGCTATGGGGAGTCGGCCCGCGACCCCAACCACCTCATGCTCTCGGCAGGAGGGACGGGACGGGGCGTGGCCTCGGCAAGGTCCACGCCCGCCCCTTACCAAAGGCAGGCATGGCCACAGTGTGCCATACCATCGGAGATCTCCGTCCGGCGCGGCACTGTTGCCATGCCAGCCTCGACATCAGCCCCAGCAGGCGGAACCCTGTACCCATGATGGCATGTATGTACAACCCAGAGACGGCAGGACCCACAGGTCAGCGGGCGTCCCAAAGACGGCAAGAGTGCCACCAGTCGGACCCGGTGGGAGTCGGCCTCTAGGAGTCGGCTGGCCCTTCCCACGGGCCCCACACGCCATTAACCAGACAAGACGGGGAATGGCAGCAGTGATCGCCCGTCAGGCGGCGACACTGTTGCCATGACCCCACGACCAAGCCAGCGTCATTAGAAGCACGGCTACAGTAATCCGCAGCCGGCAAGACCCGCCCGCGGCGGACACGGCCTGACGGCCCCGTACCTGACCAGTCGGCAGGGCCCACCAGACAGCGGGCCCCGGCAGTTGGCGGAGAAGACGGCGCCCTGAGAGACAGACGGCTGGGACCCGCGCCCAGCCAGATTACCATTGTACCCCTGGGGGTAGCCTATATAAACCCCCCAGGGCACCCATGCAAAGGGTTCGAATCCATTAGCACCAGACCAGATCATATAGGAAGGAGAGAGCTAGCCTTGCCTTATCCTACCTCCAGGAAACAGCTCAAGGAGCAACCTTGTACGCACTTTGCCATAGTGATCATGCGGAGACCCCGCAGAGCAGCAGTAGGGGTGTTATCTCCATGGAGAGCCCTGAAGCTGGGTAAGATTCGCCGGCGTGCATGTCTTCGCCTCATTCCGTTTCCAGGCACCGGCGATGTTCTACTCGCCCCCACCATGATAAGCCATCCCTAGGCATATGTCGCACCCAACCCCCGACATTTGGCGCCCATCGTGGGGCAAGGTGCACCGTCGTTCGGAGACCTGCTCTGGACGGGAACCCTTTTCCTCCCTGGCGAGCGCAGCCAGCCCGGCACGCTAGACGGAGTCTGCGCCGACGCGCTGTGTGGCGCCGAGATCGCCTGCGCTGCCAGCTGCCTCGCCGAACTTGTCGGCGAGGTCCGCCTCTCCAACGAGCCTGCATCCGACGCAGGCATGGGCGGCCCCGAGAGCCTCCTCGCGGGCCTCCTTGAACAACTCCACGTCACCGGCGAGCCCGCCGTGGACTTGGAGTCCGTAGGCTCCACCGACCCGATGCTGGTCGACTCTGACACTGCATCGCTCGACGCGTTACCCACCAACGTGGTGGTCTACGATGAACCGCTCCCTCGCACGGAGAGCGGCGGAAGCACCGTCACAGAGGTGCTCGTCATCGATCATGGCGAGCATTCCGGCGGAGGAGCTCATGACCCGCTCGACGCGCCGCTACAAGACCTAACCGCGCCCATTCCCGAAGACGCCAACGCCGAGACGTTGGAGGCACGCCGCCTCCAGCTCGTCGAAGGCGAGAAGAAGCTAGCTAGCATGAGGCGCTTGTCAGAGGCCTACCAGCGTGAGATGGATCGCGCTGTGGGCGGCTCGCCGGCTCCGACTGGGCCTAGCCGCCTTGGCACGATCCAGCAGCGCGGCGTTGCCATCGCCAACCTGTTCGGGGCAAATCGCCCCGTATACACCACGCTTGCGGAGAACATCCGAGCCGCCCAGGCGGCGGCTGACGAGCTGGACAATTTTGAGGGTGAAGAGCGTCGCCTGATGATGGAGCGCGTCCAGTGGCTCCTCGACGCGGCCGCCGAGCAAAACACGGCCGGCTGCCGCATAGATGCGCTGTGACGGCAGAATGACGACCCGCCTCCCTGCCGAGACCAAGGCGCGACGTCCGGGATGCCGAATGGCGGCGTCCGCGGAAGAAAAGATAAGGATCCGGCTGTCAGCCACAGTCGGACTTGGGTCACCATTGAGCGCGACCAAGACGGCCGCCCAAGAGCAGTGGAACGGCGGGACGACTGTCCGCCTCCTCCCCCTCGCAAGGAAAGGCGAGTCTCCCCGCCGCCTGTTGAACATCCGACTCTCGGCGACCGCCTTGGCCGCCGAGAGGGAGTCGGAGAAAACAACGCGCGCCACTGGATCGACCGACTCCATCGGTCCCTGGCGCTAGAAGAAGACGACGAGTTGGGTCCGCTGTGTTTTGGTCCCCGCATCCGAGAGGAGCCCTTTCCTAGAGGGTTCACGCTCCCCAGAGATACGCCCAAGTACACCGGCTCCGTAAAGCCGGAGGACTGGCTGGTTGACTACTCCATAGCCGTCAGCATAGCAAACGGCAACAAGCGAGTCGCCGTGAAGTACGTTCCACTCATGCTCCAGGGCACGGCCTGGACATGGTTGAACAGCCTGAAGCCCCGCAGCATCAACAGCTGGGTCGACTTCACCAACGCCTTCGTCCGCAACTTCAGAAGCACATACAAGCGACCTCTCAAGCCATGCCAGCTTTCCTTGTGCGTGCAAGGCCCCAACAAGTCGACTCGCGACTACCTCACGCGCTGGGCCGAGCTTCGGAACTCCTGCGAGGGCGTGCACGAGGTGCAGGCTATCGAGTACTTCACCGCCGGATGCAGAGAAGGCACCCTCCTCAAGCACAAGCTTCTCTGCGACGAGCCAGAGACCCTCGACGAACTGCTGATCATAGCAGACAAGTATGCCACAGCCGACTCCTCCATGAAGGCGGAGATTCAAGTTAGCGCAACTGGCAAAGTAGCCCCTCAAGCCCCCAGAACTCCGGCTGGAGACGCCAGTCGGCGGCAGCAGCAGAACGACCACAAGCGCAAGGCCCCACAGCCGGCTTCCAGTAGCCGGCAGGTGGCTACAGTTGAGGACCAGCAACCAGAGGGACACCCTCCGGCCAAGCGATAGAAAGGCGGCAAGCCCAACTGGTTGCCGGCCTTCTCTTATGAGCAAACTCTTGATGGCCCTTGCAAGTTCCATAGCGGCGCGAAGCCGTCTAACCACACCACCCGGAAGTGCCATTGGCTCACCAGGATCGCCAAGGGAGACGGCCTCCTGCCTCCCCCGCCTGCTGGGCAGCCGCCTCCGCCTCCGCCCCAACAGCCGGCTGTCAAGCCAGTCGGCGCAGTACAAGACGAGTACCCAGAAGAGCATGGGGCCTATGTGGTGTTCACCAGCGTGGCTGACGATCGACGTAGCAGGCGGCTGCAGCAGCAGGAGGTGAACGCAGTAGCGTCAGCAATACCAGAGTTCATGCACTGGTCCGAGAAGCCTATTAGCTGGAGTAGGGCTGATCACCCAGAGGTGATGCCGAGTCCAGGCTCCTACGCTCTGGTCCTGGACGCCACCTTTGCCACAGATAAAAGAGCCGCTCGCTTCTCGCGAGTGCTGATAGACGGAGGCAGCATCATCAACATCCTGTACAAGGACACAATGGAGAAGTTAGGAATCAAGCAAAGACAGCTTCAGAGTAGTCGGACTGTGTTCCACGGCATTGTTCCTGGTCTTTCCTGCTCACCAATCGGCAAGATCCTGATAGACGTCCTCTTTGGGGACAAAGATCATTTCCACCGAGAGTCAGTTTGGTTTGAAGTGGTGGACCTTGAGAGCCCATACCATGCCTTGCTTGGCCGACCCGCTTTGGCCAAGTTCATGGCGGTTCCCCACTACGCCTACCTCAAGATGAAGATGCCGAGTTCCAAGGGGATTCTGACCATAGCCGGTGACTACAGGAAGTCGTCCGCATGTGCGGCCGAAAGCAGCCGGCTAGCCGAGTCCCTGGTGATCGCAGCCGAGAAGCGGCTGCTTGATCGGGTTGTGGTGATGGCTGACAAGCGGCCGGAGATGTCGCCTAACCCTAAGGAGTTGGAAGCTGAAGGTTCATTCAAGCCGGCCAAAGAGACGAAGAAGATACCCTTGGACCCAGAGCACCCAGAGAGGTACGCTGTCATAGGTGCGAACCTTGATAGCAAATAGGAAGGCGAGCTCGTCGATTTCCTCCGTGAGAATCGGGACATCTTCGCGTGGTCCCCTAACGACATGCCGGGTGTACCGACGGAATTCGCCGAGCACAAGCTACACCTCCGATCTAATGCCAACTCAGTCAGGCAGCCCTTGCGCCGCCCGTCAGAAGAAAAAAGAAGAGTTGTTGGAGAAGAGATAGCCCGACTCCTTGCAGCCGGCTTCATTATGGAAGTGTTCTTGCCAGAATGGCTAGCCAACCTGGTCCTGGTGCTGAAGAAGCACAAGCAGTGGCGAATGTGTATTGACTACACCAGCCTCAACAAAGCTTGCCCCAAGGACCCGTTTGCTCTGCCGAGAATTGATCAGGTGATAGACTCCACAGCCGGATGCGAGCTGTTGAGCTTCTCAGATGCATATTCAGGATATCACCAGATCAAGCTGAACCCGACAGACAGACTGAAGACCGCCTTCATCACGCCGTTTGGAGCCTTCTGCTACCTGACCATGACGTTCGGCTTGAGGAATGCCGGCGCCACCTTTCAGCGTTGCATGCAGAAGTGCCTCCTCAAGCAACTCAGCAGAAACGCCCACGTCTACGTGGATGATGTGGTGGTGAAGACGGAAAAGCGTGGAACACTGCTGGAAGACCTCAAGGAGACCTTTGAGAACCTGCGCCGATTCCAGATCAAGCTCAACCCTGAGAAGTGCGTCTTCGGAGTACCAGCCGGCCAACTCCTTGGCTTCCTGGTCTCTGAACGCGGCATAGAGTGCAACCCTGTAAAGATCAAGGCCATTGAGAGGATGGAAGTACCCAGCCGACTGCTGGACGTGCAAAAGTTCACTGGTTGCCTGGCGTCCATCAGCTGGTTCGTCAGTCGGCTGGGCGAGAAAGCTCTCCCCTTGTACCAGCTCATGAAGAAGACCACTTTTTTTGAGTGGAACCACAAGGCGGACGAAGCTTTTCTCCAGTTGAAGAAGATGTTGACTACTCCCCCTGTGCTGGCGGCCCCGACTCTTAAAGAGCCCATGAACTTATACATTGCCGCCACCAGCCGAGTAGTCAGCACAGTCATTGTAGTTGAACGCAAGGAGGAAGGCAAAGCACTACCTGTCCAGAGACCGGTATATTACCTGAGCGAAGTGCTGTCGACCTCCAAGCAGAACTACCCCCACTACCAGAAGATGTGCTATGGCATGCACTTTACCGCCAAGAAGTTGAAGCCTTACTTTCAAGAGCATCCAATCACTATGGTCTGCACGGCCCCACTGGACGAGATCACCGGAAGCCGAGATGCTTCTGGCCGAGTGGCCAAATGGGCCATAGAGCTGGCCCCCTACACCATCTACTACCAGCCCCGCACCGCCATCAAGTCGCAAGCGCTGGCCGACTTCCTCGTCGACTGGGCCGAGACCCAGTACCTGCCGCCAGCGCCCGACTCCACCCATTGGCGGATGCATTTCGATGGCTCCAAGATGCGCACCGGCTTGGGAGCCGGCGTTGTCCTCACTTCTCCCAAGGGCGACCAACTCAAATATGCGTTGCAAATCCATTTCGCGGCTTCCTCAGCCTGCCGCCTTGCCGCGATGGCGGCCTCGGCCTCATCCAGTTTTTTCTGGGCGGAGGCGGCCGCCTTCTTCAGGCGGGCGGCTTCTTCCTCGACGCGCTTCTCCTGCGCGTTCCGCTCCGTCGCCTCCCGGAGGTCGGCGACGGGGTCAATCCGCCGTGTAGTGGTGGACGTCTCTGCCGACCCCATGATGGAGGCGGCGGCGACCCTCTCAAGGGTGAGGGGAGCCCTGGAACGGGGGAAGCATGAAAAAGACTTAGACAAGATCAAAAAACAGAAAACAAGACAAAGGGCGGCGACACTTACGCGGAGACCAGCGGCGGCTTCTTCACTTCCCTACGGAAGCGGAGGGCTTTCGCAGCCGCCTCCTCACGCTTGGTCGTGGCGGCCGCCCCCTTTAACTTCTTCGGCCGGTCGCCAAGCATACTCGGCACGGCACGACGCTTCCTCGCACCGCCCTGACCATCCAGGGCGACGAAGGAACTCGCGCCAGGCTGGCCGGCCTTTGGCTGGTGGCGCAGGGCGACTTCCCCCTCGGCATCGTCATCAGGCCAGTCGGCAAAGGTGGTCGAGGGCCTGAAGCCGCCTCCTCCTCCTTCGGCGTCGGTGTCAGGACCCCGATCCTAAGCCACATCGATCCAGCATGTAACACATCATATCACTTTGCGGCCTCACGCACGGTACTCCCACGGGTGCCACCTTACCTGGCCCGGGACCGTTTGCGCCTTTTGGCTCACGTATATGATAGTGTTGCTAGCATCCATATGACAGAGAACCCGGGCCGACATGGCTAGTCGTGAACCCAAAGCGGCGCTAACCCATGAGGACAGGCATACATGAATCACATCGAGCATGTCGGTCATCAACGTATTTATCCGGGCTGTAGCACTGGGCTATCAGGACTCCGGTAAACCGGGCTGTAGCAGGCTAGGCAGGACTCCGGATAACACCGCGTGACATTTCCCCGAAGGGACAGACATAGGAACGAAGTGAAACACATGCCGGCCAGTCAAGTGTTCCAAGCAGTAGTGCTGGGCTAGCAGGACTCCGGTGAACCGGGCTGTAGCGGACTACTATCGCTCAGGAAGCACTAGACTACATTTCCCCATAAGAGAGGCTGCCAAGGATAAACAACTAGATAGTCGGATCCCACACATAGCAAGCATTTCAATCATACACACAATATGCTCGATATGTGTAGATACAACATGGCATCACAACAAGACTCTACGACTCAAGTATTTATTCATTAGGCTCCGAGGAGCGAGATATTACAACCATGGGTCTCATGACCCAACACTCAGAGCATATAAGTCAAAGCACAAGCGGAAGCTTAACACGTATGAGTACAGACATCTACAAATGAAAAAGGCTTAGAAGCCTGACTATCTACCAGATCCTGCCGAGGGCACAAGATCGTAGCTGAGGTATCAAGCTAAACGTCGAAGTCCAAGCGGTACTACTAGCGAGACTGAAGTCTCTCTGCAAAACATAAAATAGGCAAACGTGAGTACAAATGTACTCAGCAAGACTTACATCAGAACTATCTACATATGCATTGGTATCAACAAAGGGGGTAGTGGAGTTTAACTGCAGCAAGCCAGCTTTGACTCGGTGGCTAACCTGAACTACGACTGCAAGTAACTCTTTTGAGGTGGCGCACACGAGTCCACATATTCACCATATCAATACACCACTATGGATCCGCTCCCGTCTTCCTACGAGAATGCCATCCATAGCACTCACGCTTATCTTGCGCATTTTAGAGTATCCACTTTCACTTGTCTATGAACTATGCAAGGGGTCCAAGTTTCCATATCCGAGGAATCCGGCTATTCGAATAGATAATGATAACCCTGCAGGGGTGTACTTCTTCACACACGCTCTCGCCACTTACCGCCCTATACACGTCATGTACCTCGGCAACCTTCAAGCGGAAGCCGGGCGAGGGAGTCGGCCACGACCTGACTAACCACACAAGTCTCTCGTCCAGGTTTATCGCCTATTCGGGTTCCATCCGCAAGGAGATCCGGCCGGGGTGTCGCTCACGGCCCCAAACGATGTGAGCAGGGTTCCCAAGCCCACCAACCGGGTGCCACTTGGTACACCGTGCCACTGTGCCTAGTCTGTCCCAAGCCCACCTGTACTGGGTGCCACTTGGTAGACTACTAACACTACCTACAAACACCAGAAACTAGTTGCAACTCCTGGACAAAGATCATGTTGATTAATAAGTCGAGAGGGCTTGGAGCGCCCGGAGCCCAATGTGTGGTAGTAACTGTTCATGGATCACAAACACAGAACTCAGTTCCTGAGGACGGCTGCAATGAGACAACCCACCATGTACTCCTACATGGCCTCTCACCGCTACCTTTACCAAATCGTGTTCACACACTTAGCTCACACACAGTAGGACATGTTCACCACATTCCAATTCATTCCCGATGAATCAGACCCGACTCAGCTCTAAGCAGTAGCAGGCATGACAACAAGCATGAATGAGTAGGCACATCAGGGCTCAAACAACTCCTACTCATGCTAGTGGGTTTCATCTATTTACTGTGGCAATGACAGGTCATGCAGAGGATAAGGGGTTCAACTACCGCAGCAAGTAACACATGAATCGTTGTTGTCCTAATGCAGTAAAAGAGAGCAGGAGCGAGAGAGTGGGATTGTATCGGAATGAACAAGGGGTTTTTGCTTGCCTGGCACTTCTGAAGATAGTATAGCTCTTCATCGGTGTCATCGATCACATCGTCGGAACCACGTCTATCGAGAGGGGACAAACACCGGCAACTGAGAAAGAACACAATCAATGCAATGCCACAATATGATGCATGATCATGACATGGCAATATGCTGTGATTTGAGCTAATGCATCTAGCTATGATTTAAATGAAGTTGGTTTGAATACATGATTCAAATTCCAACTCCATATATGATTATTTAAATGCCCTTTATTTGTTTTGTCCAAAACAGAGGACAAACATTGATCAAACATGCATGAAAATGGTACAGATGGATTCCTTGAATTTTTCTGATAATTTTTCATATATAACTTATTTCATTTGGAGTTACGGTTGATTTTATACGATTTTTAGAAGTTTGCATCATTTTTTGAAATTTCCTGAATAAAAATAAATCCAGAAAAAAGGTTAATTGCGTCAGCATGACGTCGGGGTGACGTCAGCAGGTCAAAGGCGCTGACCAGGTCAAACCTGACGTGTGGGGTCCACACGTAAGTGACACGGGGTTAAACAGGGGGTTATTTGCTTAATCAAAAGGATTAGGGGGCACGGGGCCCACTGGTCAGGCCGGCGAGGTCGTCGGCGGCGACCACAGGACGCGGCGGCGTCCGCGTTTCAGGCCACGGGGGCGGCGGCTAAGGGCACCGGGACGAAGCCCGTGCTCTCCCGCATCCAGCGGAGCGGGTAGGAGGAGAAGGGGTGGCCGGAGCTCGGCTCCGAGCGGGAGCGGGCTACGGGGCACGACTGAGGCTGCGGAGGGCATCTACGGCCTCCTGGCGTCACCAGGAGCACGGTGACGCGCGCGGGAGCGGCTGGCTTGGGCTCTGGCTACGGTGGCGCCATGGCCGGCGGCGATGAGGTCTCGGGCGCGGCAGCTGAGCTAGCTAGGCGGGGCAAACTAGCACGGGGAGGAGGGGGAAATGGAGGAGAGCTCACGGCGGTTCTGACGAGGAGGTCGGCGAGCTCGGGGAGGGGCTGGAGTCGGCGGGGTGGCGAAGACGATCTCCGGCGACCGGAGATGAAGGCGGCGGCGATGGCGGCTCCACGGGGCACTCCGGCTTGCGTGGCTCGGCGAGGAGGTAGCTAGCGACGAGGCGGAGCTCCTGGGCACAGCGTCAGGGCGGGGGGTGGCCAGTGGCCGCGGTGTTGGCGAACGGCGGCGACGGCAACGCTCGGGGTTCGCGGGAGGGAGCGAGGGAGAGGGAGAGAGGACCGGGGCGAGAGCGAGAGCGGCGCGGGGCGTCGTGGCGACGTCCGGGGCGTCCAGGGCGACGAGGGGGAGAAGCAGGAGGTGGCGGGGAACGTGGCCCCGGCCGGACGCGTGGCCGCGCGCGCCGGCGCGTGCCCCTGTCCTCCTGGCGAGAGGAAGGGGACGACTGGCACTGCCAGTCGGCTGGGCCGGTCTGTCGGCCACTGGGCCAGGCCAGGCCGCACAATGCTGGGCCTCAGGGAGGTAGGTGCAGGTAAGTTTTTCCCATTTACTTCTCTTTTCTATTTTCTGACATTTGTTTTGATTTAGTAATAATACTAAATCATTTTATTTTCTTATGCCAATTTTTGTAGGAACTAGTGGTATTATTCCAGAGCTCCCCAACAAGTGGCACAATTTTTGGACATATATTATATATATATAACAGATATATATCCAATGCAAATAATTATTGCATTAATTCCAAATGGCCAAAAATAAATACTTATGAGGTCCTGGAAATATTGGTTTGATTTTCATCTCTGTCCAACATTTCCAAAGAGCAACATGAACATTTTCTTGGACCTTTTTGGAGCAATTTTTATTTGGGTCATTTCCAGAAATAATTCTGAGGGTTTCACAAATCCCCATTTCAAATTTAAATGAAATTTAAACATGATGCACACATGAAGGGCTATCCTAGGTCATACCAGAACTAGGGATGTGACAGTCGGCCTCCATCGCCGCCGCCCCCAAGTCGGGGTCGTCGACGTCGCTCTCCGCTCGGTCGGGGACAAACTGGCGGGCCGGCCCCGTGGTGCCGACTGAGGGCTGGATGAGAGGGTTCTGATTCAAAGACTAAAGAAGATTAGAAGTCGGAGTCGGCTGCAAAAGAAAGCAAAAGAAGAAGAGGACGACTTACAACATGCGGGGGTTGGCGCGCGAGTACGACTCCATGCTGAACTGCCAGTCCCCCGAGAGGCCGCAGTTCGCGATATAGTTCACCGTGTCCGCCACCTCCGCGTGGGGCATGTCCTTGGAACACATCCGACTCGGATCCCGGTGGCCCCTCATCTGCCAGATTAGATGAGGTCGGCCTTGGAGAGGGAGGACTCGGCGCGCCACGAAGGCGGCCAGTAGGTCGGCCCCGGCCAGACCCTCCGATTACGTCAGCACTCGGAGTCGCGCGACGGCGACGGCGCTAGCGGGCGTCAGCGTCTTGGCCCGGTGGGACCAGCTGGGGAGCCTTCCAGCCGGCGCGCCGGCTTTGTAAGCCGGCAGGTTGACCCAGTCGCCTTCTGGGGCGATGTTCTTCACATAAAAATAAGATCGCTGCCACATCTTCACAGATTTGATCAGCGTGATGGTGGGGAACGGGTTGTCGTCCCCCGTTCTCCGCATTGCGATGAATGCGCCGCACTGGGCTGGCACGCCGGCGACATGCGTGCCGAGCTTGGACTGGAAGAATTCCCCCCACAGCTTGATGGTGGGGAGAACGTCGAGGAAGCCTTCGCACAGGCTGGCTAAGGCCGCCAGCAGCACCACCGTGTTCGGTGTGAGGTGGTGCGGCTGGAGCCCGTGGAACTCCAAGAAGGAGCAGAAGAAACTGCTCGCCGGCAGCCCTAGGCCGCGCATGAGGTGCGAGCGGAATACGACCCGCTCGCCCTCCTCCAGCACCGGCGATACCTCCCCCGCCGGCGCAGCGCGGGCCCGTACTAGGTCCTGGCCGGGAAGGCGACGTGTCTTGCGAAGGAACTCGATGTGGTCGTCGTCGACCTCGGAGCCGTCCCACACGCCGGAGCGCACGGCGGGAGGCACGGCGGCAGAAGAAGAGCTCATTACTGCGGGCGTGGCGTGGTCCGGCGCGGCGATGGCGAGAGGAAGAAGAAGCAAGAGGGAGCAGAAGGGAGTAGGGAAGATGGGCGCGCGTGTGTTAGGAACGTAGTAATTTCAAATTATTTCCTACGCGCACGCAAGATCATGGTGATGCATAGCAACGAAAGGGGAGAGTGTTGTCTACGTACCCTCGTAGACCGAAGCGGAAGTGTTGACGCAACGTAGAGGAATTAGTCATACGTCTTCCCGGTCCAACCGATCCAAGCACCGTTACTCCGGCACCTCCGAGTTCTTAGCACACGTTCAGCTCGATGACGCTCCCCGGGCTCCGATCCAGCAAAGCTTCGGGGATGAGTTTCGTCAGCACGACGGCGAGATGACGATGATGATGTTCTACCGACACAGGGCTTCGCCTAAGCACCGCAACGATATGGCCGAGGTGGAATATGGTGGAGGGGGGCACCGCACACGGCTAAGGAACGATCACGAAGATCAACTTGTGTGTTCTAGGGTGCCCCCTGCCCCCGTATATAAATGAGGGAGGGGGAGGTGCGGCCGGCCCCCATGGGGTGCACCTGGAGGAGTCCTACTCCCACCGGGAGTAGGACTCCCCCCTCTCTTGCCTTGTTGGAGAAGGAAAGGGGGAGGGAGAAGAGGAAAGGGGGGCGCCGCCCCCCCTTCCTTGTCCTATTCGGACTAGGGGGGAGGGGGCGCGCGGCCTGCCCTGGCCGGCCCCTCTCTTCTCCCTTATGGCCCATGAAGGCCCATTAACCCCCTGGGGGGGTTCCGGTAAGCCCTCGGTACTCCGATAAAATGCCGATTTCACTCGGAACGATCCCGATGTCCAAATATAGGCTTCCAATATATCGATCTTTATGTCTCGACCATTTTGAGACTCTGCGTCATGTCCGTGATCACATCCGGGACTCCGAACTACCTTCAGTACATCAAAATGTATAAACTTATAATAACTGTCATCGTAACGTTAAGCGTGCGGACCCTACGGTTCGAGAACAATGTAGACATGACCGAGACACGTTTCCGGTCAATAACCAATAGCGGGACCTGGATGCCCATATTGGCTCCTACATATTCTACGAAGATCTTTATCGGTCAGACCGCATAACAACATACGTTGTTCCCTTTGTCATCGGTATGTTACTTGCCCGAGATTCGATCGTCGGTATCCAATACCTAGTTCAATCTCGTTGCCGGCAAGTCTCTTTACTCGTTCCGTAATACATCATCTCACAACTAACATATTAGTTGCAATGCTTGCAAGGCTTATGTGATGTGCATTACCGAGAGGGCCCAGAGATACCTCTCCGACTATCGGAGTGAGAAATCCTAATCTTGAAATACGCCAACCCAACAAGTACCTTTGGAGACACCTGTAGAGCACCTTTATAATCACCCAGTTACGTTGTGACGTTTGTAGCACACAAAGTGTACCTCCGATAAACGGGAGTTGTATAATCTCATAGTCATAGGAACATGTATAAGTCATGAAGAAAGCAATAGCAACATACTAAACGATCGGGTGCTAAGCTAATGGAATGGGTCATGTCAAGCAGATCATTCAACTAATGATGTGACCTCGTTAATCAAATAACAACTCTTTGTTCATGGTTAGGAAACATAACCATCTTTGATTAAGGAGCTAGTCAAGTAGAGGCATACTAGTGACACTCTCTTTGTTTATATATTCACACATGTATTATGTTTC